>JAKSZT010053887.1:71649299-71739705 GCA_026826555.1 Tolypeutes matacus | reverse complement strand
CACGTGCGGGGCCTAGTGACCCGCGCACCTTCTATATTTTTCTTTTTTCATTTTACCAGGAGGTCCTGGGGATTGAACCCAGGTCCATCCATATGGGAGACAGACGCCCAACTATTTGAACCACATCCGCCCCCCTGCTTCTTCTACTTTTAAGTCCCCTGTGTTTACACTGGGTCAACCCAGATAATCCAGGATAATCTCCCCATCTTAAAATGAGTTAATTAACAACCTTAATTCCATCTGCAACCTTAACTCCCCTTTGCTGGATAACCAACATATTCACAGGTTCTGGAGATTAGGACATGGACATCTTTGGGAGCCCATTATTCTGGCTGCCTCAGACAGGGATCTCACTACTTGTTCCCAAACATTTCCTGCACTTTCAGGGCTTGGTATAGCTCCTACAATTCTTTCTGCCCAAAATTGCCCCCCTTTTCTGCCTGCCAACATGTGAATCATGTTAATGTAGGTGTCCCATCTCTAGGGAAGGCTTTGCTTCACTTCTAACCCCCTTCTCAAAGCCTTCATACCTTTCTTAGCACTTCCCACCTGCTGACATGTCTTCTAGTCATTTGGGGACTTGGCTGTCTCCACAGCTAAACTTGGAATTGCAAGGGGGCATGACACAGTCCTCTTCGTCATGCCCCTTAGTGCCTAAGATAGTGCCTCACACACACCAGGCTTGTGGAATGGAAAAAAACATCTCAATCTTCTGTCAGAAAGTTGTCAACTTTCTGAAGATAAATTTCGTCATTATGTTCAATAGTGCTTTCCAGTGTGCTTGTAAGATGACATCTCTATCTGTGTGTGTGTGTGTGTGCAAATTAAATTTCAACTTGTCTTTAGGGTTTGCAAGTTTGTTATATCCATCAAGCTGTGACCTTAACAATTCCTCCTTTAGAAGTTATACTTGAAGAAGATATTCATAAAACACAGGCGCTTTGACAAAAGGAAAAAAAAAACTGTTTTCACCAGAAGCAAGTGTCACAGCGTGGTGTAGATGCTGATTAGCACAGACTGTTGAAATGATTTATAGTGTTTACATAATGGAAAAACATGTCATCCAGAGAAACATGTCCTAAGCAAAGGGAAGGGAGAGAGGAGAGAAGAGCTTAAATGACTATTTCCTCTTGTCTCATGATGAGCCAGAATTTCCTACAAGTCAAAGAGGCAGAGGTGAAAAGAACCAGCGGGGGGTCTACTGGTGCCCTGGGAAGCCAGATGCCTTATCAATTTTACAACTGAGTTTTTCCTTCTTTTTTTTTTTTTTACAGGTCACACAAACCCTAGAATCGTACTCTTGCACTCCTGAAATGATTGATCATGAAGACATTACAAAGGATAAAACCAGCACAGTGAAGGCCTGTTTACCACTGGAATTAACCACGGTATAGATGATTATTTTCCCCCAAAGAATATAATACAGCTAAGAGCTGTGTATTTACACCTCATCTTCTTCAAGACTTTGCATGTTTCTGGTGGCCATCATCTTGAGGCTTTATGCATTTCAGAAGTTAGATGTGAAGAAAATATATTTATGAAAACTGATATGTTTGAGAAGTTCATATTATGAATAAATATAATTGATGTCTTATTTTCCCTCTAGAATGAAAGTTGCCTGGCTTCCAGAGAGACCTCTTTGATAACTGTAAGTCAGAAAATGAAAGATTTCAGCCCATATTGTGAATTCATGTCATTGATGTCTGATTTTTTTTTTTTTTTTTCCTAGACTGGGAGTTGCTTGGTCTCCGGGAAGACCTCTTTTATGATGGTAAGACAAAAGCTCTTTCCTCAAATGTGATGGGGCAAAAAGGTTTTAGCCCATTTCAATGGTTCCATCCCCATTTTTTATGTCCCCCAGACTCAGTGCCTTAGTAGTATCTATGAGGACCTGAAGTTGTACCAGGTGGAGTTCAAGACCATTAATGCAAAACTGCTGAAGGACCATCAGATACAGATCTTTCTGGATCAAAACATGCTGGTGGCTATTGATGACCTAATGCAGGTGAGGCCTTCATCCTATCAGTGAGAATGCCTTTTTTTAAAACATAGTTTTATTTAAGATAATTAGATTACATAAATGTATATAAAAAATATAGGGGATTCTAGTATGCCCCCTCTCTACCCCTCCCACACTTTCCCACATTAACAACATCCTTCATTAGTGTGGTATATTTGTTACAATTGATGAACACATATCGGAGCATTGCCACTATGTGCAGATTATAGTTTACATTATAGTTTACACTGTCTCCCATGCAATTTTGTAAATTATGACAAGCTATATAATGGCTTATATCTGTCATTGCAATGTCATTCAGGACAATTCCCACGTCCCAAAAATGTCCCCATATTACACCTGTTTTTCCCTCTCCCTCCCCTCAGAACCTCCAGTGGCCACTGCCTCCATATCAATGATAAAAGTTCTTCCATTGCTAGAATCACAATAAGTCTATACTAGAATACCAGTAAGTCTACTCCAGTCCATCATTCATTCCCCAATCCTGAGGATTCTAGGATGGTGATGCCCACTCCACCTCTAATTGAGAGGGGGCTTTGATCCCATACAGCAGATGAATGGAACTATCCTGCTTGCAGTTGCAGACTCTCTCTGTTCCTTGAAATGGTCACTGTCCATCATCATCTCCTTGCTAGTTGTCCTGGGTGAATCCAATGGACTGGAGAGTAGGTGTTGTAACTACGTTGAGATTCAGGACCCAGCTGGTACAAGGACAGCCTAAAGATTTAAGTCTCTTGGACATACACCTATCAAGTATACTACTAACTATAGGATCAAATAGAAGGGCAGAAGAGCCATGTGTAGGGAAACCACAACTGAGTCCAGCTGTCACAGTGGGGAGCATAAGTTCCCAAGTAGGGCCCACTGGCAGGGTGCCAAACTCCTGAGCTGTCTGCCCCACCTGTAGTGTCTGGATATCTCTACTATTGTTGAAGATAGCGGGCCAGAGTCCCTGCTGAAAAGGTAGAAAATCAGCCCTTCCAGGATTGGGAAAGGTCTGATAGCCCTCCTTCTAAAACCCAAGCATTTGCATCATTTGCGGAGACCTCCTCAAGAGCACCCTCGACAGGGCAAGCAACATGAGCAGACCACATTAAGAAAATCAGCCTCCCAGTTGTTGAACCGGGCTCTCTGCAAGTGCTTTGCATACGTTTTCTAATTCTGGCCCCACAACAACCATATAGGAATGTACTAGTATGCCCCCATCTTAAAAATGAGAAAATCAAAGTTTAGAGAGTGAAACCACTTGTCTAAGGTCACACAGCTTGTAAATGGCAGAGCCAGGATTTGAACCCCCATTAAAGGGGCTGTACTACACCGATCTTCTCACTCACTCCTAAAAGCTGCAGAATGTGCATTCCAGAGGGTAGCATCCCTATCTGCAAATCTTGCTAGAGAAAACAGATTGGGCTAGCACCTGATTATGATCCATTTTGAATCAAAATGTGAACCAAGTGAAGTAATGATCTGGGAACATCTACCATGTTACTAATAGGCAAGAACTCGCTTTATAATTCTCTGAATCACCATAGCACGTGATAACTAATATAAAACACACAAATATTCACATGAGAGCTGGTGACAAGGGCATAGGGTAAAAACATGGCAACAGAAATCATTTCCTGAAAAGGAATTTATTTCTTTTCAGAAATAAATAAAGTTTGTTTCCAAATTACTAGTTTGGAAGGTAGTGAACTTCGTGCAAGTATCAAAGACTGCTGCTACCATCCAGAGAGGCTGTAGCTGATATTTCATTTTTAAAAACCCTCTCAGGACCAAGACTGGGGTGATTTGGGCTCTGGAATCAATTCTACCAGTAACTAGACAACTATGCCCAAACCATTTAATCCCCCTGAGCCTCAATTTCTTTCTCTGTAAAACAGGATGACTTTACCTACCCTGCCTTTCTTTTAGGTGTGTGTTTGTGTCTGAGAGAGAAGGGGTGGGGGGAAACAAGTGAGAGTATTGATCATTGTGCAAGTATAAAGTTCTATATTGTGTTATCAAAGGGCTAAAATTGTGAAATCCATTATTATCCACTTGTGTCAGATAAATAAACCCACTTTGGTAAGCAGTTCTGTAACTGATAGAGAGTTCTGATCAATAGCAATAAATCACCTCCCCACTCTAAAAAGAACTTGACTCCTTAATGTAACGTATATAAAAATTAATTCGATATTGCAGATGTCCTCTTTGCAGAATTTGTTCCTTTCTAAAACACAGCTCCCACTGATGACTTTCTAAATAGCTTTAAGAGTCTTTTCAGAGCTTACTGAAGATATCTATGCTTAGATAATGACCGTTTCATTACTTCTCTCAGGGTCTGCCTGGCCATCTGGCTGGGAGTAAGTTTGGGTTGGGTTTAAAAGATATAATAAGGGAGTGGGTTGCAGGCTTAAGACATGTATTGGCATCACCCATTTTTACAGATGAATGTTGTAATTTTTGGAATATCATCTATGTCATGCTCAATATTTTATTCTCCTAGGCCCTGAATTTTAGCGGTGAGACTGCACTACCAAAACCCTCCCTCGAAAAGAATGCTTATAAAATTAAAATGAAGCTCTGCATACTTCTTCATGCTTTCAGAATTCGTGCCGTGACTATCAATAGAATGATGAGCTATCTGAATTCTTCCTAAAAAGCTGAGGTCATTTTTATAAAAATTTGAATGAAAGAAATTTTAACAGGATGTGGGTTAGGAACTGGGGCGGGCATGGTTTAACCTGGTCTTAAGCCAGTACAGTAATTCTCATGCTTATGTTTACGGGAGTCACCACCCCCAAATTTTAAGGATGCCACTCTTGCACCACAAGATTCCTTTGATCAAGCATATTTCACATTTACTGTGGATAAGTTGTTTTTAAGTTTTCATGAGCAAATTGCTAAGGAGAGAAGATGCCCCCACTGAATGTATTTTTCTTTTCCTTTAATAGAAAAGAGCAAGAATTTATAAGCTATTTCTGTACTGAAGTATTTGTAGAAACAAACTGTCAAGCATAATTTATTTTAAAATATTTATTTATATAATTTTGTGTTCATGAAAGCATGTGGACCAACTTGTATTTATTTATATTTATTTAAATATTTATTATCAAATTAATTTGAAAAATATCTTATAAATGTTCTAAAAATAAAATGATACTGAATTTAAATAATTCTCAAATTTTTGTAATGTAATTGGAATTCTTTAAGTGAAAATACACATCGGGGAAAAACTCAACTTTTATGAAATTTGAACAAAATTGCCTTTAAAAGGATACCAGTGTTTTCATCTCTTTCTTCATTTCTTTAATCTAATTAAAGGGAGCCTAGTAAGCCTAGAAACTTTAATATTGAGGCAATCAAGTGAATGATGGTTCTTGAGAGCACACTTTACTATTTATTATTTATGATTATTTGTGTTCAAACATCTGATTCTAAAAGTAAAATACATAAAAATGTTTTTCCCTAGTAATCAAAGCCCCATAACATATTGTGCATGAGACAAATACATAATATTCTTCAACTGGGAAAAAAATATCATGAAGAGGATTTCTTAAATTATCCTAATTTTTGTGATCCTTCAGGCTCTCGTGGGGGAAGTTGTTTCTAAATCACCACTGGTTACGTGTACACAGAAAAAAAAAAGACAAGCAGTTTGTCTGCTTTGTGGACTGGGCATATACAGATAGGCACAGCTGTTACTTTGATTCTAGAAATTATCATGAGATATGCTCCAAAACCATGATTGGCTCAAGAAACATCTTCATGACTATTCCGTTCTTTATTATATGGCTCGCTTTCCACTTCTTTTATCTTTCAAGCCCGAGTCTACAATTTACAAGTGGTGTACCATGACCAAGTTGTTTAGCCTCTTCCTCCCTGTTTCCTCTTCAAAGAAATGGAGATAATACTAAGAACCTTCCTCAAAGCTTCGGCGTGAGGGTGAAATGAATCAACTCCCACAAATCATTAGTGCAGCATCACGCACACGATATGCACAATAATTGTTAGTGACTTTTGAAAATTATTACTCTTCGAGCCTGGTGAATGGACCAAATTGGCTAAATCTCTATGCTGCCATCTCCTTATCTATGAAATTCAGAAAACTGTAGAGCATACTTCACGGTGTCAGTGTGAGGATTCAATGACACAGTACAGTGCTGGCACTAGTCAGTGCTCAACATTAATTTTTCAAAGTTCTTGGATTGTTTGCTTGTAGACCTTAACCCACACCTATCCCTGCACAGCACTCAGCATAATGTGGGTGTTCAGCAGGGAAGGCACCCTGGTACAGGATACAAGGGCAAAACAGAGTCCCTGCCTTCAAAGAACAAAGGGTGGGGAGAAAAGTAACTTAGAAGGACCAAGCCCTTCCCGCCACCCTCCGCAAAACCTCAACATTATAGTCTAATACAGATTCATTTGATTAACAAACTACTTTATTAAAAGGAAATATACTATGGAAGTGTTTCTCACACCTGAGAATGGCAATCAGAGAATTAACATAAAAAAACATTAGCTGACAGCTAGCCCCACTAAGGGCCCAGAGCTTTGGGGAAAGGGGACAGTTCTGGGGAGTTCTGGCCAGCCATGCAAAGGTGGGCACTGGACAACTCAAGAGGTGCAAAAGGGCATTAGATACCCTAAGGAGGAAAGAAAACATAGGGACAGAAGGGAAGGCAACCAGCTCTGTCCGGGCCAGATAGTGGGCCTTGTTTGAAGACTAAACCTTTGGTTCCAGCTAGCAGAATTTTGACTTCCAAATTTAAGGCAAAGTGCATTATAATATTTTAATTAAGAAAAAATTCAGCCCCATTTTTCAAAAATTAAATTGTGTCCATGAAAGATTTCCTAATAAAAAATTTACACTTCATTGGATATTTATCAACTTTTTGGTTGAGAGATAGTTGGCAAGTTCAACTACAAAATTCCCAGTTACATTTATGTATCTCTTGAGAACGACAGTAAAAATATATAATATCAGAGACAATATAGTCATGTAATTTTCTCAGAAGTGATAATAATTAGTTGATACTTCTGTGTGCTGATGAACATGTTTACCACAAACTCATATAATCCTCCAAAAACCCTGTAAGAAGGAACTATTATTTTCCCCTTTTTTTGGATGAGAAAATTGAGACAGTAGATCCAGGCTCCCATCATAAGAGGCAGACACCCTGATTTGCACCCGGGCAGCCTGGTTCTTGTCCGTTCTCACACCCACTGCACCCTTTTGCTGCTAGTACTAAGGTCACAGAAAGCCAAAGGAACACTTTCACCATGATCATGCAAACATCACCAGTTATTTATGTCTCCATCTCCCTCACTGCACTGTGAGAACCTCATATATAGGGAGTGTCACATTGTTACAGAATCATGTTCCCACTCCCGGCACTCAGTGGTAGAAAAAGGGAAATCTTCAGAGGCTTCAAAGAGTTTCTCATGTCTTTCTTTTCTAATCTAGGAATAAACAAGAAAGTCTTTTGTTTTTAAAAGGGAAAATATTTCTTATTACAATAAAAAGTTAAAAATTTTTAAATGAACATCCTTGTTTGGTTCAAAATAATTATACATGATTGTAATGGGGGGGAGGGGATCCAGAATTCATATGCTTATTGATTTAGTGAAAATAAAATAATTTAAATGCCTATGGTTTGGGATTATGTGGTTTTTATTGTTCAGAACAACATGCCAAAAAACGTACCACACTGGTGAAGTAGAGAGTGGTTTACTTCTCTGTTGTTTAGATACTTTAGAAACAAACTCCTGGATAACGAAGGTTCAAGAGCAATCACGTTATCTGCTGGTTTTCATGTTAACAGTAGCGAGGCAGGGATCCAGCAGGGCTCCTGGCTCCCTCCTCTCCCCTGCACATCCTCCCCTCCCAAGCAGCTCCGCTTTTTAATGCTTTACCAAAGCGGGCTCCACATAAGACTTCTTTTGACAAATGGCTTCCCCGGCGGACGTCAAGTTCAAAATCCACTGATCTAGTTCAAGCCCCTCCTTACAGTTAAGTTTTTCTAAATAACAAAGCCATCTTTTAGATTTCCAAAGTTTCTTGCAAATAAAACTGTCGTGAAAATATAGCGCATCCCCCGTTCTAAAAATGAAACGCATGTCGGAGATCGTGCACAGCAAGGATGGACTTGTGCAAAGTAAAGATGGCCAACCGACCCGAGGCTCTCTAACTAGTGGTTTACATTATGACTGGAATGAATTAGATTTAATCCACTGGAGGGCTCCGGGGTGGAGCTGGTGGTCCCAGAATGGAAGCAGGAGGAACCACACAGCTCCCACCCCAAATCCCTCCCCAGGGTCTCTAGCAGCAGCAGCTGCAGGGCCGTCATCAGAACATCTGAAGCCCTGCTGTGTGGGCCCAGAAACGGCAAGGTCCGGTCACCGGAAACGCCATCCCAGCAGCAGGTCTCTGGCTAGCAGCTGGGATCAAGCCCTTCAGCAAGCCTGTGCTGCTTTACCCCAAGAAGGATTTCTAGTAACAGGGAATGAGTGAGGCCAGCATCCACGAGAACACATTTAATAACCAGTGGCCTTTTTAGAGAATGGAGTGAAAACCTGCTTCTACGCAGAAAAGCAGGGGAGGAAGCTTTTACCCTAAGGCAATATAGCAAAGTAGCACAGAGAGTCCCCTGATACTCAGAAAAATCCCTGTTAGAGAGATGCACAGTTGAGGAACTAATATGAATCCACCTGGTTTTAAATAAAAACACATCCTCTCATCACTATAGGGAAGGAAATAAAATCATTCCTGTAGTGAAAGGGCTGGGGACTCTCCTGAACCTGGGGCAAAACACCCACCAGGCCTCAGTCCAGGAACCAGAGAGCTGGGATCAAAACCAATGCCCCAAACAGCCAAGATAATAATAATCAAGGAACACGGTGCTTTAAAAAAAATTAAATTATAAATATAAGTAAATAATAATACAAAGAAAACATCAGCACTGTACAAATACAGATTTATTTTTCTTTTTCTTCCTATCATCCATAGTCTGAAAAAGGTTGAAAACTTATGAAATCAGCTTATATATAAAGTATTCTGAAATTACACTTTTCTTTTGATAACAAATTACAAAAAATAATAAAAATTAAAAATTCAAGTTAAGTATTTTATGTTTCTGGGTGTTAAAATTGTATGTGTTTCCTAAAATATTGTACAGTTAAAAAAAAAAGAAACTCATAAAGTGACAATGATTTGGATTCCACAGGATCCCTGGCAATTAAAAAGATGTTCTTCCCAATAAAGTGAATTTGTTCTTCACTTAAAACGTGTTTCTCTGAGTAATTCATTGAAATTTATTTTATTCTCCAGCCAATATCTATAGAAGACTAATAGTGATAAACGGTTTCTTCAAATAAGTTAACGAAACATATTCAAAATGTTAATCACCACATGCATGATTCTAGAATAGTGACAATATCTACACATACAAAAAATGTCTCACCAATTAACAAGAGCCAATGTGGCCCATTATTCCCTGGGATAAGTCTTCTTCAAGAAGAGATGACAGTTTTCCCTTGGTCCTGCTAAAGCTATTTCTGAGGGGTACTTTTCCCACAGAAAGTAAATGTTCCCAGGGTGATAGTCAAGAAATTGAGTGTTTGACATTGTGATTTCAGAAGGTTGGTGAAACCTGAAGGGACTCTAAAGATCCAAATGATCTTCCCCAGTGAGATAAGGTGATCCCTTAGAGAGTGCAAACCACCATACATTCCTTTCTAATCACTCTAGGACCGGATCATGACCTGATAACAGATAACAGTTTAACAGACTGTTAACCAGACATGTTAGTAATGTGAGATATGGAAATCATATCCCACACAAAAAGATATATTGTACCCAGGGTGTGTGTGCCTGTCTGTGTGGGAGCCAAAAGAATAGGAACCGCTTTTTGTGATTAATGCCAACATGAATAGGAACCGCTTTTTGTGATTAATGCCAACATGAAAGAAGCTAAACTAAATTGGTACAAATATAAATGCATGACCTCTTAACTGCTAAAAATGTTTCAAACACTTGATATGAATTTCATGGTTCACGGACTCCCAAAGGGAAATCACCACAGTTCTCACCTGACCGAGAGGAGTCACTTCAAGCACGCTTTGTAAGTATACTTGTTTTGGTGGGGAAGCAGGAAGGGATGGTATGAGCAGGGGGCACAAAAAGAAAAATCGTGACAGTACAGAGTGGTTTTCCATCTAAAATTTTCCAAGTAGTTTACAGTTCCATTGTCCCTGAATAATGTGAGTTGAGGAAGGGGCTGACTAAAAGAAACTGCTTCCCCAGGCTGGTGAAGTTCAAGGTCTAATCAAGACTATTACCAATTACTAGTTGAAATGGTCTTTTGTAGATCAAAGTTCCTGAGGCTTCCTTTTTCAGTTCATCTTCCAAACCTCACATTTCCTGTAAGAAACCTAATGAAAGAGAAAAACAAATTCAGGGCTTTATTGTTGGGGGAAAAACAACAACAACAAAGGGGGGGGTGGGCAGAGCATGATTTTAAAGAAAATCACTTGTCTATTCATTTATTTCAAAAAAACACTTTTAGAAGGGACTAGTTTTTCCTGAGCTGAAGATAATGTCACTGCAATTTGAAGGTTGTAGTTAACAAGATGTTAAAACATCCTGATAAAAACACAAAATTCAGCCAACTAACCGGATTATTCTGGCTAAAATAATGGTGGATTTTGGGGTTTTGGGTTTATTCTTCTCCCCTTTAGTGAGGGGATTGTACTAAAAAACTTTTATGGCCCCTTTCAGTGCTTAAAACTGTCCCAAACTCATTTATGGTTCTAATGTTTCAAGCAATTATCCAGTGATATCAAGAACAGGGAAAAAAAGCAAAATAATTAGCATTATAAAGCGCTTGTGAAATAGAGGGGTTTTCTTTGGAATCTTCCTTTGTTATTGTGTGTGTGTGTGTTTTTTTTTTTAAAGATTTATTTACTTATTTTACCTTTTATCCATTTTTAACCTCCTCCCCCCCGTCTCTGCTGCCCTGGTGTCCATTCGCTGGGCAATTCTCTGTGTCCGTCTCCTGCCCTCTCTTCCCATCTTTTTCCTCCTGTCCTCACTGGGACTCAACCCCAGGAACCTCCGAAGTGGGAAAGAGGCACTCTGTCACCTGCACCACCATAGTTTCCAGTCCCCCGGCACATCCCATCCTGGCTCTCCATCCTGGCTCTCCCCCTGCATCATTCCCCTCCTACATCCTCATCGTGCCCTGGAGGGTAATGCACCCAAGCGCGGGGCCTGGGGGCTCATCCGCTCGCAGGGCCTGACAGCATTCCCTTGCGCAGGGCCTGGTGGCCTACGTGCCCTCCACATTTTTCTTTATTTTACCAGGAGGTCCCGCTCCACATGGGAGACAGACGCCCAACCATTTGACCACATCTGCCCACTCTTCCTTTGTTTTAAGAGACTGTGTTTATGTGGATATCACAGAACAATGGTCACTGTTGTGAACAGGCAGAAATGCCTATATGCAATAAGCAGATTTCCACATGTGGGCCTCAGTAATTTGCATAATTTCAACATACCCAAGAATAAGAAGGAAAAATTTGGTATTGAAACTATAGGCTTCTGCCTCCCAAGACTACAGCATAAGAAACGTCAGTGACACTCCCCCAGTTTTGGGGCTGGGGGAGTTCCAAAAGCTTGCCAACTGTGGGTGAAAAGCCTCCAGAGAGATAATCTCACGTTTTTACCTTTTATCTAACCTTCTGGAGTGTTTACCCTCTTTTATGTTCTTTACAAAATAAAAAGTCTAAATAGAATTTCAAATAAAAACCTCTCTCTGACTTCTTGAGGCTCTTGAGAAGTGATACCACATTTGTAAACCATGGTAACAAGATGCAAAAGTCAAAGTTTAGAATTTGGTTTGAACTCAGGCAGGACAATAAGTTAAGTAAGCCACCAAAAAAAAAAAAAAAAATGGTGCTTAGAAACAAAGGAAGGAACTGTGTGGCTTACCGGATTGAGACCAGAAGCAACTTCCTTTAGCCTTCCCAGGTCCCTTCTTCCCTGCTGTAGGCTCACTGGTACCACCCCGTGGCCTCTCTGAGCACTCCTTCAACACCACACAAGGCCGGGAAGGCTTCCAGCTGTCTCAAGTATCACACTGATATTTTCAGCCCCTTACTGGGTGCGCCTAGCTACCTGCCTAGAACTTCATATGCATATCTCCTTCATTCTCACAACAAACCCAGGACATAAGGGTTTTTGTGTCCATTGGAGAGATGAGAAAAGAGAGGCTTAGTATTAGGTTAAGAATTTGCCTACAGTCAATAAGCTAGCCAGCACTTTGGCTGGGATTTGAACTCATTTTGAATCCACTGCACAAATCATCTTTCCTTTCATCAGGGTTATTCACATGCTTACTGTTGCCTTGGCATACATTCTCTGAACCCAAGCTTATAGCCAACCAAGCAACACCTTCTTAATAGAGATCTGCAGTTCTCAGAGACAAACCTGAGTCCAAGTAAATGACCTGTTAAGACAGGCTTCTGCTCACCTTCCAGCACATCTTGAACTTCGATGGAGACGACATTTTTCAAGCAGTTATATAAATTCTGGGCCGTGGCATTACTCTGTTCCTTTTCTTGCCATTTCTTCAGCATCCTAAATTTACAGATTGTAGCATCTTCTTTCTTCTCCCGGATATCATCAATGTCGCTAATCTCCAACTCCAGGTAGGCAATACCAATTTTTATCCACTCCTTCCCCAATTTCCCAGCAAGGGTAATCAACTGAGTATCTGTTAACGGTGTTCTAGTCTTCACCCCATCTAAAAGCAGATGAAAAATTTAGTAATTCAGCACTTCCACCACTTTAAGCAACTTACAATGAGAATATATTCTCCTTATTAAAAAAGGGGGGGGCACTATGATTTGAAGACTTTAACTGCTTTTGCTTTTAAAATATATTTAAAAATATGGGTTCGTTTCCCAGTGCCTCCTGAAGAAGATGAGCAAACAATGAGCAGACAGACGAGAGAACCATTGGGGGGGGATAAATAATAAAAAATAAGATGAAATAAATCTTTAAATATATATATAAACATTTAAAGGTCCCAAATCCCTGCTTTTCAAGCTATTTTAAGGACTAAAGGGAACTATTTCATATAATAACACAATACTGGGATATATAATGCTCACAATGATAACTCAGGAAAATGAGATGCTTTACACAAGTCATGTTGAAATAAAATAAAACAGACACCAAAAATACTTTGTCTGACAAAAGAAAAATATACACTCTTACCCTTGCCCACCTCCGTGTCTTTCTCTAAATGTTAGCACCATACACATGGGCACTACCTTAGCGCCACTAAACAGGACAGCAAAAATTCTGAATTCTAGTCTCCATAATGCCATTTTCTAGTATTTAGGAAAAAGCACCTTCCATGCAAAAAGTCATGGGATGGTTTTTGTATTATGTGTTCTCTTAGTAATAGTGTCTTAAACTTGGAAGAGCAGATATTTGCCAATGCAAGCCACTGGCCTCATAAAAAATATTAGCCCTCTCATTAAGCTAGTTTTTCCACCTTCACGTTTTTCAGCTGGTTGTGACAGAGTGCAGAGAAGCTCGCTGGCTGCAGAGCTTCTGTAAAGGATCCTCAAGGCATTGCAATGGAGGTGACATAAGAGGAATGAGAAGTGAGAGGTGCACTTCCTGTGCCGTCATGTACCCCCCAATACCTATGCTCCTGTGTAGCCCCCTATTTACTAATGTGACTCTAACACCTGTACCCCCTTCCCCATGTCACAGGTTTTTTCCTGTCAAATGTCTAGCTTATAAAAGATGGCCTACGCCCTCTAGTGGTTTCCTAGTACATGGTCAATAGCTCCTAGCTCTCAAATTTGTACTGGACTGAAAATTGCACAGAGACTCTTAAAACGGCAAGTTCGCAGGACCATCCCCAAACCTACTGTATCAGACTCTGAATCTAAATTTTTAACATGATTTCAAAGTGGTTCTGTTAAGGTTGAGCCCTGACAAGCACCACAGGGATATCCTGAGCCTGGTTTTATGCCAGAAAAGTGACTTGATAGCTCCAAAGGTGTTGTGAAAATACCAAACAAAAGTTAAACTTTCTTAATTTGTTTATTTAGATACTACACTGTCTAAATAACAACACCAAAAACAGCTGGAAATCTTTAATCTTTCTAGGTAGTATTTGAGTGAGAATTAGTTTATTTCTAGCTACCTATTATAGGAGCTAATTTTATTTTATTTTATTATTATTATTTTTTAAAGATTTTATTTATTTATTCATTTATCCCCCCCTTGCTGCTTGTGCTCGCTGGGTCAGCTAACCACGCCGTGCAGGCGGGCTTGCCCTCACCAGGAGGCCCTGGGAACCGAACCCGGGGCCTCCCATATGGTAAACGGGAGCCCTACTGATTGAGCCACAGCCGCTTCCCGGAGCTAATTTTAAATGTCCTAATAATTGTATGAAATAAGAAAAGCTTTTCCTATATATCAATTCAATATAGAATTATGCCTGAGAATTTAATTAGATTTTAAAAATAACTTGGGGGGCGGATGTGGCTCAAATGGTTGGGCATCCGTCTCCCATATGGAGGGACCTGAGTTCAATCCCCAGGACCTCCCGGTAAGATAAAGAAAAAATATATAGAAGGCGTGCAGGCACGCCATCAGGCCCCACGAGAGGTTGAGCCCCCAGGTCCCTGTATGGGGGTGGGTCAGGCCCCGCCGAGCCAGCAGCAAGATGATAATGTAACAGGAGAGTGACACAAGGGAGAGCCAAGAAAAGACGTGCCGAAAAACCAGGAACTGAGGTGGCTCAAGTGGCAGAACGCCTCTCTCCCACATCAGAGGTTCTCAGGATCGAATCCTGGTGAAGACAGGAGGAGAAGGATAAGAAGAGAGGGCAGGAAACAGACACAGAGAATTGCCCAGAGAACGGACACAAAACAGCAAAAACGGGGGTGGGGGAGTTAAAATGGATAAAGGTAAAATAAATAAATAAATCTTTAAAAAAAAAATAACTTTAGGACCCCACTTCTTTGATATTCATGAAATTAACATTTCTATAATAATATACAGTTAAATCACTCACATCTTATCCTCCCAACCTCCTGGTCCAGAAAGTGGAGAATGTATCATTTCACTTTACAGAGAAAGAAGTTATCTGCTTTTAGAGACTCACACTCCCTTACAATAATGCTAAAAGAAAAGTTATTTTGATGAAAGGGTTAATTGGGGAAATTACATGAGTATCCTCGAGCCTAAAGATCTTGCCACAAATTATATGAGTCTAGGGTTTTTTAACTTAGAGTTGTGAATTCTAGTTGGACTTGAATTTTGAGTTACATAGCCCATCTTCTGGCTCCTTAGACGACTGTTGCTAAATGTTTTAAATCTCTATTGTATTTTCACAACTATAGGCTCAAATGATATCAAGGTCTAGGTCTTTGCCATTTAATCTGAAAAGAGTTGTGACAGGCCTTAAGCTGGAGGTTCTCCACCCAGGACTTCAATAACTGCAGCCAATGAATGGGCACACGGGCATTCACAGTTTTACTCATTTAATCAACACTCATTCTCTTTATAAGGCTCCATGCTCAGCACTCTGGGAGATGGAAAGACGGACAGGTCATGGCCCCTAACCTTAGGGCTTAGCAGGGAGCCTTCTCCTTCTGCTTTGGCTGAGTGAAGGGGAGGAGTGGGATGACAAGCTAAAAAGTAGACCAGGGCAGAAAAATAGCTAGAGGACAGGCAGAAATGGCCTGGAAAAAAATGTTCTAGGGTTTAGAACACCAGGGGAGGGCTGGATACCACCCAGCAGAGAGAGGGGTACAGGAAAGGAATCTCGCTGAAAAGGCTGCGAGTAGAAGCTGCAGGGGCAGGCGCCACTCCCCCGTCCCCCCACACTCCAAGCAGACAGCTTTGACTTCTTCAACCTCTGGCCAGAGGCCACGAGAGGAGACCGCAGGGATCCACCTCCTCAGGAAACAGGAGAGAGAGAGAGACATAGCCTAAGGGTGATTCAGCTTTTGGCCAACAAATTTGGTCTGCTGTGTCCCACAGCACTTCCACGTGGGGTGGGGCTGCACCACTGTTTGCCGAGGGAGCCTGCACTGGACTAAAGAGATCCAGCCCTCTCAGTCACCCTCGCTACTGACAGGGACTGGATGTTGAAGACACAGAGGGGAGTGGGAGGGGGCTGCCAGGAAAGGCTGGAGAACAACCTCTGAGAAAGCCTGACCTGTGAGACTCTAAATAACCTTGAGGCAGGATCCTCTGCCACACAGTTGCAGTCTGTGTTGCAATGAACACACTTAGAACCCAGAGACCTGTCAAAGAGCACCATCTGCTGGCAGAATAAAAAAGTGTATGTGAGGAAATCAAAAGTAAGAGAGGCTTTTTCTGTTCTTTACAGCCTACCTACCAAAGTCCCTCGGAAGCGGGTCTGCAACCCATGACTGAGTCCATGGCCCAGACTTGAGCAACTAACAGGGGCAATCCTAAAGACCTAGAACAGGTAGAACCAAGAATTAAAGAATGGCAGTAAGAGCCTCCCGCCACTAAAAAACAGCCTCCTACCACTAAATCCCTACCCGAGAGAGAGAAATTGAAAATCAGTAAACTCACCATCAGCAAAAAAATTACAAGTCATCCTAAGAAAATGGAAGAAATGTACCAAGGAAAGGAATATATCAAAGCCCCTGATAAGACACAAGATTTGAGACAACTAATCAATGAGGCTCATACAAATCTCCAAAATCAAATTAATGAGTTGAAAGACAATATGGCTAAAGAGATAAAGGACATCAAGAGGACACTGAATGAGCACAAAGAAGAATTTGAAAACCTGAATAGAAAAATAACAGAGCTCATGGGAATGAAAGACACAACAGGTAAGATCAAAAACACTTTAAAGGCATAAAAACAGCAGGCTGTAAGTGATAGAAGAATAAGTGATGCCGAAGACAAAACAGGTGAAATTGAAAAGAGAGAACAGAAAGAGAAAAGAATGGAAAAAATTGAGCAGGGGCTCAGGGAGAAGAATGATAACATGAAACGCAACAATATACATGTCATGGGAGTTACAGAAGGAGAAGAGAAAGGGAAAAGGGCAGAAAGAGTATTTGAGGAAATAATAGCTGAAAATTTCCCAATTCTCATGAAAGAAATGAATTTACCTGTTCAAGAAGCACAATCAGAATAAATCCAAATAGATCTACTCCAAGACACATACTAGTGAGAATGTCAAACGTCAGAGATAAATAGAAAATTCATATCCCAATCAGAATAAATCCAAATAGATCTACTCCAAGACACATACTAGTGAGAATGTCAAACGTCAGAGATAAATAGAAAATTCTGAGAGCAGCAAGGGAGAAGCAAACCATCACATGCAAGGGAAGCCCAGTAAGACTTAGTACAGGTTTAACAGCAGAAACCATGGAGGCAAGAAGATAGTGGTATGACATAATAAGGACACTGAAAGAGAAAAATCTGCCAGCCAAGAATTCTTTATGCAGCAAAACTGTTCTTCAAATAGGAAGGTAAGTTTAAAATATTCACAAATATAAAGAAATTAAGAGAGTTTGTAAAAAAGAACATGTTTTTGCAGCATGTTTTAAAGGAAGCCTTACAATCCAAAAGAAAAAGGAGAACTAAAGGCTTGGAAAAGAATGTAGAATCAAGACTAGCAGAAAGGAAGAGTGGATGTGGTTCAAGCAGTTAAGCACCTGTTTCCCACTTGGGAGGTCCTGGGATCGATAACTGGTGCCTCCTAAAAACAAAAACAAACAAGCAGACAAATGAAAAAACCAACTCAGGGAAGCTGATGTGACTCAGTGGTTGAGTGCCAGCTTCTCACAGACAAGGTCCTGGGTTCAATCCAGGGCCTGATACCTTAAAAAAAAAAGACTAGCAGAAAGGATAATCAAAAGAGTAAAAAGACAGGACAAAAATAAGATATGACATATGAAAGCCAAAGAATAAAATGGTAGAAGTAAATAGTGCATTTACAGTAATATCATTGAATGTGAATGGATTAAACTCCCCAATCAAAAGATACAGGCTGAGAAAATGGATAAAAAAATATAAGCCATCCATATGCTGCCTACAATAGACTCACCTTGGACACAGGGATACAAACCAACGAAAGTGAAATGTTGGAAAAAGATACTCCACATAAATAGCAACCAAAAAAGAGCAGGGGTAGCTATACTAATAACAGACAAAACACATTTTAAATGCAAAAACATTATAAGAGATGCAGAAGGCCATTATATATTAATGATAGGGACAATCCACCATGAAAAAATAACAATCATAAATATCTATGCACCTAACCAAGGTCCCCAAAATACATGAGGCAAACTCTGGCAAAACTAAAGGGAAAAAGAGACAACTATATAATAATAGTTGGAGACTTCAACACCCCACTCACATCATTAGATAGAACAACCAGACAGAAGATCAACATAGAAACAGAGAACTCGAACAACATGATAAACAAGCTAGATTTAACTGACATATACAGAACGCTGCATCCCAAATCAGCAGGTTATACATTCTTCTCAAGTGCAAACGGATCTTTCTCCAGTATGGACCTGGATCTTTCTCCAGGTCTCAATAAATATAAAAAGATTGAAATTATACAAAGCACCTTCTCAGGTCATAATGGAACCAAACTGAAAATCAATAATAAATGGGAAAGGGGAAAATTCGCAAATGTATGGAGGCTAAACAACACACTCCTAAATAATAAGTTGGTCAAAGAAGAAATTGTAAGGGAAATTAGTAAATATATTGAGACAAATGAAAATGAGAACACAATTTTTCAAAACTTATGGGATACAATGAAGGCAGTGCTGATAGCGAAATGTATAGATCTAAATGCCTATATCAAAAAGAAGGAAGAGCTAAAATCAAAGAACTAACTGAACAGCTGGAGAAACTAGAAAAAGAAAAGCAAACTAAACCCAAAGCAAGCAGAAGGAAAGAAATGATAAAGGTTAGAACAGAAATAAATGAAATTGAGACCAGTAGAGAAAATCAACAGAACCAAAAGCTAGTTCTTCAAGAAGATCAATAAAATTGACAAACCCTTAGCTAGAATAAGAAAGGAAAAAAGAAAATGCAAATAAATAAAATCAGAAAAGAAAGGGGTAAGTTACGACTGATCCCACAGAAATAAGAAGGATCATCAGAGGATATTATGAGAAACTGTATTCCAACAAATTAGACAACATAGATGAAATGGACAAATTCCTAGAAACACAGAAACAACCTATCCTGATGCTACAAGAAATACAAGAACTTAACGAACCAATCACATTTAAAGAGACTGAGTTAGTCAACAAAAATCTCCCAACAAAGAAAAGTCCAGGACCAGATGCGTTCAAAGACGAATTCCACCAAACATTTTGTGAAGAACTAACACCAATGCTATTTAAAGTCCTCCAAAAAATTGAAGAGGCAGGAAAATTACCCAACACTTTTGATGAAGCCAACATACCCTAATACCAAAGTCTGATAAAGATACTACAAGAAAATTATAGACCAAGCTCTCTAATGAACATAGATGGAAAATTTTTCAACAAAATACTTGCAAATAGAATCCAACAGCATAGTAAAAGAATTATACACCACAATCAAGTGGGATTTATTCCTGGTATGCAAGGGTGGTTCAACACAAGAAAACCAATTAATGTAATATACCATATTAACAAGTTGAAGGAAAAAAACCACATGTTCATCTCAATTGTCGCAGAAAAAGGCATTCAACAAAATCCAGCATTCTTTCTTGATAAAAACAATTCAATAGATAGGAATAGAAGAAAAGTTCCTCAATATGATAAAAGGCACACATGAAAAACCCACAGCCAATATCATACTCAATGGGGAAGGTTGAAAGCTTTCCCTCTAAGAATGGGAACAAGATAAGGATGCCCACTGTTACCATTGTTATTCAACATTGTACTAGAAGTTCTAGCTAGAGCAATTAGACAAGAAAATAAATAAATAAATAAAAGGCATCCAAACAGGAAAAGAGGAAGCAAAACTCTCACTCTTCACAGATGACATGATCCTATATTCAGAAATTTCTGAAATGTCTACAACAAAGCTACTTGAGCTAATACATGAGTTCAGCAAAGTGGCAGGATACAAGATCAACATGCAAAAATCAGTATTGTTTCTCTACATTAGTATTTAACAATCTGAGGAGGAAATCAGGAAAAAATTCCATTTACAATAGTAACAGAAAGACTCAAATACCTAGGAATCAATCTAACCAAAGATGTACAGGATTTATATTCAGAAAACTATAAATAACACTAAAAGAAATCAAAGAAGGCCTAAACAAATGGAAAGACATTCTGTGTTCATGGGTTCAAAGACTAAATATCGTGACGATGTCAATCCTACCCAGACTGATTTATAGATTCAATGCAATATCAATCAAAATTCCAACAGTCTATTTTAAAGAAATAGAAAAGGGAATTACCAAATTTATTTGGAAAGGAAAGTGCATCTGAGTAGCCAAAAGCATCCTAAAAAAGAAGAGGAATGTGGGAGGACTTTCATTGCCTGACCATGAAACATATTACAAAGCTAGTGGTCAAAACAGCATGGTATTGGCATAAAGATAGACCAATTGATCAGTGGAATACAACTGAGAGTCTGACACATATGACAACATGTATGAACTTTGAATACATTATGCTAAGTGAAGCAAGCCAGACACAAAGGACAAATATTGCATGGTCTCACTAATATGAACTAAATACAAAGAATAAACACATGGAGTTAAAATCTAGAGTATAGGTTATAGGATGAGGGTTGAGAAAGGGTACTGATAGTAATGCATGTAGAAGTTTGAATTGACTTGACTGCAAACATATGCAAATGGATAAAATTGATAGTAACACATTATAGTGAGTAGAACTAATGCAGCTGGTTTACAAATGGGATTGTGGCTGAAAAGGATAGTTTACATGTAATTGACATGTAAATGTCAATCGAAAGAAAGCCAGGGAATAATCTAGTGACTGAATAACATAATGAACCCAGAGGTGGATGAGAATTGTGGTTAATAGTAGTGAAGCAAGCCAGACACAAAAGGAAAAATACTGTATGAACGCGTTACTATGAACTAAATATATTGTTTAACATATTGTTTGATTCAAAAAAATTTTTATATGTATCCATTACATTTAACTGAGAAATGTATATATTTATTCATCTGTGTTTACTTTTTAGTTTTTAACTGTTTATATTTTCAATTATTAAATGTACAAAAGTAAAAATTTTTTTTAAAAATGTCCTTCTATGAACTAGAACAAATGTACATCACTACCTTAAAGTGGTAAGAATGTGGAGAAGTGTGGGAAATACACAAGTAATGTAGCCTATGGACTATAGTTAACAGCAATACTGTAGCATTCTTGCATCAATGCCAAACATGCACTGTGTTAATAATAAGGGGGTATGGAAAAAATATACCAAATGTATGCTATAGACCATGGTTAGTGGTAACAGACTGATGATATTATCTCATAATCTGTAACAAACATTCTACAACAATGTAGTATGTTGGTGGAGGGGTGTTACATGGGAATTCCACACACATACATGATTGTTTTCTGAGTTCACAACTTCTCTAATAAAAATATATTAAAAAAAAAAAAAAAAGAATTGAGAGTCCAAAAATAAACCCTCACCTCTATGGCTAACTGGTTTTCAACAAACCTACCAAGACCATGTTACCAGTACAAAACAGTCTCTTCAGCAAATGGTGCTGGGCGAACTGGATAGCCATAACCAAAAGAATAAAAGAGGACCCCTATCTCATTCCCTATACAAGAATCAACTCAAAATGGATCAAAGATTTAAATATAAAAGCCAGTACCATAAAACTACTAGAAGAAAATGTAGGGAACATCTTCAAGATCTTGTGGTAAGAGGTGGTTTCTTGGATCTTACACTCAAAGCACGAGCAACAAAAGAAAAATAGATAAATGGGATCTCCTCAAAATTAAATACTTTTTGCACTTCAAAAGACTTTGGTAAAATGGTTGTTTGTTTATCTTTGGGAATGAACAGAAAAAGTGAAAGCACATCATAGTGTTTGTAACTAGCAGTGCTACCATATGGGAGTGACAGTGGTTGAAAGGGAAAGTCTAAGGTCATGTATATTACTAGAAGGAAAGTAAAAAAATACTAGCATGGGACTGTGTAGCATAGTGAAACCTCATGTGAAATATGAATATGGGTAATATTGCATATATAAGACTGTTTTTCTTTGAAACTGAACAAATGTATATAAATGTTAAAAGATGTTAATATCAGGCAAAAAAAAAAAACAAAAAAACCAACAAAACCCATTAGGCTAAGTGAAAGAAACCAGACACAAAGACTATGTATCGTGTGATTCCATTTATGTAAAATGTAAATATAAATCAATTTATTAGTGGTTAAGTAGGGCTGGGAAAGGTAGAGGGATTGAGAGGTGACTGCTAAGGGGTGTGGAGTTTTTCTTTTTGGAGTAATGAAATTGTCCTAAAATTTTTTGTGGTGATGAATGCACAACACTGTGATTATACTAAAGCCAATGACTGTACATTCTGGATGCATTATGGCATGTGAATACCTCTCTTTAAAAAAAAAAAAAAGTAGTCTGGGGCAGACTGAGGAGGCCCTCCCTCCAGACCTAAGGGGCTGGGACATAGGGAGTCTCAGCCAAGGCAGGCAGGGAGGACAGGCACACACAGGCTGTGGCTCTGGGAGACTGACCCAGGAGCATGTGGGGAGGGTGAACGCCGACGGGGAAACAGACCAGGGAAAATCATTTATAGCCATGGGTGACATTTATACAAACCTGAAGTGTCAACCTGCTTCATTCTTTTGTCATAAACCTCATCTGGTAAGCTGCTATTCATTTTTCGTCGCCTGTTACCTTTAAAAAAAAATTTTTTTTTAATTGGCTTACCCTTATGTTTCTTATTTTCTACCCGCCATTACATTGCCATGAAGAAAAAATCAACCTTCAGGTAGAAACAAATTGAAAAAGGACTCAACAGTTGTTCAGATGATTAAGAGACTGACAGAACACTTAACAGACCCTCAATATTAGTACATTTGTGTAGCAAAATAAAAATTCTAGTGGATGTTTAAAAATAAAGTTTAAAATAATTCCAGTGGATGGAAGGAATAGAAGAGTGGGTTGAAGCTTGTTTACTGTCCAACTACTGGCACTTACCACTCATGCTGGTTTTTGGAATGTTCTGGTTCTGATCATGCTGAACCCAGTCACCTATTGAAGTACAGTAAACATCAGTTGGAAAAAGTGGTATGAAATTTCAATTACAGAAATTCTATTTGTGAAAGTGTGTGTGGCTCCAGGGGCTTGGGAATCTGTCTCTAAATTTCAAATCTGAGTTTGGGGTTTTAGCCTGATATATACACAAATACACTGGGCTTGAATTTTTGAGATAATTAACAAGTGCTCCTTCCAGCATGTCTTCTAGGGCAAGTGTTTCCCACACTTCTGTCATTTGCATACCACCATCTTGATTTCTGCCATAGCTATGTGACAGTTGAAATGCTATATACTCAATAGTTCTTTAAATCTATAATATTACTACTGTAAATACAATACCAGTATCATTTGACATAAAGAGAAGGAAGCCATGAAAACAAATGTTTACTTATCATAAATAAACATACTTATATTTATAAACATCAATAATGTATTTATCTCTATGAACACCACCTAAAATAATCTCATCTATAATCATTCTATATTTTAGAGAACACTACTTGGGGCCTTCTTTGCTGACACTTCACTGTGATTCAACACCCCCTTCCCTGTGTGAAATTTAGCCTCAGCTCTAACAGGTGTCTGCAACTCATACAGGGTTTGTATAGGTCCCTTTAACAAAGATGCCTTACTAGTGATGAATAATCTCAATTAAACACTGGCTCAGGCCTGGAAAAAAAAAATAGAAACCAGAAATATCTAACAATGCATAGAGAGGATTATTAAAGAAGTTTTTAAAAAATTTAAATGTAAGAAGCCGCCTTATAAATTAGGATTTAAAACCATCAAGAGAATTATTCTTAGTCTAGAAGGACAATTGTTTTTCAGGTTGCTACATGTTAAATACCTCCATTACTGTGGCATTTGCAATAATTAAACAGTAACATCTTTCAGGTTCATTTATTTGAGCAAATCAATGAATAGCAAGAAAAACTAAACAATCCCCAATACACAAAGTTCCAACTAGGACTCTTTATGTGTAGATAATTTTATCTTGGACAACGGCCTGTTTTGAACTGGCTTTAAGGTTCTAATATTGAGAATAAGATCAATCACATGAATAGAAGGGGCTCATCCTTAAACTAGAAGGACTGAGAATTCCAAAATTGCTAAATTGGGTTTCATTTCTAGAGTGTAAAGACATGACAGGAAATATAGACTCTATTGAACATAACCCTGTATCTTGAAAAGAAAGACATAAATGTATGACTATTTCACACAGCACTCCTTCTGCCATCATCAGTATTTACCAAATTTATTTGCCCATAGACAAACCAACTAGTACAGACTGAAATGTTGTTCAGATAATTAAGGGATTTACAGAATACTTAATGGATTCTTGATGTTACTACATTTATGCAGTAAAACAAAAACTTTCGAGGACAGAAGGAATAGAAGAGTAGGTTAAAATTTGTTTCATGTTCTGCTATTGGCACTTACCACTTGCGCTCCCTTTGGAATGATATTAGAGTCAACAACGGATTATGTGTGATACTGTATGAGCTCAAGTATCATAATCCAAAAGGCAAATGATGCAAAAACAATTTCTACTACAAACTTTTGGCACTGGACCTAGGAGGGACCTAGTACCATTAGCAGACAAGAGCACCGCAACACCAAGGAGATTGACAGACCTGCCCACAGTTCCACTTAGATCTGCCGAATTCCAGGGCTGGAATGAGAACCCATGCAATCTCACTCTCAACCCACTGTTTCTGCCTCCCTTTTGACTTCAAAATGTGTTCACTACATGTGTGTCTATTTTTCTAATGATTTCCTTCAAATCGAATCTAGAGGTCAAGCTCAGATCTGCCTTGGGAGGCCAGAGTGGCCATCTGGTGTCCCCACCAAGCCTCCCTCACCCCCCACCTCCCAGAGGCAGTCCATATGGGCTCCAGCCCTCTCCAACTTCTCCCAGAGCAGGGGAGGATGTTAAAGGCAGGGCTGCCAAAGGGCTTCCAACACCAAAATATTAAGCAGGGGAAATGCAGTCACACACCAAAGCTTTAAGCATACAGAGCAGGTGCTATAAGTTGAAAACTAAGCAGATAGGGTCAGATAAATTAGAAATGTAATTAGCCAAAATGCACATCTATTCCCTAGTTGTGGGAGAGACCTTGTCACAAAACCACTAAATTACCATTATTTGTTGAATGGTGTCCCCCAAAGAGATCCAGTGGAAGGTCTAACCCCTAGAACCTTAGAATATGACCTTATTTGGAAATGGGCTAATTGCAGATGTTATTAAGATGAGGTCAAAATGAGGGTGGGGCCTAATCCAATGAGACCCATGCCCTTATAAGGAGACACACAGACATAGGGGAGAATGCTGTGATGACAGAAGCAGAGACAGAAGAGCCCAGGGTGCCGGCAAACCAACAGAAGCCAGGGAGAGGCAGGGAAGGTTTCTCCTCTGCAGGTTTCAGAGGGAGCATGGCCATGTGGACACTTGATTTCAGACTTTTAGCCTCTGAACCATGAGACAGTAGAGTTCTGCTGATTTAAGCCATCTGGTTGTTTTGGCAGCCCTATGAACTAATACATTTCATTAAAATATCTAAGATCCCAAACTCTGAGCAGCTAAAAACTGACAAATACAATCCCACTGGTAGTTAGCCCACCTAGCACCGGAAGTCCCCCCATCACTGCTCCACCCCCCACTGCCTCCAGGGAGCAGGGCTGGGGGCCTGGAGAGCCCCAGGCCAGCATTTCCATTCTAGTAGCTGGGGCTTTTACTTTTCTTACTCAAAGTTTAAAATATTATAGCAGTTAAGTCAGACAATCACTATATATATTTGCTTTCCCACTCCTCTCCCTCCTCAAAGCAAAGTTTCTATTCAAGATACAAAACACTTACATTCTCTCAGTTTTGCTTTCCATACAATTTCTTCAGAATCCATTTCAACCAAAAGTAATTTAAACTCCACTGGATGCTCCAAATACACTTCAATGTAACTTTTCAATTTTAAGAGTGAACCATCAACAAATTCAATTTCCTTTAAAAGAAGGGATTTTTTTAAATTAAAAAGTTTCATTAGCTGACAACATAAAATGACAACATAAAAGATAAAGAATAATGATGATTAAAAGGGGTCAGTGCTTCCTTAAACGTGAATTGAAATTTTGACCTTAGAAATCCCACTCCATTCTTTAATCACTTTTTTTTCTTTTGTTTCTAGCTCTCTTTAATCTGTTTGTCTACTTCCTTGACACTTCCAGTCCTCTGACTCTATGTTTCTAAACCTAATTATTCAGCCCTCTCCTGGTATCAATGTTTCAAGCTGAAACGTGTGTTCACCTATCAACCACCTTTTCCTACATACTTTAAAACTTCCTCACCATCTTTTGTTTAGATCATTCTCCAACCTGGAAAATCCAACATTTACAGAACTATGCTTAGCAGTTTAGCTGCATTTCCTCACTGAATGTCACTGTCCCCCAACAAGCCCTTTATCACCATTTCATGGATAAAGAATCTCAGGGAAACTTATTAACTTGTCCAAGTCAACATCTAGGAAGAGGTGGAACTGGGATTTGAACCCACACCTTCTGACTCCAAAGTGTGCGTCCTTAACCACCATACTGAGTGTCCTGGCCTTCTACCTCCTCTGTTCGTCTCCAGACAAGCTAGCAACTCTGAGGGGAAAACACATTTTTTAAAAACCGTTTAACTGTACTGGGCATCACTGTTATAAAGTGATGGCCTTAACCTGTCCCTGCTGGCTTTCTTTCCCTTTTTGTTCCACATCTCCACCATTACCCTCACAACCTTCAGAGGACCACAGAGCCTATAAAGTCAGCTCAATACCCTACCGCGGCCTCACTCTTCCCAAATCCTCCATGGTCCCACTCCCCTGAACTCTCCCAGTGCTGAGTGCCAGCTGCATACTCCCTTTGCCACGTTTATGCATTTGGGGTTCTCTCTTCCAGGAGAGCCCTTCCTTTCTCATTGAGTCCCTTCACCCTTCAAGCCTAAAACAAGTGTCAGCCTTCCTGGAAACCCACTGCACTTTGGGTTGTGTGTTGTTTCTACCACTAATTTGGAATCTTTTGAGGAAAAAGAGTGTGACCTACTAATTTTTAAATTCTTAGCTTTTATCCCAGGGCTGACTTGTAATTGGCACTTTTAATAAGTGTCTGTTAAAACAAATCATTAACAGTACAAAAAGAATGCCCAATATTTGCATGGAGTTTTACAACTTTCAAAGCATCCCAAAACCTTTACTGTATTTGATCCTTAAGCAATCCTGCAAGATTAGCCCCTTTGTGTAGTTCAGAAAGGCGGTTAAGAGATTTGCCTGAGAGACACAATTAGGGGCAGAACTGGCCATTTAAAATTCTCCAGTCATCTTTGTAAGAAGGAACTCTTGGGACCATCTCAATCCCTTTCCAGGGTAGATTCACCCATTCAACATGTATTTTTCCTTCTTTCAAATGCTTTCTGGTAAGAAAAGTTCAATATCCCTCAGTAGCAACTCCTTCCCATTAACCTTTAATGTTCTGCACGATTTAAAATTAGACTTAAGTTTTTTATTCCTTTGACACTATCATTGTTTGAAGGAATTAAATTCAACAAAATTTAAAACACTTTTTAAAGGGAAAAAGATTGGTAGTCTACTTTTGCAATGGTTGCAGATTAATCCTAAAATCCAACACCCAATTTTTGAAAAAAGCTGCAAGTTTAGCAAAACAATTGCTTTCTTTTAAAAAGGGAAATGGAAAATGAGAATGAAATGCATTATAATTATTTTTAAAATAATGCCATATCTATAAATATACATGGCAGCTGCTAATCCAAGTTGGTTTTTAAAATATGTACCTCTGGGGTAATTTCAGCTTCTGGTTCACTGATCATTCTATATTTTTTTCCATTCTGCAGTAACTTCTGGCAAACAGGAGGCTTGTCGATTTTCATAAATTTCTTACAGGAGTGCTTTACAGACTTGGAAATGTCCTGCAGGTTGAATGAAATTCATCAGCAACAACTGTGAAAACTGTAAGAATCCAAGCAAGGCATGTACCAGATTGCTTTATCGTCATCCCTTCTAGAAAAGGACAGCAATGGAGTGACTTGCAGAGTGCCCTAAAAAGAAGTCGCAGAGGCCGAGGTAGTTTCGATCTGCACTTCAGGCTCCTGGATCTCCAAAGCTCTCTCTGCAAAAACACCACAGCCAAAAGCAAAGCATGTGCCCTGTGTGGCACCAACAACTCTCTTCTAAAGCATTTGAGAAGGTTAAATCGGCACTAGCATTTTACACTGGTGCTAATTACGTGCCTTTCGTGTGAACAGAATGGACCTCGCTTACCAGACACAGCTCCAGCCCACTGAGGGTTCATATAATTTTCACCCTTGTCTTCACCATTACCCCTCTGACTTGGCCCTAGAGGGGACACTGGCAGTATACGTATTGTTCAAATGCCACCATGAGGTTAAAGTCAGTGTTGGCCGGAAGCAGCTGAGGAGCTGAATTTAAAATTTAGGTTTCCTGGAGGCAAAGTTCAAGGAAAACTTTTCCTACATAGGATAAGTCAGCCCACGAAGAATAAAAATAAAACATCAGCCAGGAAGGATATCCTGCCTTCACCATACTGTTCTCCCTACTGCTCTTAGCTATATCCTCCTTTGTGTTTGCTGATATAATCGGCTCTTGACCCCAGCTTCCCAAGAAGTATGGGTATAAGGGCCTTTTCATCAATTTAATTTCTTTTTTAAAAACATAAATCTCATCAAAGAACAGTACTTATTCCAAATCTGTGCTAATTACACTTCAGAAGGGACTCTCTTGATACCACCTGTGGTGGACTGAGTCGTGCCCCCCACAAGGAAGTGTTCCAGTCCTAAGCCCTGGTGCTGTGGGGGTGGACTCATTTGTGAGGAGGACCTTCAAAGACCCTGTTTGGAGGAGACCAGCCTGAGTCAGGGTGGGCCTTCCTCCAAAGCAGCCAAAGTTCCTAGAAGCAGAGGAAATCCAGGCAGTTAGTCGGCAGGAATGGGAGGAGGAGACGGGAAGAGACAGGCTTCCCCGTGATGGCAGCAGCTGGAAAGCCACCGCCAGAACGCTGCTCGCTCCACGCTCCAGAAGAACCCACGCTCCAGAAGAACGCACCGGCTGGCCACGCTTTGTGGACTTCCAGCCTCCAAAACGGCCAGGCGGTAAGTGTCTGTTATTTAAGCCCACAGTGTGTGCAATTCATCACAGTAGCCCCGGCAAACTAAGACACCATCTTTGAAAACAGTGTTTTCCAACTAAAAGTATTATCTTTAATGAGATTGTAGGAAATACATTTTTACCTTTTAAGAAGAAACTAAAAACCTATTATTTAAGACTTTTAACTTTAATATATTATTAATTATAACCAGTATAGCTTATTTTTTAAAGCAAAGGAAATACTACAACCTGAAAACATTGGGAGAAGAAGTTTGATGTAAATTTTGTAATTCAAATGACAACTCATCCACTAGTATAAATTATTATGGGTCCAATGCTTATTTTTTTAAACTCATGTCAAAGTCTCATTGCAAATCTGAAAGCATAATTTTTAGTAGCTGTTTTTTTCTGCCTACTTTGCTTATTTCAGTTCCCCATCCCCCTCTACACCCATTACAACTGTACTGACAGCTGGCAAAGATATAAAAGGAGATTCAATTACCACTATTCTATTTTATATAGAAGTTTTTTTTAATGGACAAAACATTATAGTTTTATTCAATGGTCTACAAAACTGGTTCTGCTATGATTATCTAAACCACCTTTTCTCAAGTCACATTGCCTTGCATACAACAAATGCTTAATAAACATTTGTTGCTATAAAACCCAGACTGTTAAACCAGTAAACCAAAGGTCAATTTTTATCAAAATAATAATAATAATAATTGCCCTAAAATAAGTTAACCTGGGATATCCATCTTACTTGACGCGCTTTCGGCTGAAGAGAAACTTCAAGGCACACTATGCTTAACCCAAGGACCTCAAACAGCTACCCTGTGTATTCTAGAGAGCATTTCTCATACTCTGATGTGCCTATGAGTCACCTGGGAATCCTGCCTACTACAGGGTCTGATTCTGTAGGTCTGGGGTGCAGCTGAGAGTCTGCATTTTAAAACAAACTCCCAGCTGATGCCTATACTGGTTCCCAGATAACATTTTGTGAACAAGAGTGTAAAAAATAGATAGCATAAGCTCAATGATCAGGCAGTGCTCTCCAAGGCCAGGTCTGCTTGTCTGCCTCCCACCCCACCCCTGGATAGTATTCCTCCATCTGTCATCTCCTCAACACCGTCTCCGTGACTAAGCAGCCACACCCCATGGGTTTGAGGACTCTGCACATACAGAGGCACTAATCCTGCAACCTCTGGGGGAAGTTCCAAATGAGACCCATGGGGGGGGGCAGGGAGGACAGGAGCCACTGAAATGTTTGAACACAAAGTCTTCAACATTTATTATTCACTTTCATCAGCCTTACCTTGATGAAGGACTCGTTATTGGTTGCTATGTAGACGCGAAAGGACAAGGACGGGTTATGGTCAATGACTTTGTACAGGATCACGGCCCCATGGTGGTACACTGCTTCTTCGCTTTGAATAACAGGTCCCACGGGAGACAGAGAGCTCACGTGCCATTTGACATGGGTTGCAGAATGATCCACTGTATATTCTAATGCGGCCCCAGAACTTTTAACGTGAAAGACTTTAAACGTCATGTTGGCGTCACGGTCTATGAAAATATCAAAGCAGATAAGTGTTCCAGGCTGTGTGTGGGTTGCACACAAACTCTTGCACATACACACATGCACACACTAATCACACTAACTTCTAGTAAACAAGTACTTACGACCCAAGCAGAGGGAATGTGGAAACTGAATGGAGGTAAGAGAGGCTGGGTCACATTTAATATCAAACAAGGGTCCACCGACGATCCAGGGCTTAACAACAAGGTCTGCATATTTGCTCCAGGACAAAACGCAGTATTTGATGTCCACTCTCCTGTTAACCTCAAATATCAGGCCAGTTTCGGTGCACTGGTAAACTCCTTCCATGTCCACCTTCAGCCTGCATCGGACAAATAAAGCACCCGTTTACCTGTAAATGGGGTCTCCATTGTTTGGCTAGAAGGGGGATTCTTAAAATTATTTATGTTTTCAATTTCATTCAAAAGCACTAAGGAGGGAAGCGGCTGTGGCTCAATCAGTAGGGCTCCCGTTTACCATATGGGAGGCCACGGGTTCGGTTCCCGGGGCCTCCTGGTGAAGGCAAGCCCGCCCGCACAGCGTGGTTAGCTGACCCAGCGAGCACAGGCAGCAAGGGGGGGATAAATGAATAAATAAATAAAATCTTTAAAAAAAAAGCACTAAGGAGACACTATAACACTTTGAAGGTGCATCACATTTAAAAGAAAAAAAAAATAATAAACAATACAAGTAATTATATAAGCTATGTGACAGTTGTGCTATTTTTGTGATTTTCCTATTTGAGGTTATTTTTATATAGAAATAAACTACTGATCATATTAAGTCTTCTGTAGTCACAATTACTTACAAAAACTGTCCCTGGGAAAGGAGTCTGGGGGTCACTTTTTCATTGTGTTTCTGGGGGGAGCAAAGTATGTATATAAGAAGTAAGTAAGTATGGTGGTTTTCTTAAATAAATAAAGCAAGTTGGAAAATCATATTTTATAATTAAAAGATACTTACATTTTCAGCATTACAGTGTTCACAGTGAGATTGGATTTTATTAAATTCTAAATGATAGAGAAAAAGTTTTATGTATGTGAATGCTATTGGCATTATCAGCTAAAATTAAATAAATATGTAAGATACACCCAGATTACAAATTCAAAAAGCACATACTCCTCAGCAATACCGGCATTTAAAAGAATATTTTGTAAAGTGTAAGTTTATACCTGAATTAAAATGGCGGGAGGGCAAATCTTTATCCTCCCGTTCTTCAGCTGTAAAAGATATCATCACACATGTACTGGCACAAATCCATTATCGGGAAAACTCACCTACTGCTACCACACCCACCTCTGGCTTCACAACCATGAGCACCTTCAAACACATATTTAAACAACTCAATCATTTATTTCAATGGCCCGTTATCACGTTTGTGGATCTCACTCATGTCTGACTTATGAAAGCAAGTTTTAATGTGACTCTTAAAAGTTTCAGGGTACCCCATTTCAGCACATAAGTCTTAGTCTTTTTACAAAGCTCTCTCCTCATCCTTTGACCTAAGTAAACCTCACATCCTCCTTTCACACCACAGCATGAGGAGAGCAGAAAGCAAACAGGAGGCCCAGCACACTGCCTCTCTCTTACCCTGAGCACAAGACTCTTCGGTGGAAGGCTCTCCTAGTTCTCCATCTGCGGAGACAAAGAGGGTTTAAGGGCACAGGTGGTCACAGGCCATCTCTTTCTTAGAGTTGCTCATCAAAGGTGCCAGCATCTTGCCTGGCGAGCTGCAGCTCCCACTGAAGAAAAGTTTATTTATGGTGATGGGAGAACTAAGCTGGAGTCTCATAATCCCAAGACCCACTGCACGGCTGGCATCAGGCCTCCAAGCTGTTATCCAGCTAGAGAGAGATCAGCTTGGAACTAAGAAAGGAATTAGCATCTGATTTGGGGCATATTTAAACTGGTTAAGAGTCTCTTGTCTAGCTCAGAGAGGCCTTCCAATGTCGCTCAAGGCCCTCCAAGATCTGGCTTCCTATTACTTCATCTCCTACCAACCTTCCCTCACTCACTGCCCTTCAGTCCCTCCTTGTGATTTTTCCACACAAAAAGTGAAGTCCTGCCTCAGGGTCTTTGCACTTACTGCCTCCTCCCACAAATATTTATGTTGCCTCCCGCCCCCCAACTCCCTTCTGGATTCTGCTCCAATGTTACCTTATCAGAGGCTTTTTTGACACCCCCTCTCATCCCTCCACCCCTGCTTCATTCTCCTTTAGAGCACTGACTCCTACCTGATAAGACTATACACTTTATGGTCTCTCTGCTGCCTTTCTTGCTCCCCACTAGAATGGGGAAGACTGTATCCCAGGGCCTGGAAAATGCTAAATGACTATTATAGAATGATTAGATTTCCATAATACAAAATTGGAAGATGAAAGGGAAACAGGAATGAATTTTCCTAGTATCTACACTGGGCACTAGTTGCATGAGCTTGGCCTCCCTAGCTATATTACTAAGCCTCTCTGCCTCATTTTGCTCCTCTGTTAAATGGGGATTAGAATAATACTTTCCCCAAGGAGTTGATGAGAAGATTACACAAGTTAATACAGGTAGGAACTGTGTGCTCAGTGAGTGTCAGCTAATTGTTATTATTATTTTACTATGGCGACGGGCAGTAACAGGGGCTGCAAGAGACAGCCAGCTTTAAAAGAACGGCATCCAAGATAAAATGATAAGACTAAAGTATTCAGAGTCCTGGGCTCAGACCACTGGAGATCTGAAGGTCCTACAACACTACATATGTCCTACACAAGACAATCCCTCCAATTATATTTCTTCAGGCACTGTCCTATACAGGATGATAAAAATCCAAAGTGTTTAATGGCTGTATATCCACACTGTGTCTTATTCACACTTCAAGCTTTTCTTTCTTGCAATCTGCCTTGAGAGCAGAGAAAGGAAAAGCAGTTAAACAATCCTAACTGGCTGGCAAATGCATGTTCCTTGACCAGTATTTCTGGCCAAAGCAGAGAAATTAATGCAATTATCCCCAACATTTAAACTAACGCTTCCCTCAGCTCAAATGACTCGGGAGACCTCACAGCTCATGTGTGGCCTAGAAGACAGAAGGCTTCCCGAGGAAGAAGCATCTAATCACAAGGAAGGGGGGAAGGGCCTGCATCCGCCTGCCAGCCCACTAAAGAGCAAGTGTCCCAGAGAGGTTCTGCCAGACCACAAGACCTGAGAAGAGGTTCCTGGGCAGGTAGAAGGGTAACTCTCAGATCTTATCCCCCAATATAGATGATGAAAGTCCTTTTAAAAAAGAGAAGTAACTCTGGGGAAAGGCAGAGCCTCCCCCATGCCCCCTGGCGCACCTGAGGCTCTAAGGCCAAGCATGCTCGTCTACCCACAGATGATGTCACAGCACTCTCACTGACAACGTGGGTGTCTAACTCAACAGCAGACTGGAGCCAGCTGCTCCCTGCCCTGCACAAGTCCTGTCTGACCGCACTGACCTGAGTCTCCAGCCTTATCTTGGGCCTCGCTGACTATAAGGCACCTGGGTTTCCTGCCTGGTGTCTGGCCCACAACAGTTCTCCCTCTGAACTTGGTGTCCCAAGGGCAATCTGCCCATTACTAGTCAGGGACTACATCAGAAACCTGATTCCAATACACAACTTCCTAATTTCATTTCTCTTTTCATCCAATCTGTGCAGGCTGGAGCTCTGAACCCATTTTCTTCTGCATGGCGGTTACAGGGCACTCTTTATGAGCCAGAAGAAGCTGTTTCAGCTGTGCCACTTCATTTCTCAGCAGGGTGACTTCACTTTGTTCTGATCTGATCCCATTTGAAGGATGAAATACTCCACACTATATAAAGAGGATGTGGGGGCGGGGGAGGCCTGGCACACGTTTTTTTTTTCCTTATGGGTATCAGAATGTGATATCTATGCATGCGATGTAGAGATAATTACAGGTTCTTGTCAACACATAACATGATGGCAAGGAGCGGACAATTACCTCCACAGGCGCCCTATTGGGAAACTGCAGAGAGAAGGAGATTAAATGTAGAAGGACTTCTGATTACATATACTTTGTTTATTTCAAAGTATTATAAAGGAGCCTTCTGATTGCCTTGCTAAAGAATTTATGTTTGTGGGCAGAACAGGTTAGAAGAACTGGAAAAATCACACAGTAAAATGAAATCAGTTAAAATATAAACATGAGTCATTCACAAAACTTTACACAGAAGCTGTATTTTATATTTAGAATCTGTGCCTTTAAATTGGTTTCATGCTCAAGTTGTTCTGAACAAATTACCAACAACCAAAACAGAACGTCAGAAACTTAAACCACAAATGGTACAACATTTTCAGCGGTAAGTAATTTACTCTGTGATAATCTGCATGCAGTGACCAACACAAAAGAAAACCAAGTCTGCTTGTGGCAAAACTGCAGATTATGTTTGGTGGGTCAATCTTTTCTCCTCAGGGAAACAATAAAGGCAGAATTGCATATGTAGACTCTTAGTATCAACACAGATCAAGAACATATTTCTTGTATTCCAAGGGTGGGTAGCCCAAATTTTCAAAACGCTTAGAAGCCTCCTAATGTTTAACTAAATTTTGTACAGAAAAAGAAAATGAACAAACAACTTGCAACTTAAAAACCCAAAGGCTATCCTTCTCTTTTCTGCTTTCAACAACAAAAGAAAACATTCAGAGAAAGGATATACTTACCTGATTTTTCTATTTTTGGCTCCTCATTTTCTGCAAAAAGAAAACAACCTAAATCAGAGATTCTTGCGACAACCAGGAGAAAACACAGGCTAATGGGAGAATAGGTAAAATGTTTGACTTTCACCAGTAGCAACCATTTCCTGTTTTTCTTCTCCAGTTCATCCTGTTTTGACACTTTGCTTGCCAATTAGAAATTACTTATCATGTTAGCTCTTTTTCAGGACTCTTCAAAACCATGCTAATGATTAATGTCCTCTAGCAATTAATAAATGATGTGTGCAGTGTTTTAGAATAAAAATAAAGGTTCGTATGTTTGATTATAACTCTATAATTAAAGAAATGCATATATATATAACTTACCAGATTCACTTTCAGAACTGCTCTCTGAACTGCTGTCTGCTCCTAAATAAAAACATATGCCAGAAGATGAACTCAAAATAAAGAAGAATTGTTTTTAAAAAAATCATACAAATTATTAAATAGATCCAAACCAAACTCAGATAATTTCTTCTTTTCATCAATTCTCACTGAGTCTAAAATAGGTCTAACTTACATAAAAGAAGCATATTCTTCCTTGGAAATGGATAATGTATACTTGAATTGCTTATGAACTCAAATGTCAACTATGGCTGCAATAATTTTATTCGACATCACTCAAGTTCCACCCAGGCTTGACCTACTCCTACTTCTCCCATCTTGCCTCCTGCACTTGCACATCTGGAAGATTCACAGGGTCCAATGTTACAATAGTGCAGGATAATTCTGCAGTGAAAACTCTACTTCATAGGATAAACAGTGCAGGTTATTCAGCTGCTTCTTCAAAGAGTGGTCCCCTGGATTGCTCTTTCCACTCCCTCACCCCCAATTCAGTGCCTCAGCCCTCTGCCATCATTCTTCTGTTTCCCAAAACTCATTCAAAATGGCTCTCTGGGGAGCACATGTGGCTCAAGTGGTTGAGTGCCTGCTTCCCACATGGGAGGTCCTGGGTTCAGTTCCAAAGCCGCCTAAAAAAAAAAAAAAAAAAACAAGCAAGAACCGAAAAAACCAACTCATGGGAACCGATGTGGCTCAGTGGTTGAGCACCGGCTTCCCACATGCAAGGTCCCGGGTTCAAGTTCAATCCCCGGTCCCTCAAAAAAAAAAAAAAAAAAAAGGCTCTCTGATATTCCCAAAGGTCAGCTAACCCCCAGGTCCCATAGCCCCTGCAGGAAACGGTGCTGACGACGCCCTCCTGCTTAATGCCCCTCTGCGATCTCTCTCCTGGTTCTCTTCTTACCTCTCTGAGTATCCCACACCTTGTCTTTCTGCTCCTCTCTGCCATCCCACCCAAATTACCAACTCCCCAGGCTCCACTGCCAGTCTCCTCCACTTGTCCAAATCCTCTGAGGGCATTTCACCTGCTCCCACACCTGTGAGGCACCCTGGACCTCTCCTGGCAAAGCTCCCCGAGGTGCCCCAATATTGCCTGGCCCAAGTTCATCCCCTACACTGCTGCCCTTCAAGGGCTCCCCTCCTATGCTCCCTGGCGCTGCCTCAGCCTCTACTCAGGCGCAGGACTAACTGGGCCAATACATGGAAAGCTGTTAGCATTACTCTCCCTCCCTCCATATTACTGCTGCCCACCAGAACCCAGGATTGGCAATAATTACACAGAGGAAGAGAAGATTTGATAATAATGATGGCAATAACAGCTTTTTTTTTTCTTTTTGAGTTCTTCCTATGTGCCAGGCACTGTTCTAACTGCTTTACAGACATCTACTCATTCAACACTCACGATCACCAATGAGGTAAGCTGAGGAAAGGGAGGTTACTAATGTAAGATCACACCCACGCACACCTCTGGTAAGTCTGGAATAATGATCTGAGCCAGGCAGCCTGGTCCTGAGCCTGTACTCTTTGGTGCTGTCACTCTTACAAATGGGTGATTCAACCAGCAGGCAGTGATGACTGATCAAACAGGGTGGTGGGATTGAGTGAGCACCTGAGTAGGGGCAGGGGCAGGGGAGTCGAGGTGTTAGGACAGGGCCTCAGTCCTCCCAGGTGGGCAGCACAGAGCATCGGTTCTCAGCCTTGGCCAGACACTGGCATCACCAGGAAGCTTTTAAAAAGCATTCATGCCCAGGATCCTGCCTTCCCTCAGAGGCTAAGATTTAACTGGCCTGGGAGGTGGGGCCTGAACATCAGTATTTTTTTTTTAAGTCCCCAGATGACTCTACTGTGAAGCCAGGGCTAAGAACCACTGGACTAAAATCAGCCTGTCTTGACCAGCCTATTTTAATTGCCCAAACCTACACCACAAGATTATTGTCACTTCACTTTCCTCCCTGCCTTTAGAGATGCCCAGACTCTGGCACAAGACCTCCTAAGTACCCTTTAAGATCCAGCCCAAATATCACTTCTGAAAGCCTCACTCCACCCCACTGAGTTAGCCACGCCTCTTTTGTGACCCATCCCCCAGCAGTTCTCTTCCATACTGGTCTGTGATCCCTGGTGGACTGAGGCCTCATCTTGTCACCGTGACTCTTCGTCATTTATCCCTACACAGATGCTCAATAAATGAACAAGTAAACAAATGGATGCCTGGCACCCTTTAGAGTTCAAGCCTCAGCAGCCCCTCTTCACTCTGCTGGTTCTCTCAAACAGGCTGGGATCTCTGCAGGACAGCAATGCCGAGGCCCCACCCTCTGCCTCTGGTCTCTGGGAGTTCTATGGTCCCTTCAAGTGTACACCCAGGGGTGGAGAACAAACCCCGACTTCTACAGAGAGCTCACCGACTCGGGGACCACCCCTTCAGTTTACCTTCCTACTGCCTCTAGTGCTAAGACTCCTAGATGATTCTACCTCTGCCCCCTGCACTGAGTCCCCTGAGGCCCCTGGGGCCATTTTCCTGCCTTACAGCATGAGTTTGAGGAGTAAATAAGGTATGTGTGCAGAGTAACCAGCCCAGGCCCTGGCACACAGTAAGCACTTAGTACACTGGGTCAGAATATACTTAGAGCTCACTCCCAAACTCCTATGATAGGAACCGGCCAACCTTTCTCATATTTGTACAAATGAGGGTTCTGGCGGCATATGTGTGGGGAGGCTATGGGCACACAATGCCCCAACTCTATGCTTCTCCTCCCTCATTTCCTCATTTTGACTCCCCGGTGCCACCTGCACCTCACTGAGCTGTCCTTTAAATCCCAGCCTAAATGTGACGAAATCCACTTCTCCTTCTTGTGTTCCTTTCAGTTCAACTTACATTTCCAAACAAACCTTACTTTAGAAAACCCAAGACAAGAAAGGCAACAGAGGGAATTTGAAAGCAGCCAAACCGAAGGGAAGGGCCCACTCCCGCACCTGGTGCCTTCCCTCCCCTCTGTGGAGAAGCTCCTCTAATGTTCCTCTCTCTCCACCCCCAGTGTTGGGTTGCAGACACTTCTGGAGAGGACAGAGGGGAGAATGCAGATCCCACAGACCCCTAAAGCTCCCTCGGCCTAGGCAGCCACGTGGCCCACACCCCACGGCCAATGGGGCCGCAGGGCACAGGGATATTCTTTCTGGTCTGCCCCCCAAGGTTCCCTTACCTGCCCTGTACCTCTTCCTGCCACATGAGCTCTGCCCTCAGTTTACAAAAACCACCTGACCCTTGACCAGTCCTGCCCCCACTTGTCTCCACCCCCGGGCTTGGGCTTTTTCTTACATTACCCCCTGTGTATTGATTTGTATTACACACTTGCTCAGCATTCAAAACACATCAGCTCTCACATTTTGACACAAACGCTTCCTGCTGGCAGCAGGACGTCTCCTCCTTTCACAGGTAACTTGGAGGAGAGCCATCCTTGCACAATTCCATGCTAATCTGCAATTCAGCTGCCTGTTACAAAACCACAGTTCAACTTTTCTTATTGAGCGTTAGAGCTGAAGGGTGTCTGGCTTAACTCTATATCCTCAGTGAGGGTTGTTGGTTCCACATTTGTCACTCAGAGCCTGGAAACCCCAGAACAATGGCCTATGCTATCATCAAACTTGGGCAAAATAACCTTGAAGAAAAAGAGAAAATATTTTTAACTTGCCAGAGAAAATTAAAACTCTTCCAACCTACAACAGGTTGCCCTTCTCTCAGAAACTACATGGGCAAGGAAATTAAGAGGAGCAACTTGTGCTACTGCTTGTCCTAAAATATATTCTACTCGATATAAACCTGACAGGCAGGAACCTATCAGGTACACGAAAGCTCACAATGCCAGCAGACCGGGGAAGGAGGGCCAGGGGGCACAGACATATCTGATCTCAATTTTTTAAGGAAACACAAGTATTTTTCTGGAGATACATTTTTCAGAAGTCTGGTTGATAAACTTTTTTTTTTTTTTTAAAGATTTTATTTATTTATTCATTTATCCCCCCACTTGCTGCTTGTGCTCGCTGGGTCAGCTAACCACGCCGTGCGGGCTGGCTTGCCTTCACCAGGAGGCCCTGGGAACCGAACCCAGGGCCTCCCATATGGTAAACGGGAGCCCTACTGATTGAGCCACAGCCGCTTCCCGATAAACTATTTTTTTCTAAAATAACTCCTTGTTTTTCTCTGTGGCAGCTTTATTGAGATATAAATCACATACAATACAGTTCGCCCACTTAAAAGTGTATAATGCAAAAGATTTTCATATATTCAGAGTTGTGCAACCATCACCCTAATTAATTTAGAAACATTTCCAATCTCCCCCAAAAAATATCCAGGATCCTTGAGCTATCACCCCTCCCTCCAATTCCCTCATTCCCCACAGCTGTAAGCAACCCATAGTCTACTTTCTGCCTCAATAAATTTGTCTGTTCTGGACATTTCATATAAGTGGAACCACATAATATGTGGCCTTCTGTGACTGGCTTCTTTCACTTACCATAATGTTTTCAAGGTTCATCCATGTTGTAGCATGTATCAGAACTTCATTTCTTTTTACGGCTAAATAATATTCCATAATATGGATATTTACCCATTCATCAGTTAATGGACATTTGGGCTGTTTCTATCTTTTGGCTATTATGAATGAAGCCGCTATGAACATTTGTGTACGTAAGATTTTGTGTAGACATATGTTTTCATTACTCTTGGGTATTTCCTAAGAATAGAACTGCTGGGTCAAATTGTACCTCTGTTTTATCTGAGGAACCCCCAAACTGTTTTCCAAAGTGGCTGCCATATTTTACATTCCCACCAGCGGTGTATAAGGGTTCCAATTTTCCCACAGCTTCACAAGCACTTGGTATTATCTATCTTTTTTTATTACAGCCATCCTAGTATGTGTGATGTGGTTTTTATTTGCATGTCCCTGAAATGAGGTTGAGTATCTTTTCATGGCTTATTAGCCATTTGTATATCTTCTTTGGAGAATGGATTTTTAATTCAAGGCCTCATGCAGTTTGAACTCTGCCTATCTCTGCAGACACATTATGACCCTGCCACCCTTTCCCACTCTCTCTGATCCCAATCACCTGACCTTCAGCCACTGGAAGCAAGTCCCATGCACTTTCTCACATCAGGGTCTTGACTCCTGCAAGTGCCTCGACGTGAGACAACTCTTTTCCCCACCTCTGCCTTGTCAACCCCAACTCATCCTTCAGAGTTCAACTCAGCCATCAGCCTCGCAAGGAAGCCTCCCTTGAGTGCCTCAGCCAAGGTCCCCATCACTGACTGGGCTCAAAGAGAATCCCGTGGCAGGCTAACGGGGTCAGTCTAGAGAATGGCCTGACCACCCTGTCCAGAGAAAGTCTCAGTTTCACTAGGTACAGCTTTAACACCAGACTTTAAAGTCATTCATTTCTCTAGATTAGGTAATCACAAAACCTCAGAATTTATTCAACTCTTTCAAGTAGAAAGATCAAAGTCATTACCATCACTCTGGTCTTCTCAGGCAACACAGAAAAATAAATTATAATTTGCCTTACTATCCATTGGTTCTTTTGTAATATTTTATTTGGGCATTTACCAACATTAATCACACCCTTTACCTGATTTAGAGTCCTTTGATATATCCAGGTTGGGGTTAGGACAATCTGATTTTTGAGAAAGAAACAAAGTTTAATAGTGCAGATACAAAAATTAAGACATTATGTTCATTTTTTAAACCACTAAACTAATAATAACAGAAGCATCATCTGCTTATGAATCAAGTCACACCTCTCTAGACTCAGAGCAGCCTTGCATGTCAAATGGCCCAGCTACCAATAGCAAATGATGCCATATTTTCAGGGGGAAAAAAACAGGCCAAGAAAACTTGAGCCTTTCCCACTAGAGGGAGAGCAGAAAGCAAACTTTATGATTACATTTGGTTTGATTCCCTGGTAATCCCTCAATTTTGTGCCAAAAGATCTGTATTGTTTCTGTTTCATCAGCTCCACAGCACCCTAGAAACATCCAAGGCAACTCAGTAATTTGATACCAGAAGCTCAGTAAAGGAAGGGAGCACCTGGTTGCCAATTCATTTTAAGACTGCAGAGCAGACAATGGGGCTATTGTAGGAATCACTGTGCTTCCCCAGTCAGCAGTCAATTCAGGCACACAAAGGTCAACTGATTTACTTAGTGAAATGACTCCAAGGGGTTGAAGATAAGGATCTGAAGTTGGCCAGAAGAGGTGGGACTAGGCCAGGGAAGGGCTTGAATGCAATCAGGAGGGGCTAACACCAGGATCTCCTACAGGGAATGCCAGGGAGTCACAGAAGTACGAGCAGAGCTTCCTGTGGACTGGACTTTGTCTCCCTGGGATGGTGGCATCCAGGATGGATCAGACTCCAGAGAGCCTGACACCAAACGGCTGCTGCAGAGGTCCAGGTATGAAGCCATGTGGACTGGCCACTGTGGGAGGACGTGGGAATGAGGAAAGAAGGGCAGACTTGAAAACTATGAGGTTGGCTCAGACAAAGTTGGTTATTAGAGATAAAAAAACAAGAAGCGGTTTTCAGACATTACCAACAATGTTAAACAAACCAAGAGAAAGCAATTCTATGTGGGGAAGTAATGTTCCTTAGCTTGTCATGTCCCACTGTTTTATTTATATCCTCTATTTCTAATAGATGGTCTTTACCACCTCAATTAGACTGCCCAAGATAACCAGATAACAGGACAGAGCTGCCTTCCATTTCCTCTGTACAGTATCTGGAACATCCACCCATTTGGCTGGGGAACAAAAGGGGCTTGATTACTGGTTGACTAGTTTCCCTCAGCTTGGGCAGAAGCTACTGTCCCTTCATTTAATGACATTTAGTGCCTGCCGTGTGAGGGGTCCTGTGCAGAAACTAGGAGAAAATCCATGTCACAGAAAACAGTTTATGGGCTAATGCAATTGTGAGGGCGAGGAGTAGTTGTGAATCAGACAAAGAAATCACTGCAATACGAAATTAAATCAAGGTAGAGCTTTGCCCTTCCAAGAAAGAAACTGAGACCAATGAAGGTAAGGGATTCAGCATGAGTTATGGATTTGGTCAAGTTGAAACAAGTGTTAGAGGTTAAATGTGAAGGTAGGGAGAGGCATCTCAGGAAAAGAGAAACATAGGGATATGTTGTGTGTGCGAGGTACAGGCGAGCACAGCCATATCCTTAACAGTGACCTCACATCCCCAAAACACTGCACATTCCAGCCAAACATTATAGAAATCTTTTTTAGATTTTAATCATGATACTTCTATTGGGTAGGTTACAATCATTAAAACTATTCTGTGCTGGAAAAATGAACTACAGAAGGGATAAAGAACTTGCAAAAGTAGGACAGTAACCCAACCATAAGCTAAGGAGTTTCTAGGCCATCCTGCACTCAAATGAGCAAGTTATGCCTAAGGTAGCCTCAGAACCGTCCTCTTGGTCAAGGACAGCAGGATAGAGAACAAAAGGTTGAAGCAAGAAATACATATACACACGTTTTATGTACTTTAAGTACTTTAATAAGAAGCTACAGGCCAAAGAGGGGACTTCACCCTCAGCAGGGACCACACTAACCAGGCCAATGCCTAGTTTATTTCTTGGGGGGTGGGGGGGGGAGAATTTTTATTTCATTTGATCCATTTTCAAGGGTAGAATTATATGTTGCTATTTTTATTAAATATATAAAATTTATGACAATACTTAAGTATTAAAAAAAAGACTTAGCTACAGTGTATAGAATATTTATAGAATTCAGTTGATAATGATTTCTCTAATCTTACTTTATTGAATTTAAAAGACTAAAAAAAGCTCATTAGGCCCAAAATTTTAAAAGAGTGAAACATAAGAGCATGTATATTTTCTATTCTCAAGTTGCAAAAAGCTACAAAGGTCACAAGTTCTTTCGATTTTACTTTTTGTTAACATCTGTTGAAAAAATGATCTTAAGGAAAATTCTGAAAAAAAAAAAAAAAAACAATCATCCTAATGACTATTTTAATACATTCCTACTTTTATAATTCTGTCAAGGCATGAATATAACAAAGCAAGTAAATCCAATAAGTAAAATTCAGTTAATAAAGAAATCATCTTCTAAAAATGTGAATGTTTCACATAGTATGGTTTAAATTTTTTGATAACTCAGCATTTACTTAAATTACCATACCTTTTTCTTCTGAAGAAGCATTGTGATCATCACTGGAATAGGAAAAGAAAAACAGTTTTAGAAACTGATACTTATCTTGTATAAAATGATTAAAGAAACCTTCAAAATGATGATTATTTTAGGTTTTAATTTTCAGATTAAAGAACTCTCTCCCCCAATGCTCTTCCTGCCCCACTCACTCTCCACCTACAGCCCAACTGCAAACTGCACAGATAAATGGGGCTTACCAAGTGTGAACTTGAACTCCCTCTTTTCCTGACACGCCCCAAGAACCACCAGCAGACCTGCACAGGTTCACAGCACTGTCCTCTCCACGCCCAGCCATCTGGCCCTCCTCCTTCCTGCATGTCTCCCACATCCACAGTCCTAACCCCCTCCCACACTGTTCTCGAGCCCATCAACCTGGTTCCCTCTGAGAGGTGTTCCGCGAGTCACCCCCTCTCCCAGGTCTTCTCACTCTGCATTTCTGGCCTCTTCCCTCAGATACAACATGTCTGAGAAATGAATGGCTCAGAGAGTCCCCATTTAATTAAAAGCTCCCTCCTTTGACTTTATATTCCATCCTTGCTACTTCCCTTTTCATGTAAGTCTCACCAAAGAACTCATGGTCTCCATTTTCCCACACCTCATTCTTTCCTAAACTCAAAGTGGTCCAGCTTTTAAACTCCCTATGATGGTTTGGAACTGCACGTACCCCAGAAGAACATGTTCTTAAACTTAATCCATTCCTCCCATTGCAAGTGGGGCTTTTTTCATGAGGTTACTTCAGTTAAGATGTGGCCCACCTCAATCAGGATGGGTCTTAATCCTATTACCTTATAATGAAATTGAGAGAAAGAGAGAGAGAGGAAGCCACAGAGGGAGCAACCAGAAGCTGAACATCAGTGGGACCCAGAAGAGAAGGGAGAGACCAGAAGACACTGCCATGTGCCTTACCATGTGACGGAAAAGCTAAGGACCAAGGATCACCATAATATCACAGCCTTTGGGGAGAAAGCAGCATGTTGATGATGCCTAGATTTGGACTTTTTTCCTAACCTCAAAACCATGAGCAAATAAATTCCCATTGTTTAACGCAACTCATTTCATGGCAGCCAAGGAAACTAAAACACTCCCCCAATCTAACAAAACCATTCTTGATGAAGCCAATACAGCCAGAGTACTCTCTTCAGTCCTCAGTGCCCTGATGGCTCTCCATTTTCATGCAGCAGGTAACAGGCTCCATATCCCCTCTCACCTGGTCTGCTCCCACCTCCAACCTCTCCTCTCCCAACATGCTCCCTCTCCTGCTTCCACCTGGTTCCAGCCTCCCAGAGGTTGCTGTTACCCAGAATCACATCAGGGCACCCTCCTTTTCGCACACCTCACCCTGGCTCAGTGGTTGCCCTCATGTCAAGGCTCAGATCCTAAACCTTTACCTCATTCCCAGGCCTTCCCCCTGAGTTCCAGATGGGAAACTTAGTGTTAAATTAAATTAAATGTGGTCAGCACTTAACCATCCCATGAACACTTGCTTTTGCAGGGACTCACATCACAGGGTCACCTAACAGGAGCCCCAGGGTCCTTACCAGCTCCTCCTCCCTCTTCCTCAACAAGCATCCAATCCTAGTCCTCCCCAGCCTCCTCCTACATGGCTCTAAACCCATCCCCTCCTCAGCATAAACTGTTTCTGCCTCAGTTCAATCTCTCATTGGCTCTCACCTGGTTGGTTTATCATAACTCCCTCATAATTACCATATCTACCTGCAGTCTTGCCGTCTTGACTCACCCTCTACGTGGCCATCAGGGTGGTCTGATCACTTCTGTGCTTATACCCTCCTGTGGCTGCTCACTGCTTCCAGAATGAAGTCCAAGTTCCCTAGCCTAGCACACAAGGACCTCCAGCCTTGCCCTCTTGTCTCCTACACTGTGCGTTCCTACTGCATGTACTTCTTCCCAAGTACCAATCCAGAGAGTCCAAGTACACCCCTCATTACGCACATATGCACACCATTCACTGCCTGAAACACCCTCCTTTCTGCATCTGTCCCCAAGGCCTGTGGCCACACAGATAATGCACTGCCCAACCCTGGGGTGCACCATAGATATGTCCTATGATGTGGGGGCACGCTCTGAAGTTGTGTGTGCAGACCTGGAAAACCACAGGTGACAGTCCTGCCCTCCCCTTTATTTGTCCAAATTCCTATCCATCCTTCAAGAACAGCATTTCTCAAGGTATGGCCTGAGGACCACAGGCATTAGAACTATCTAGGTTGCCTTCTAAAAATAGTTTTTCTGGGCCCACGAATCAGAATCTTAGATGAATGAATGAAAAGGCAAGGAAAAACAAGGGTGATGTTTGCACTTATGGGTGCTTTTAAAATCTTTATTTTCTCATTTAATTATTCCAACAAGTCTATGAAGCCATTTTACAAATGCAGAGAGTGAGGTTCAGAAAGGTTATTTAACTTACTCAAGGTCACATAGCTAGCAAGTAGGAAAGGGGGGGTGGGGATTTGACCCCAGGTTATTAAAAGACTTCAAAACCCAAGTGACTTCACCCACCCACTCCTACTCCATGCCAAAACCCCAACCCTGGCAGTAAACTGAGGAGGAAAACAGCAAAAGCAGTAGGCATCGACTGCTTGCCCTTTTCCTTCTCTTCTTCTCCCAGGTTAGTCCAGGACCCCCAGATTCTGGAAACCTCCTTAAGATATACTTATGAACTTTCCAAAATATCTGGTATTTTTCAGGCTCCATGGTTCTGGGAAATAAGTGTATTCTCGTTTTCAGACCTAATCCTCTAGTCTATTAATCCAAAATTCCTGCTCAAAAGATCAAGAAAGGGAGGTGAATCTGAAATAGGGCAATGCTTCAATAAACTAAGAAAAGCCAAAATATGGTTCTCAAAGAAAGACACAAAAAAATAATCCAACCACTACCTCTTTTTCTCTAGACTCATACCTCTAATAATAAATACAGTCACCATGTCTTTTAATTTAAAAATAATTATGAGAAGGGAGCGGATGTGGCTCAAGTGGTTGAGCGCCTGCTCCCCACATGGAAGGTTCCAGGCTCAGTTCCTGGTGCCTCCTAAAAACAAAGACAAACAATAAGCAAACAAATGAAAAAGCCAACTCAGGGGAGCTGATGTGGCTCAGTAGTTGAGCACCAGGTTCCCACTTACGAGGTCCCGGGTTCAATCCCCGGCCCCGGTACCTCAAAAAAAAAAAAAAAAAAAAATCATGAGAACATATATTGGGAGTTAACCATTTAATTTTTTTTTTTAATTAGAAAACTCGTAGGTTTACAGAAAAATCATGTGGAAAATATAGTTCCCATATACCCCCCTCACACACCCTGTTTTCCCTATTATTAACACTTTGCATTAGTGTGGTACCTTTGTTACAATTGATGAAACAATAATTTTATAATTATACTATTAACTATCATCTATATTTTGCATTAGGATTTACTGTTTGTATTATACAGTCCTTCGGGTTTTACAAAATTTTTATTCTAGTAACATATACACAACCTAAAATTTCCCCCTTTCAACTACATTTAAATATAAATTAAATTCAGGGTTGTTAATGACATTCACAATATTGTGCTGTCATTACCACCATCCATTATGAAAGCTTTTCCATCAACCCAAACCGAAACTCTGTCCCAAATAAGCTTAACTCCCCAATCTCTACACTTCCCTGGCCCCTGGTAACCTTTATTTTAGTTTCTGACTTCACGAATTTGCTTATTCTAATTATTTCCCATCAGTGAGCTCATACAATATGTGTCCTTTTGTGTCTGGCTTATTTCACTCAACATGATGTCTTCCAGGTTCATCCATGTAGTCACAAATATCAGAACTTCATTCCTTTGAGCGGTTGCCATTTTTATTGTACAGATTGCATCTGTTTAAAACCTTCTTCTGTGTCCTCAATAATTAAATTGCATTTATTTTTCTCTTAACTAGTACTTTCATATTCCCCTTTCTACAGCTGCTTATCTCTATTTCCAGACATGTATACATCTGCTTAGATGTTAGAACTTCTACTAAAACCCAGAAAACCTTTGCATGAAATCTTTATTTGCTCCATGAAAGAGATGAAAGTGAGTGTTGTCAAAAGAAGGAATTAAGAGGCTGCGGGGACAGACAAACAGCCCTCTGCACAGAAACACCACTGCCAGTAAAGGGGGGCGGTGGGCTGGACCTGAGGAGCAGAAGCCCACCCACAACCAGTGCACCCTTAGAGCCCGGGCAGAGAAAACAGACCCCACAGACCCATCCTCGGTAGATACTAGCTCCCCACATCTTCTTCATCTCTGCTTTTCACATGTGACTTGTTACTATGCAGAATCATAGCAACCATAGGGTAAAACACCCATTACAAATGGTATCAGTATAATTTAATGTAATTTAGTAATTTAGAAGGCAGAGGCTTAGACATTTACATATTATCTCTTATATCTTATAGCACCTTAAATTTTGGTCTGAATTCAATCATCATGACCAGCTATAACTTCACTGCAGTCCTAATATCAACATCAAATATAAATGCTACCTCATACCTATCAACTCTCAGCAACACCTTATTACAGTATTAGTGGAAGAGAAGGGGAAAAAAAAAAACCTGTACTGTTAGAACAGCAAAAATCTTTGAGCTTCTATAGAACTGAAAGAACAAGCCTAAGACCTCAAAGGGGTAATATTAAATATGGGTTTTTACTGCATGTTTGTTGGGGGAAAACGTGGATTACATTAAAACTATGTGCAAATGAAAACTATCCTGGACTGGAACTAATAATGCAGAAGAGACAAAATGCCCGAAAGAGACAAAATATCCGAAAGGATACTATTGGGAAAATTGAAAAAAATAAGAATACGGACTGTAGGTTTTATATCAATGCTAAATTTCTTGAATTTGACAACTGTACTTAAAGTGGTTACAAAAGTGAGTGTTGGTGAGCAGATGTGACTCAAGAAGTTGAGTGCCTGCTTCCCAAATAGGAGGTCCGGGGTTCGGTTCCGGTGCCTCCTGAAAAACAAACAGCAAGCAAATAAATGAAAAAAACCAACTTGGGAGCTGACGTGGCTCAGTGTTTAAGCACTGCCTGTCTCAGTGCCTCAAAAAAAAAAAAAAAAAAGTGAATGTCCTTGTTCTCAGGAATTGCACTTGGAGTTATTGATGGTAAGAGGAGCATAATGTATGCAACCTACTCGCAAATGTTTAGAAAACAGATGACAGATATGTATATGGACAGATAATAGGATGGGAGGGAGGGAGGGAGGAAGGAAGGAAGGAAGCAAGCAAGCAAGCAAGGAAGGAAGGAAGGAAAGATCGAAGGTGATAAAATGCTAATAGTTGGTAAATCTGGGTATCTGGATGGGGGTATGTTGGAGTTCTATGTATTGTTTCTGTATAATTTTTGTAACTGTCCTGTAAGTTTCCAATTATTTCAAAAAATTTTTAATGTGCAAATGGATAAAAACAATTATCATTGGAGTTAAGTCTTGGATGCAGGGAAATGAAACCTACACAAACGAATAGAGAGGAAGGTCTCCACAGGCACTCAACTGGTTAGAGCTTAGAGATGAGAGCAGTACCTAATCTTTGCATTCAGACAGTACTGTTGAGCTTTCAAAGTACTTTCAAGCCCATGACTGCACAAGCTCCTGGCAATAACTCTACCAGGGACGCAGGACAAGTATTACCATGCCCATTTGTGGATGAGAAAACTGCAGCTCAGAGGTGTTAAGTCACTTGGCCAAACCCTCGCAGGCTGGAAATTCAGAAATTTGGACTTCTAAAGCAGTTCTGTGGGAAGCGGCTGTGGCTCAATCAGTGGGGCTCCCGTTTACCATATGGGAGGCCCCGGGTTCGGTTCCCGGGGCCTCCTGGTAAAGGCAAGCCCGCCCGCACGGCATGGTTGGCTGACCCAGCGAGCACAAGCAGCAAGGGGGGGATAAATGAATAAATAAATAAAATCTTTAAAAAAATAAAAAAATAAAAAAATAAAAATAAAGCAGTTCTGTCACCCACCTCAGCATTCTGGCTTTACTTTTTAACAACCTGGACAGGTTGATATTAGACCTTGAATGATATAACTCAAATCTCGCTCAATAAGTAACTCTCAAGATTTTTTTTAACACTTCTTAAAATAAAAGTAAAATTGTAATATGATAATAGCCAATATTTACTATATGTTTCCTGTGTGCTGGACACTAAGCTAAAGGCTGTATACATCAGCTTATTTAATCTTCACAACAACCCTGTAACTACCTAAGTTATTATCCCCACTTTACAGATGAGGAAATAAGGCTTAGAGATATTGAGTGCTTATATAAGAACCTAATCCATCTGATCACAAAGCCCCAAGTAGTTCATTTTACTACAAAAAGCCTAAAATTATGCCAAACAGATAACAACAAAATATTTACTTACCAGGTTTTCTTCCCAAGGTTACTAACTGCCTGCCAAGGTACTAAATAATAGGTAAACAAAGTTATCAGGCATAACTAAATCATGAGCCTCAAATCCTCTTTTAACTAACCTTTTGCCAGAATTTAACCAAGTACCGTTTTATTTCTTTTAGCGCTTATTAAACTAATAGGCCATAAGAAGTAAATGAGTTAAAGAACATGAAAAAGAGCTTATATTAGTCACAACCTGACTGAGTTAATCTGATTAATAAAGAGCTATACTTCTCTGAGCACAACCCAAATGAAAATAATATTCTCCATAATACAGATCTCTCTTTCATCAACTCAAAGTAACAAACATCTGAGTATTTACACTATACAGCAGGTGCTGTGCTAGACAGAAGGGATATAAAAGTACATTGCATGTGAACCCCATCCCCAGGCAGCAGGCTAGCAGAGCCTGAAAATAGGTCAGAAACAAACCCATGTATAGATGTGGGAAGAGCAACATAAAAAGAAATATAAGCTATAGTGTTAACCCAGATGAGGCTATCATGAACTGGCAAGAACTGAGCTCTTGTGCTAAGAACATAGGCCTGCTATCTGCAAGGCCAGTTAAACCATGATGCTAATGGCCATCTTGCACTTTCAAAGAATCCTCTATAAACCTCCAAACAGGAACCTCTATTAAACTCAGAAAAATCAAAAGGAACCTTGAAGATCTTCCAGTCTGATGCATTATTTTACAAAGAGAACTTCAGATCACAGAACAAGTTAGAAGCAGAGACAATCTCACAACTTGGGTCTCAGGGCTCTTGGCTTATTCATCAATTCATTCATTTAACAAACATTTACAGGTTATATGCTAAGCATTACTGAACAAAGCAACTGGGTCCTGCCTTCGTGAACCCTCGGCCTGATGGGGAAGACTGTCTTCCTGTATGAGACAGGAAGTGCTACGAGAGACAGGCAAGAGAGCCTGTCTTAGGCTGAAGAGCTGGGGAGGGCTCAACTCAGCTGAAGCTCAGCCACAAAGCACAGGCAGGAATGAGCCCAGGGGGTGGCTTCAGTTTAAGGACCAGGAAGAAGTTGATTCTGGTCCTGGAAATAGAAGAAAACAGGAGTGGCCAGATGGGGAGAGGGGCAGGAGATGAGGAGGGAGAGGGAAGTGGAGACATCCTAGCTCTGTAGCAAAAATGATAATAACCACCAGGACACTGAGTGGAGATCATGCAGTCTGCTGAGTAATCTCTGTATTTCCACCCTGGGAAGATTTGAAGCTCAAGAGCAGAGGAGGAAGTTAGCAGTGTAGTATCAAAGAACCTGCTGTCTTCGACATCTCATTTGGGTACTGCCTGACCCTGTGCAACCCACTGACAGCCTGCAGGTTCAGACACAGCCTGCGAGAGGTCCAAAAGGCTCAAGCATTTCCCCAAAGAAAATTTTTGCCCACCAGGTCACAAAATCTAATTTACCCTGGCCCAGAACGTCTAGTACAATAATACAAAGCAAGCTTGCAAGCATACTTCCAAGGAAACCGCCTTCATTCAGAGAGTGAGCTCTGGAAGCCAACAAAAAGCCCCCTCCATACCACCCACGGCAGGAGGACTTCTCCTCCGACCGGGCCTGGACAAGGACAAAATGAGGAGCAGGGGAAGTGAAGCATGGAACCAGGCACCCAGGAGGGTGGGGGGGGACACCCAGTGCCAACAGCTGTGGATCCTCAGGGGGCACTTCCCAAGCCAGGCTGCTTTCCCATCATCCTTCAGTTTCTTTTCTTCTGAGGTCCCCAAGGATCACTGCTTCCAATCAGTTCAGCCATGACAGAAGCCATCCCCGGGCTCTTTTTTCTACTGTGCTCTGGTTTCTGAACTTGAGAGCAGAGTCTTCAATGTTTCCTAACGGCTTATTGCTGACAAAGGTGGGAAATCCATAGGGCAGGCTCACCAGGCCAGCACCTTCACCCATCGTCTCTCCCTTTTTTTTTTTTTTTTTATTTTACCACTAGGAAAAAATAATGGTGAAAATGGTATGTCCTTGGGTATCAAAAGGCTGGAAGATTCACTGCAGCATTATCTGTAACAGGCATGAACTGTGATACAGTCATACAATAGAACACTGGAAACAACGAGAATGAAAGAACTGCTTACACACAACCACATGGATGGATCTCACAAGCGTAATGCTGCTCAAAAGAAGCCACCCACAAAAGGGCATATGCTATATGATTCCGTTTTTATAAAGTTTAAAAACAAAACTAGGGTCGGATGTGGCTCAACTGGTTGGGCGTCCGTCTCCCATATGGAGGGACCCAGGTTCCATCCCCGGGACCTCCCGGTAAAAAAAAAAAAAAAAAAAAAACTAATCTTTTCCTTTGGGGAGGAGAGATGTCACAGTGAAGGGGGAGTGGATAAGGAGTTATTCTGGGATGCCATGTTCTATTTCGTGACCTGGGTAGTGGCTACATAGATAAGTTCACTTTGTGATAATTCACCAAGCTGTATGCCTCAGATGCTTGTATACACACAAAGCAAGGGTTTTTAGCATTTCTGGAAAGAAAAAGTAAATTATCTGGGCCTTTTGCTTTGCAGGCCAGGGCTGTGAATCAGGAATGACCCTGGGTGGTAGGGTAGCAAGGTGAAGAGGCTGAAATGGATTGGGAATATGGCAGCTATGGGCGGCAGGAAATGTGTAGAGCACCTTCAGGGGTTCCCTCCCTGCACTGTGTACTCTAAAGAGAGGTGGGGCCAGGAGGAAAAAGGACTGAGACTTGGCTGGCCGGGAGAGGGGAGGCAGCAGGAACATTTCTAGCAGGGGAGGACTGGGGGAGGAAAAGAAGGAAATTAGAAGTGGCCTGGGTAGGCAAAGAAGGAGGGTGCCCCAGAGCTAGGGATGTATGGGGTGGGGGGTGGAGGGACTGCTATGACTCTGCCCAGAAGGGATCCCTCCCCTGAGCCAATATCAGTTATTACACACCTGGATTACTGAATTTATTGCTCTGCTGTGCTTTGTTTATAAGTCTGTCTCCCCCTGGGAACAAAAGGAGGAGTATATGAGTTGGGGGGTGACCACATGTGCAAGGATTCTCACCTACCCAGATTCAACACATTGCTTGGTACTGAAAAAAATGTTCATTGGGGATACAAATGACAGACTATGGTAGTCAGACATAAGGTAGAGACTCTGTTACTTAGTACTTAAAAAAATCTGTAATAAACAGATTAAATGGCTAAGTATCAGAGTGGAATACTGTGCAGCTTTTACAAATTAAAAGTGCTACCAGCAAACATCAGTAGAGTGCCATACAGTTTACTACACATTTGCATTTCACCCTTGTCTGATACAGAACTATATGGACTTTGTTGCCACATTGAAATATGTAAATGACACATTGTTATATATGAAAAAAACAGAATACAATCTAGTATATATTTCCTGATCAAACTATGCAATCGTGTATGTTAAACTAACACATGCCAAAAATAAATTAGGAGAGATCTACAGTTCTGTTTATAATTTTGGTAATGAAATGATCATCAATCAAGCAACCGTAGAACTCAATGGATGACTCAAGTCAGATTTACTGGTGTCTTCAGTTCCACTAATTATAAAACTCATTTGATTTCTTCCACTTACTCTATGTGCACATTGGCTTCCCAGCTTACTAAGGCATTTGCAAAATACATGTTCTTCAGTTAACAGTTTATTAGAAAATATTCTTGGGGAAAAAAGCAAAACAAAGTTTGGTTAAGAGGTATAAATTCTATAATTTTTTTTTAAACCTAAAAGGCATAGTTGTAAAGCTAAACTTTAAAATCAATTTTTCAATAAATTCTTCTCTAACATTCAGCTAAAGAAAATAAGGTTTCAATGATTTGAAGCCCAAAAAAGCAGGGCAGCCCATAAGAAAGGTGAATGTAGCATTTGGAACCTAAATGTCTCATTGTTGTTATCTGCTTTGGAATAAAGCCTTAAAGGTCTCTGCTAAAAGCAAACATCTCCTGCGGGAGTTGGCTGCAAGCCATTATCCATCATTAATACATTAGCAACAACCTCCCTGAAGAGACCAGGAAGTTCAGAGAAGACAAGTTTGGATATTTTTGGGTAGTCATGGGAGAAATCTGGAGATGGGCCTGCTTGGGTATATTAACTGCACTAATTTCATATATTTGAATTCACTTCTTCCATTGTTTTAGGGGAAAAAAACAACTTGACTTTTGGCCACAATTTGATGCAAAATTCCCTTTAACAATCACTCAGTCTTGCTGTTGCATTAATATCACTAAAGAACTGTTTTTGATGGTCACAGTTGACTCAGTTCATGCCCTACAGTGGTTTCATGTTCCTAATGGCAAGAAATCAAGTAACAAAAGCTATCTACACACGAAGACTAGGCTGTTCTACTGATTGCAATAGTTACTTTAAAAATATGTATTTTAAAAAACACCTGAACAGAAGCAATGCCTAATGATGTACATAATTCCGCGAAAAATTAAGTCGTGAACATTTTAAACCTTGGCATTCTCTTCTTCCTCTAGTTGTTATACCTGAAACTTTTTGTTCTGCAGCAGTAACTATCCCAAAAGTAAACTTCTGCAGAGTATGAATCTTTGCTGAGCGTTTCCGCGGTACTTTGGAAGAATTCACTGCTAGGAAATGACAACCTAAAGGATACATTTCGCAAACACCTATCTCGTATCTGGCACTGAGACGCTACACCCGGATGCTGAAAGCGTCCTTTGGCAGAAGGCAGCAGCAACCTCTGGGGAAGACTGCATCACCGTTAGAGCATTCCAAAATCCGCTAATAAACGTCCCCACATGAAAAGCTACTGCTTTTAAAGGTCTATAGGACGCTGATGACAGTGGGTCTTGGCTACCTTTACAGTAACAGAGAAATCTTTCAAGCAGTGTTGATGTCGCGCCTGCTGCGCGCAAGACATTGTGTTGGTGCCATAGAGGGATGGGGAGCTGGCAGGTCTGCTACAACCATGAGCAAGTAGGGGTGTTAAAGAAACTCATCCCACCCACGGCTAGAAAGTCTAGAAGCAGAAAGACCCGGGTACCCGCCTAGGGCGATCCCCCAGGATCCTTGGAGACCCTCTCCAAGCACGGAGATGGCGCGGGGACGCCGGAGAGCTGGGGGCAAATGAGGACAGCAGAAGCCGAGCCTTGGGGGCGGGGAAGCGTTCGCGAAGGCGGGAAGGGCGCGCGCCCGCCAGGGAAGAGCAGGGTGCCGGCGCGGCTCCCCTCTTCCGCACCCCCAGCCGTCGCCACCCGGAAGATTTGAACAAATCGGGACCACCCGCCGCCGCCGAGACTGGGCGGTTCGATAAGCCGGGAGAACGCGGGCTGCCGCAAGGGGCCGCACCGCCGCCTGTAGACTCCGCCTCCTGTCCTGGCGCGCGGGGCCCCGCGATCTGCGTGCGGCCGCCGCGGCCAGCTCGCGGCCGGCTCCCGCCCGGACACCTGCGCGCGGCCCTGGCACCGCCCACCCTGCCCCGGTGCTTCCTCTGGGAACCCCGGCCCAGGAGTAGGGGTGGGGGGCGCATCGTCTCCCCACGCCACAGTCTGGCGCGGAGCTGGAGCCGCCGCCCCGAGGGCGCTTTGTTTGTGGCGCCCGGGCGGGAGTGGAGCCCCCGCCTATGCCCGGAAAAGGTCAGAGGCAGGGCCGGGAGTGGGGGTATTTAAGGGGGCAAAGCCTCTTCCGCACGCCCCAACCCCCACCCCCGCGCTGTCTTTTTTCCTAGTTGCTGCAGCGCAGCGGTTGCACCTACCTGCTGTCCGCTACCCCCACGCAGCGGCTCATCGTCGCTCGGCGGCTGGGAGGGGGCGCGCCGCGCGCCGGGGGATCAGCACTCGAGCTGAGGGCGGCAGCAGGAGGAGCTTGAGCGCCGAGCGCTGCCCTGCACACCCCGAGCGGCCGACGCTGCCAGGGGGAGGGGAGAGCGAGAGCCACCGGGGGAGGGGACTGCGACGGGAGGGGGCGCCCGGCGCTCTGATATAGCGGCGGGCAGAGGCGACCTGGGCTCCCGTAACGGAAACGCACGCTCGCTGGCCGCCCCGCGCGTGCACACACACACACACACGCCCACGTGCATACGTCGGCTACACCTCGGCCCCCCTGCGGGAACGTGGCTTAGCGAAACTAACTCCCGGGCTTCTCCGGAGGAGAAGAGCTAGTTAGCGCCATTGTGGAGGAGACAGAGCGCACCTAACTGAGCGAGGTTGGGTACTCAGAGATCAGGGACTTACTACCTGAGGACCACGAGACACCGCCTCCCGGTACCGCCCCCAGGCCTGATTCTCTTCTTGGGATCTCTAAACCCCCTGAAATTCTGTGACAGGTTTTGATCGAAGTGCGGGTGTGTGGATTGAGGGACTGCGGCTTTCAGCCAATTAAAAAGCTGTGTGACCCCCAAATAGCAAGAATCGGTGAATTAGACCAATGGTTTCCAAATTTTGCTGCACACTAAAATCACTCAGGGAGTTTTTTAAAATCCTATTCCCAGGTCTTAGACCAATTAAATCAGTGGGGTGACAGCCAGACATCGGTATTTTTAAAGATCCCCAACTGATTCCAATGTGCAGCAAAATTTAGGAACCACTGTTGGTGACCCTCATCCCACAGTTTTCCTTTACCTCATTTTTCAGCCTGTTTCAGCCTGACCGGGTGATGCATTCTTGCCCTGTCAGTAATGATGCTGGATTTTTCAGAGCCTCCTGAAGAGGATGTGGCCAAAGTTCTCCAATCATGTTATCACAAGCATGCCAAACTCCTGCTTGTCCCGGTTTCAAAGATTTACCAATTAAAGTTTATAGGTGGATATTGTTGTGTGAGCTGCTGATGGCTCAAGGATATCAAGCTTTTAGTTTCTGAGGAAAGTTGTGGGTTTACTGGGTTATAAGTTGTTCCTGATGCCATCTGCGGGTTTGCTTTGATATGTTTATCTTTAACAGAACTGGGAAGGTCTGGTTATTGTCCTTCTAAGGAGCTCAGACCAAGAGTATTAGATTAATAGAAAAACCAGTTCAACTAGAGGGTATTAGAATTTCCAGACGTACTTAAATAAAGAGATTTTTAGTAAGCACATTTTCCAGCTGTTACAGGGGAAGAAAATGGGTCACTGAAGACTGGAGGGACATCAGTGTCTTTTATTCCTTCTCATTAAATACTTCCTTCCCTGCCCCAAGTGCACCAAGTGCCTTGGCCCAGGATTTCCAGTCTCCTGCGTCTCCCAGCAGTCCAGCTGGCAATGAGGGTGAGCACAATAAAAATCGTGAGTACCACACCCATGAGCCCAGCACTGTGCTCGATATTTTATATCCTGAGAAAGAGTGAAACAGGCCCAGATATCCAGGAGCCAGCGTGGCACTATCAGCGAGGACTTGGTGTTCTCCTGTTGAACGTTAGCAATTGCACAGAACATCGACTTCAGATGAGGCCATTCTGTGACCATGATGGAACAAGACAAAAACAAGACCAGTCTGTATCCATGTCTAAACACAGCAAACATAAACATCGTCCAAGCCACAAAATGTGAAACACACAGCTATCCCGGCAAACATGAGTGACTGCTGCTGCTTTAGCAGTGACAGCGTTAGCCTTGCTCTAGTCTGCTCTCCCTATGGGTGAGATTTATTAAATGCAGTCATAGAATTACCCTGGCCTCCTGGCTGCATTCAATCCAGAGGACAGCCCTGCTTCCTGAAGCCCTCCCCCCAATCACCTAACAAAAGCCCAAATCCTTGAGTATGTCTATACTAACACCCTCTCACTGAGACCACCCCAGAGTCCCTACAGTCCATGTTCTCTCTCCATGAGAGTAATAAACCCAACTTGTTGAACTTCCCTGTGTTCCTAATGGTCTCTGGCTGGAGGGCATTGACAATCTGATTTCATCACCACAGTAGGAGCACCAGGGAAGTATCTTTACACCCTCTTCACACATGAGCGAACTGGGGTTCTCTGAGACCTTATAACTCACGCAGGGCCACCAGCTTCGTGTTCACGTAGGTTTGTAGGGCACCAGGCTGGCAAGTTGCTTACTGTCACAAACGTTGACTGCCACAAGGCCTGGAGTCCTAATCCTAGCTCTGCCTTTTAATAGCTAAGGAGCTTGAGCAAGCCATGTAACGTTTCTTAATGTCAACTTCTTGGCCAAAGAAAGGGGGTTGGGGTGGGGTGGAGGAATAATCATTCTAATATTAATTTTAGTGTGGAGATTATGAGGAGGAAAAAAATCCACAAAGCCAGTTAGTCACACAGCCCTTCCCCCTGTAGAATGGTAAAATGTCAGCACCAGAAACTCCAACTTTGCTGTACAGCTTCTCTACTGCTCCACTCCAGCTGGGCCTTGCCCGTTTGTATTTAGCTCGCTTGTTTTGTTTCTCTGCCCACCACAGGTGGTAGAGGGGAAGAGGGTGGGGCCCTGAGCTGTTGGAGCCAGCATGATGACAGAAGGAACCTGCCTAAGAACCTGAGACAGTACAGAAACCAGAGCAAGTAGGCGCCAACCTCCTCAAGGCCCCTTCTCATTGGGTTCCCACCGCCCCCTGCGTCTTCCACCTCTCTCTTCCCACTGGCAGCATAGAAAATGTGCTTAGGTCTCCCTTCAGAAAATATGTAAAGATTCTCAGGCACTCTGTTTCCTTCCATTTAGAGTCAAGTTTATTGAAATGCTCTGTCTTTTTTTCCTAACCTTGACCATGCATCTGAATAATAAAAACATTAAGAAAAATAAAATCTAACATTTATAGAGGGCTTACTACCTGCCAGGCACTATGCTTCATTCAATCTATTAATGAATCCTGTAATATAGGTGGTATAACCTATAGTTAATATTTAATGAAGTTAAAAGAAACATGTCCTCGTTAATACAGCTAGTAAGAGGCAGAGCTAAGGACATAACCCCTGCTCTGCTGGTCCTTGGGCTCCAGAATCCTCATTTCTGACAAGCTCGCCAGGTGGACCAGCACGACACCTGTTAGCAGACCATGGTTTGGGAGCTACTGCCCCGTCTCCATTTCTCTCCATCCCATTTGCTTCCCCACCCACCACCCACTCTTGATAAGTTAGCTGCCAGCTGTTGGGTCTGATGGACCCTATTCCATGTGCCACTGCCTCACTTGACCCTTCTCCCTGAAATTGCCCTCCTTTTCCAGGAGCCCATGCCTTTCTTCCCACTCCACACTTCCTCCCCAGCTGGCCCCCCCAGGTCTGGGCCTTTACCGTCCACCTGTACACTGCCCGTTCCTAGGCTTGACCTGTGCACCACATCCCTCCACACACTGTAGCCTACACCTGGATGAGCCCCAGGATGCTCAGACTCAACCTCCATGAGGCTGAAGTCATTACCACCCCCACCCCTATACCCACTCCTCCTAACAGGACCCCCAGGTGCCCACCCCCTGAATTAGAAACCTGAAAGTCAGCTCAGACACCTCCCTTCCTGCACACACTAAATCCTGTCACCAAGTCCTAGTGATTCTTCCTCCTGATCTGTTCCCAGAATAGAACGTGCTGTGCAGGTGGGGGCAGAGACTGTTTCTGTATTATTCACTGTGGTCTGTGGTACACAGTGCCTAGCTATTGCCTGGTGTTTAGGAAGTGCCCGGTAAATATTTGCTCAGGGCCTCATCACATCTTACTTGGATCATTGCAGTCACCCCCTAATTAGCCTCTTTTCTCCAAATCCTCACTGAAGGATCTTTCTGATATAGAAATCTGATCCTTTCCTTGATCAAATAACTTCTTTCTCCCAATCATCCTTAAATGAAGTCCGCACTTCTTAGAATGGATATGAAGCCCCTTATCATCTGCTTCTTGTTTAGCTTGTGACCTCATCTGCCATAATCTAAATAAAACCTTCCCTCTAGCCATCGAATGGCAAGAACTGTTTACAGGGCACAGCACACCCCCTCAGGCCTCTGGGCCTTTGCACATGCTGTCCTGTCTGCCTTGAACTCTCTTTTCTACTTTCCCACATGAACCTTAAGCATCGCCTCCTTCAAGAAGTTTCTCCTAAGGTTTCACCTCAGTGGCCGCCCTGCACCCAGTGCCCCCATCTGCGATTGTCCTTGTCACTCAGTGTTGGGATTGTTGGTTTCCCAGAAGCCTCTCCCATGGGAGCTTGGCTCCTGGGGGCAGAGCTTGTACCCTTTGTGTTCTGGTGCCTTGTCCAGGGCTTGGCAGGAAGACACTCAAGGAATGTTTGCTCCTTCCATGAATCTGAATGAGTGATTGAATGAATGAATGCATGAATCATCCAACCCATAATATAACAATGGACGTTAGATATACTAACCCTCATTTTTGTGGAATAGTGTGGTAGGTGGTGTCCCGAGTATGGCAAGGAGCTGTGTGAAAACGACAGCTTCCTGCCAAACCGAGGTGGATATGTTGGATCAAAGACTGGGGCAAGTCCAGCTTGGCGAGAAATGAGCATTTATTTAGGGGGTTTACGTGGGGTCCTCACCTCGGCGGCAGGAGGAGAGATAGCATTTTCAAAGCTCTGTCATTCACGCTGGCTGCAAAACCAGAGGGGTCTCGTATCGCATGGCCCCATGTAGATGGGGAAGCATGTGAGGGGCAGCAGGACTCCTAAGTTACAAGATTTACAAGATGTACTGATCAGTCACCAGTTCACAACCTGTTCCGGAGGCTTACCTTTTAACTACTCAGGAATGCTGCTGCAATTGGGGGAGGGGGAAAGAGCCGGAAGAGTTGGGAGAGAAAATGCAAAGTGGTATATATGCCACTGGTGGCCTCTAAGGTGGCCCCCAATGATCCCCATCTCTTGGTATTCACGCCCTTGTGTAATCCCCTCCCTTTGCATATAAGCTGGTCCTACTGACTCCCTACTAAGGGATAGAATGTAACAGCAGGGATGGGCTATAATTTCCAAGGTCAGGTTATTTTTAAAAAGACTGCAGCTTCCATCTTGCTCTCTCTCTCTCCCTGTGAAGAAATGCAGCTCTCCATCCAGCCAGGGAGGAATTAAAGCCTGAAAATGACTGTATGAGTGGCCTTGGGAATAGATCCTTCTGCCCCAGTCAACCTCGTGACGATGGCCGCCCCAGCAGTCACCTTGACCACAACCTCCTGAGACATCTTGAACCTAAGCCGTTCCAGATTCCTGACCCCAGAAACTACTAAATATTACATGTTTGGATTTTAAGCTGCTGGATTTTGGGGTGATTTGATATGCAGCAATAGATAACTAATACAAACAGGAAACCATGTCCTATAGCTGGTGACATCATTTGTACTTTTAACTCATGAAAATTCAACCATACTTGCTCCGCAAAAGAGGGAGAGTAAACAGTTTACACAGTGTCGGCACTGCCAGCAACTCTGCCTACTGTTCCAGTGGAATGAGGCCATGAGATCTAAGAGGTAGGTCTGGTTTCATCAGTCTGTCTCTGTCCCAACCTGGGCACCCCTCGTAGAGGAGAAGTCTCTGTGCTTCTCATATTTAAAAATATCCATATTTTGTACAAGGTGGGAAGAATGAAGACAATGTTGATTTATTCACTGACTTGGGTTCTCTATGTAGTATAGTCAAAATGCCCCTTGTTTTATAGTCTCTTGTCTTCTGTATCCCCAGCCGGGAAAGGCGGGTGTAGCCAAGAAGTCAACACTGCATTTGCAATGCTAGCATTAGCCATAGGGCACCTTTGTGTTCAAACCAGTCTTGGTTTTCTTTCTAAAGGCCATTTGATGTATTCTCATGGGTTCTAAGCTGCCTTGGTGCTTTCTCTAGAGGGCATCCAAGTTTTCTGTTTTGGTACTTTTCTTAGCATTTTAGGCTTATTGTGCATCTGCTTCTCTACCTGACAAAAACATGCAGTCCTCCAGGTTCCACAGAGAAACAGGGTCCACTAGCACTTAGCAGGGGAGCATTCACACAGCCAGGCATGTCACCCAGCAAACCGGGCCAGCTCTGGCATATTCCCAGCATTGGAGCCAAATCATGGATTGAGAGGCATCTTTAGCTAGTCTGTTGTCAACAAATTTTACCAATTTTTTTGGCAGAGCCGGGGAGAGGTGTGGCAGGATTGCTACTCCGTTTCTGCCTTTCATCCATCTCAGCTTTGTCTAATTCCTTTGTTACTTAAAGAGGTGGGGAGAGTATCAGCAAGGGACTCCAGGGAAGTAAATTTATCCAGGAAGTCACCATTCCTGCCTCCTGCCCCTGCCTCTCACTCTAATCATGCTCCTGAAGACACAGCTACTGCATAGAGTGATTTCCAAGCCTAGCTTTATGATCTATCACTGTGTCTCCTATTAACTCTAGGGCTCTTACAGAATACCAAAGCATCTTTCACACAATTTTGACTCACCTTAGGGGAGGGAGTGGCTTTCAGCCAAGCCATGAGAGGAGGGTGTGGCTACCAAGGGCGAGAGGCCTCACAGCATAGCAAGGGGTTCAAAAGCTGGGTGGCCAAAAACGAACGACAGATGTCCATGCTATACACATTTCTTTTTGGAAGGATAGTGGAATCCAGGTCTGCAATCTAGCTGCCCTGTCACCTTGAGCAATTCCAGGAATACCTCACATCCTCTGTCATTTAATTAATTAATTTAATTAATATTAATTTAATATTAATATTAAAGATATTAATATATTTAATATTTTAATATGGTGGTTTCTACTTACACAGAGTTTTACAGTTTACCAAGCATTCCCATTCACATGTTCTCATTTGAGCCACAGGACAGCCCTGTGTGATAGATAAAGTAGTAGTAATTCCAATTTACAGGTTTGAAAAGATACACTCAAAGTGGCTTTCTACCCAAAGGGGCTGAGACACCAAGTCTTCAGGCACCTCATTCTATAACCACAGTGAAATGAGTTAATGTGTGTGAAAGTAAACTGAAAACTGTAACATGTTATGCCAATGAATTATTACTTTTACTCTAGTAAGACACAAACACCTGTCTACCCGAATTGAATCACCTACCAAGATGTTGGCCATAGAATCAGCAACCTCCTTTATCTCCTATGGTCTGGTAAAACTATTACCAGAAGTAATAATTCATGTCAGTTGTGAGGTTCATATTAATAAGCAATAAAGGAATGCCATGGAAACCCAGATGGAAGGAACTGATTAAACTAAAATTATCTCCTTGTTTAGAGTTTTCTGCAGAAGGCAACTGAGAAAATCATAGATGTTTCTTTTTAACCATTTTGAAGAACTCATATGTCTATCATTTCAATTATTGTCATTTGTCATCATATTTTGTAAGTTCTTCCACAAGGTCTTACATCTAACACTAGGAGGTAAAAAGGGAGCTAAAGGATCAGGACACTAACAAGACTAGAATTCCAACCTTCTGTTCTCAAAATCAGTGGGGTGGTGGTTGTTGTTTGGTGGGGGGGGGGTTCTCAAATAATGAGTCTCTTCTATTCTCTTTTCTCTAGAAAGACACAATAGTTTGCTTTTATCTCCTTTTCAACAGTAGGTCACACCCTGGGGTTCTTTTATTAGCTGTTATGAATTCCACCGACTCTGGTTCTTTCTTTGTTATTGATGTTACATAAGTGAAAGGTTTTTCAACAGGGTTTTAAATTGATCGAGGTCTCAGGTCAAATGTCTTTGGCAAAAGCCTGTATGAGGTAATAAGTTTTCAGCTGAAGCAGTAGATAAAAGGATTATGACATTTTTTTCATTGTTATGAACTCTCTTCTCTGCAAATACATGATGACAAATTTTACCACCAAGCCATCTAAGCTGAGATATCTTTATACTCATTCATCCACTTGACTTTTTTTGGAGGGAAGTTTCTTTTCTATTTTGAATGTGTATATATCCGTAATAGCTGCCATTTATTGAGGATGTACTATATGTGAAGACTAAGCATTTTAAATATATTATCTTAAATCCCCTTTGGTATTATTGTTAACATATGACAGTTGATGAATAATTATACTAATAATAGTAATTAATTTTTACTGCTGTTTACATTGTGATGGGCAGCTTCTAAGTGTTTAATCCTTGCATTTGTCCTATGAGATAGATTCTACCATCATCCCCATATCACAGATAAGGAAAAGGGTCCTGGTCATTCAGTTAATAAATATTGGAGCTGATATTCAACCTCAACGAGGTCCATTGCCAAAGCCCGTTTACTTCACAAGAGCAGGTTACCTCTGAGATTCGCTAAATCCCTCAAATGCCTTTGAAAGTCAGTAGGAAAAACATGGGCTCTAGCCTCTGACCAACCTGCTTTCAGATCCCAGTGAAGACAATTCTTTCCCCTTCTATACCAAGTCTACTTTCCAGTCAGTAGAAAGAAGAGAAAGAAAAAGAAAAAACATGACTTCTTTTTAGAGCATGAATCTGCTGCTATCCCATAGGTTGGAAACGATGCCCCTTTGCCATCTAAAGCACAAGGAAGAGTTGACCAGGAGCAGGCATATCATAGAGGTTATACTTTGATGTGATCCAGAGTTCTTCCAGTTTTTGTGGGGCCTGAGCCATACATGATTTGGGAAGCCCTCTGGCAGAAAAAGAATACAAAAATATCTTACTTTTGCAAATTTCACAAAAGCTTATGACCATGGAACACATTAAGGGGCTTGTGCAAGCGAGGAGCTCTTGAATCTCAAGCTTCATCAGCTTCAGGTAAACCCCATGTCCTGGTTTGAGTATTTTGTGGAACCCAGAGAATTATGTCCTTAAGCTAACCCGTTCCTGTGTCTGTAAACCTACTGTATGTGGTGGGACCTTTTAATTAGATCACTTTTGTGTCAGTTAAGGGCCTCTGATTAGATTATGGGATACTTTGGTTGAATTGAATTCAATTGGGGGCCTTTGATTGGAGTACTTCAGTGAGGAGTTACCAGAGTGGGTCTTGGCCCTCTTGCCTGGGGCCCTTTTAGGTAGAAACATGCAGAGAAACACAGAGAAAGAGAGCTGCCATTTTTACTCTGCCATGTGAGAGAGGACTCCAGCATCACCTACAGCTGCAGAAAGACAGAGAAACCCCAAGAGGCTGAGAGAGAAGCTGGAGGCTGGAATCAGCTGAGCAGCCCAAAGCTGAAGAGATGAGGCCCAGAAGGAGACAAGCCATATGCCTGGTCACCCACAGCTGCGACTTGGTGTGACAGCCTCTCTGACAATGCCTAGATTGAACATTTGAACCCTAATAAATTCCCACAATAAAAGCCAACCCATTCCTGGTATTTTTGCATTGGCAGCCTTGAGCAAACTAAAATACCCCTGCGTAGGTGGGATATACTCATTTCATAAGGTAGAATTTGTACAACAAAATTCTTGAGTTCAAGACTTAAGAAGCAGTCCTGGACTGGAACTCTCTCTCTGCTACTTTCTACTTTGTGAACTTGGGAAGTCACCTCTCCAGTCTGGTTTTCCTCATTTGTCACACAGGGATTAGGTAAGCTTTAAATAAAATAACATGTGAGTCTCTGTTAACAATGTGTGATAACTGGTAGGCATTGTTATTAAATCATTTGGAAGAACCACTTTGTCTTTTTGTGAGGCTGGTTTATGTGATAACCCAAGGATCTCCAATTCAGCAGTGTGCCCTCCTCTATTTTGAGGTGGCTGTCCCTAGAGCAAAAGACAGGCTCTCACTGAGCAAAACCTCAGGCAAGTGGTAAAGTCCATAGCTGGGATAGCTTTTGAATGAACAGGAGAAGTTTCTAAGTCTTGCCAGGGGAGACAAGTACTGTAGTTCCCTCTCAGAGTTGGGGTAAACTGAGAACTCTTTGGGTGATCTCTCTAGCAACCTCAATTTTGAATCAAAAGTCCCAGAAGACTTTGGGGCAGATTTTCCAACAGGCATTTTGTGGGGCAGATTGACCCCTCCATCTTTCATCCCCAAAACATGCAACCCCATGCAGAACCCTGGTAGGAAGACCAACCATCTTGATTTTCCTGGAACTCTCCCAGTTTTAGCACTAACAGTCCCACCTTCTGGAGGAACCCCTCCATGCCAGGCAAACTGGGATGCTTGGTCACCCTTACCTAGCTGAGTCCTTACCACTCTAGTGTCTCTTCTGGTGAAAGTGGGTGAAGCAGGCATTATTACTGTCCACCCACTCTCTGCTCTTCTATACTTCCCCACATAAGGAAAGATTATATTTCTCTGCCCCCTTTGAAGTTAAGAGATAGCATGTAACTTGCTCTGTCCAATATATCATAAGCAGGAAAGACATGTGTGACTTCTGGGTAGAGACATTTAAGACCAGTATGTGTTTATACCCAAAGCATAAGCAACAAAAGAAAACATAGACAAATGGGACTTCATCAAATTTAAAAACTTTTGTGCATCAAAGACATTAGAAAGAAAGTAAAAAGACAACTAACAGAATGGAAGAGAACATTTGGAAACTATATATCTCTCATAAGGGCTTAATATCCAGAGTATATAGAGAACTCCTACAACTCAACAACAAAAAGACAACCTAATAAAAAACAGGCAAAGGACTTGAATAGATATTTCTCCAAAGCAGCATACAAACGACCAATAAGCACATGAAAAGATGCTCAGCACCACAGCGAGAGCATTTCACACCCACCGGAAGGACTACTATTTAAAAAAATGGAATATAACAAGTGTTGGCAAGGAGGTGGAGAATTAAGAATCTTCATACTTCTTGGTGGGAATGTAAATGGTATACCTGCTGTGGAAAACAGTTTGGCAGTTCCTCACAAAGTTAAGTATAGAATTTCCAAATGATCCAGCAAGCCCACTTCTAGGTATATACCCAAAAGAATTGAAAGTGGGAATTCAAATAGATATTTGCACACTGATGTTCATAGCAGCATTATTCTGGCTCTTCCCAAGGGAGCCTACCCTGGTGGACTGGATAAGAGCCATTGTAAAGTTCATTCAGCTGGCAAAGGGGAATTTTCCTTCCCTTCCTTTAAATGTTAAGTGGAACTCTCCAGATGAGGTGTCTGCTCTGTTGCATATGCAAGCCACACTGGACTGGCTCTGTGATGATTCAAGATATTCATCCATTTAATGTGTCCCTTTCATGGTCATGGTAAATGCTGTAATTTAAGGGGGCCGCTTTTGAAAGCATGGGCATCCCATGCAAACTTACTGCTGCAAAATCAAGCAATAGTCCAAGAAACCATATCGGAGTTGTTGTCTCAGCTTCCCCTTATGGGTCATATAGATGCTAAGAAAATTAGAGTGATTTGCAAAGAATGGGGAAAGATGAATGGGATAGTCAAGAGACTTGTCCCAGCAGGGTGGAAATCTTTAAATGATTATTGAGAAATGAGATTAATAAAGCAGGCATTGATGGGGTAGAAACAAAGCTCCTAATGCAGCACTATTGGAGATTGGGTGAATTGATGGACACTCCTGCTGCTGCTCCAATTGAAGGGACCTAAACAAATCTGATCTATTTACTCTAGTTTGGAGGAATTAAAAAAACTAAAGGCAAAGATGACAATGAAAAACCTGACCTTGAATCATCAAGGATGATAGTCTGACAAATTAATCTGGATGAGAATTAACAAGGGGTCAAGGTTCCTTACCTAGACCTCCAGCTGGTATTGTAAAATGGAAGGCATGTGAGTTCATCTTTAGGCCAGTATTAAGTGGACTTGCTAAATGGAAGCCTACAGAATTGTCCAAGTCCACACAGGTGGTTAATTTGAAACAGTATTAGATATTTAGTGGTCAAAATATAATGATCACTTTAATTAATGACATGTCAGAAGTTGGAGTGTTGATACCAACAAATTCTCTGTACAGTAGCCCTATGTGGCCTGTGAAAAAGGTGGCTCAGTCATGGAGATGAACAGTAGACAAAGCTTGAATGAAGTAGTACTGCCTGTAGCATCAGCAGATCCTGACATGGTTTCATCAGTGTAAAAAACACAACAAGCTAAAGGAGACCAGTACTCAGTGAATGATCTTGCAAATACTTTTTTTCTTGATCAGGATCTAAGAAAAGAACAAACCACAGTTTACCTTCACATGGGAAAGACCCCAATTTACATTTACTCTCTTGTCACAGGGTAATTTGAATTGACCAATTTAACTGTCATAAAGGAATATGGACTTGATGCAGGTCCTAAGCATGACAATACACTGCATTGGTGATATTATGGTAATATTGGAAACTGAAGACAAGCTAGGACTGACTTAAATCAGTGACACACATAACTAAGAGAGGCTAGTGAATTAATCCAGAAAAGATCCAAGGGCCCACCCATATGGGGAAATTCTTAGAAATAACCTGAGGAGGAGCTACCCATGATATTCCACAGACAGCTAAAACATGGTAACCTTTAGGATTTGAACCAGAAATTTTCCATACACAGCAGTACAGTACACATTGTTTGAGAGACAGTTATTGATTTGCTACTGGGTGGGACATGAAATAATCTTGAAATCTGAAATACCCTTAATGTTTTAGTTAATGTTGTAGAAACACTCTAGGAAGGAAGTCAGTGCTCAGAAGAGCTCCATAATAAAAATAGAAATATAAACATATAAAGGGATCTGTTACCTGAGGAATGCAAGGAGATACTCATTGTATTCATGCACAGGTACCTTATTTCCTAGTGCCAACTTTGGAATCACCTGAGGAGCTGCTGGTTCCTGTTGCCACATGGGTGACACCCTATGACTGGCTCTCGGTTGACCAGTAAAAAGCTACTTGGTTTATGGATGGAAGTTCCAAAGTGAACTGACAACATCCTGTTTGCAAGGCTGCGGTACTATGATCAACTGTTGAAAAAACTCTAATCAAAGGAAGTAAGAACAAATCAGCTCAATGGCCTGAATTGCTTGCTCTTTTCCTTGCAGTGGTGAAAGAATTAACAACAATAAGAACCCTGAAATTGGGATATATACCAACTCATGGGCAGTGACCAATAGCCTGGACATATGGTCAGGCAGATGGGTAATGGAAAATTGGAATATTAAAGGAATACCCATATGCTGCCCAGCCCTATGGAAAACGCAATGGGAAGTTAAGGGGTGCATTAAAGTAGGACGTGTTTATGCCCTTCCCAGATCAGAAGGTGATTGTTACCAGCAAGCTACCTGGGTCCATGAAATGAGTGCGCACAGGGGAGCTGCAACAATGCAGAGATGGGCTGACCGTCTACATATTCCTCTTGTACCTTCTGAGGCACAAAATGTCAACATGAACTGTCCTAGCTGCTACCAAGAAAGAGACCTCAGTGTCCCAGGGGGAGAACCCCTGTACCAGCTGGCAAGTAGACTATACCAGACCACTGCTGGTAGCCCCGGAAGGCTATAAATGGATCCCAACAGGGATAAACACTGGATACTCAGAGTACCCAGTATACTGAGTGGCTTTGTATACTGAGTGGTAGATGCAAATGCTCAAAATCATACAAAAGGTCTGAAGAAAAGATACAGTACTTAGGGAGTATATGGAAAAAATATACCAAGTGTATGCTATGGAATATAGTTAGTGCTAATAGTCTGGCCATTGGTCATCTCTTTCATAATCTGTAACACATGTTCCACAATAATGTAAGGTATTGGTGGAGGGGTGATGTATGGGAATTCTGCACATTATGCATGATTCTCTTCATTTTTTAACTTTTTATTTTTTAAGGAGATACCTGGGATTGAACCCAAGACTTCGTACGTGGGAGGCAGGCACTCAATCACTGAGCTACATCCACTCCCCTGCCCCCTCATTTGAGCCCACACTCATGAAAGTGTGTAAGCCAGCCTTTCATGCTGTTATCATCTCCCATTTTAGACAACAAATGTTTCAATTGCCTGTTCCACTTCTCTGTAAAACCACTATTCTGAGAATGGTACATGTTATGGATTAAATCATGCCCCCACAAAAAACATGTTCAAGTCTTAACTCCTAGTCCTGTGAATGTGAATTCATTTGTAAATAGAATCTTTGAAGATTTAATTAGTTAAGATGAGGCCAAACTGTATTTGGGTGGGTCCTAATTCAATATGACTAAAGTCCTTATAAGGAGAGGGGGCAATAGATTCCTCCACTTTTCTGTGGGATCTGGGAGAGGAAGGGTGGGGAGGATACTGGTATAGCTATATAACTATTCCTCATATCACCTCAACTTTCTTTTCCCCTAAGTGATGCAGTGGACCTGGGACAGGGCTGCAACACGAGTGCCAGAAGTAGCGAGGAGTCCTAAGCAAGAAACTGTAACTATACCTTTAAATCTTTATGCTAGAATTCCTAAGAACCCCATGGAGTAGTTTGTGCCTTTACCGCATCTGGCAAAATTGGGCTTGATGGTGAATGCAGCTATATTGCCTAATGGTCTAGGTAGCTCACTAGCTCTGTACCTTTGTGGCCCTACAGTATGGGAATGGGAATGGACTGAGGCAAAGGTACTTGCTAGACTGGACCAGCACAGTGGCTGAACCTAATGTCCCTTCCCAAAGAGGGAGAGTTTGCAGAAAAATCAAGACAAATGGAGAGAAGGGGAAATTGTAACAGGGTAAAGGAATGAAAAAAAAAATGAGTTATGCAACAAGGAAATCTAATATTACACTGATGCCTCTAGAGAAGCTCAGAGCAAGTTAATGATATTGTCTTTTAGTCCAGTTATACCAGATGCCCAAAAGGATGAAGCCATGTGTTTGCCAAGATGACCCCTTGCTTTTGGAACCTGACGAAGTCAAAGGAAGCCTCCAAACCTGTGTGGCGTGACTCTGGGAGACATTTTGGTCATACGATATGATGACTAACTGGACTGATTGTAAATGACTGTGTGGAACTCTAGTAATGTGCCCATATTTTTTATTCTTACAAAGAATATCATTTTGAAAGGAATTTCCAGGAAGTACTCCCTACTGGGCCATAAGACCATGAAAATGTATAGCTCATGGCAGACTGGTTACTGTGTAATTATAAACCTTGATAATCAAATGCTTAGAAAGATATCTGGTTATAATGGGCAAAATGCAGTAGTGGCATGCCTGACATGCCACAGTGTGCTGTACACAAATGCATATCAACTTTCTTTCCTATGGAAAAAAAGCTATTAAACAGAACAGAAAAAAGACAATGGGGTTTCTGATGGAAATAACGCATAGGCTCCAAATGGTGGGTCCAGATTCTGCTGAGGAAGGCTATGGGAGGCCATATGGCATACTCAGAGTACATTACATCTAGGTATGACACCCTCTCATCTCGCTCTAGAACGGGGGCCCCAGCAATTTTGGATTAAGAACATGTATCCTACCGCACTCAGGCCAGTGGTATGCAATGGTAACCACATGCATGGTGGATTAAACAATATTGACCCACAAGACAGAAAAGGGCTTTAGGAGAGGTAAGTGTCAATCTAGGCATTGTGGAACAAGCTAGATGTTCTTTTAGTGAGGTGTGGCATTCAGAAGAAAAAGATGTATTAACTAGACTCTGACTAGAGAGAATACTCTCCCAGGAGCAAGGCAAGTGATGAGAGTGAGCCTGGAAAAACGATGAAGCTTTCATGAGATAGGTCAGGCAAACCCTACAAATAATGATGGGTAACTCTAGGACCCAGTGTAGGGAAAGGGATTGTACCCTGACCCAGGCTTTCTTGGGTATTTTAATACAGATGGAAGCCAAAGTAGCCATGGGGAACGGGGGTTCCCTCCATCCTAGCTGCTAAGGCTTGAGGGGCACACTTAGGCACACTCAAATTCATGGAAGTTCTCTGGGGGGCACTTATAATTTACATTGATGCTCTATGACTGCCCTCACTCCAAGAATAAACCAGAATAAGACATATCCTGTAGCACACCTAGCAGGGACTGTTAGTATAATTACCCTTTTCTCAGGACTGGTCCTTGGCTGGCTCCTGAGAGATAAGCTCTGAGTCCTTAGAATATTCTGCCTAATAAGAGTGTTTTTGTATACCTGCCATCTTGGGCCATACTATACCAGTTTGACCAGATAAGTTCACGCTAAACAATGTGATTATGGCGAATATCTGTTTTTGCCAGGGATGAGCGGGGGAGTCTGGAGTCTAAGTATCTGTCAGTCACCTGGGTGCCGCATGCCTATGCAACTGGCCCCCAAGTCATGGGTGAGCTTCCCTGGTTGACAACACTTCGTGTGTGTTGTCACACATCACTGCTGGGAGAATTAAGCACATCCTCGCACAACTCCACTGGGAGGAGACACCTGGGAGCTTGTGCCTGGTTTTCCCTGGACTTCACCCCTGCACCTTTTCCCTCAGTTGATTTTAATCTATATTATTTTGCTATAATAAACCATAACCATGAATATAATAGCTTTTCTGAGTCCTATGAGCCCATCTAGCAAACCATCCAGGTGGACTTGGAGACCCGTGACTCAGTTACATAAATAAAAGGATTTCTAGCTTTAAGGCAAACTAATGTAGGACAATGGAGTGGGAGGGACCTCTTATGCTTTCTCCTTCAGACACCTGATATCCCCCTGAAGATATATGTCACCTCACAGCATCATCAGTGATTCCAACCATCCTACCCCACTGTTTCCCCAGGAATACCTTGGGCTGTCTTCTCTAGGAGGCGCTGGGATCCAAACCAGCAACCTCCCAAGTGGTAGGTGGGAGCCATATCTGCTTCCCATCACTGGTAATTAAAGATATTTTTACTGCATGCCAAAGGCAATTTCAAAGTAAAAATCACATTTTTTATTGGGCAAGCAGCCAAGGAAACATACCCAGTAAATTAATAAAACAGTTTTTAATTAATCTCATTGTTTTTAAGAGTCTGAGCCCAGAACATTCTTACAAATTCTTCATCATTTTTGTTTGTTTGTTTGTTTGTTTGAGGTACCAGGACCAGGGATTGAACTCTGGATCTTGTATGTGGGAAGCCAGTCCTCAGTTACTGAGCCACATCAGCTTCCCTGAGTTGGTTTTTTTATTTGTTTGTTCATTGTTTGTTTTTTGTTTTTAGGTGGCACTGGGGACTGAACCTAGGACCTTGCATGTGGGAAGCAGATGCTCAACCACTTGAGTCACATCCACTCCCAATATGATGGATGAACTGATTTTTTTTCAAGAAGTACCAGGGGTTGAACCTGGGACCTCATATGTGTGAGGCAGGCACTCAACCACTGAGCTACATCTGCTCCGCTCTTATAAATTCTTAAACATTTTTCGGTACACTTTGATTTTCTGAGGGTCATGGTTTTATGTCATTGAAGTCCCATGTGAATCAGAGAGTATTCCTTTCATAAAATGTATAGTCTTTTGTATTCAACTCAAGCTTCCAAAGCTCCCCATCATGGATACAGGAGACAAAGTGGCTCATTTTAAACTAGGTTTTAGATTCCTGTTCCTGTCCCCCTGTTACAGAAGACCCCAAACCACCCTACCTCCCTTATTCCCCAAAGCTGCTGCTTAAACAACAAAAAAGTGGGAGTGGAGAGACAGGACAGGAAGCTTTCCATGAAGGAAACAATGAAGTAAATGGTAAACAAGGAAATATTGGTGGCAACCAAAAAAACCCAAGGAATCACAGAGGGCTCACATTATTCAAAGGCCCTCAGGTTTTTATAAAGTTCCTTAGCCACATGTTTAAGGATAATAAGACACAAATAAACTGCACAAACTCCACTTATGAGGGATACTAAATCTTTCAAAACAATCAAGGAAATTTAAATTCCAAGTTTTAAAATATTTATTGCTACTCTCATCTGCTAGGACTTCCAGGAAGATAAACTGAATAAATGTTTATGTTTGAAAATAAATGTCTAAAATAATCCAAACTCAGAGCTGCACACTACAAGATAAAGCCTCAATATGTCATCATTGTTAGAAGCCCATGAGCTTCAGATTAAAGAAAGTGGATTTTTGAAAAACTTTTGGAAAATATGATATGTTGAAGGAATTTTCATATATATTCTTTGGGGGATTTTAAGCAGTTTGGTTGAGAGTAAAACATGGTCACATTTAGCTTCTGGTAGAGATTGTTTGAAAAATACTACAATTTCTTTAGAAAGCTTCAAACCAAATTAAGGGTAATTGCTTAAGCATCTGGAAACACCAGCTCTTTCATTATTTTGATATGATCTCAGAGAGATACAAAGACATTGGAGAATCACATCAGTTTTTCCATTGTTTATTCATACATGCTTTCACAGGCAGAAGAGAAAAAAAGGAAAAATGAAAGCAGCTTGCTTTATTGGGATGTACAGAGGGGTTTATGCATGTTTTTCTTGTCTTTGGATTATTTTAATGTCACTACTATTACCATGATTTCGCAACTGCATTTTCACAAATATTTTCTGCACAATGCATCCTCTAGGGCCAAAAAGATCCAGTATTGTATATAAACAGCTGTGGGGCAAGTAGTTTCTTGCCTAGACTTTGTGGTTTCCCCTAGAGACCAAGATGAGAGCCCAAAATTTTGAAGGATCTTAGGGTAAAGATAAAGACTCCCAGAAAAACCCAAGTATTTAATAACCTCAGGAATAAGAACTAAATTAAAGGAGCATGCTAACCAAAGGATCTCAAATCTAGCTGCATATCAGAATCAATTGTAGCATTTTAAAATACAGCTGCTCAGATTCCATCCCTAGGTATTGTGATTCACTCTGGGGAAGGGCCAGATATCTGTATTTTTTTTTTTTTTTTTTCATTTCTCCATAGATTGCTGTTAGGAATGAGAACCTCTGCCTGGAAAGAAAATCCAAGTTCCTAAAGGCAATTCGATTACAGGTGGGCTAGGGGAATTACTTTACATTGTGAATTGATCTGTATCTCTGACATTTTTACATGTGAATATTATTATTAATACACTGTTTAATTTACAATCATATATACATAAATACAATTGAGATTTGTTCTTGTTTCCAGTCTCACACATATCCACCTTCTTTATCTTTCCCAGAAGAGCTGATAGAAGGCTTCTCAGCTTTAACTCGTTGGCATCCAAATACAATATCCTTTGAGACACTGGTCCTTAAACCACGCTGTGCATCAGAATCACCCAAGATGCTTTTCGAGTGACAAATTCCCAGACCCCACTCCAGGGAGATCAAACTCAGAACACCCAGAATGACGTCAGGAATCTGTATTTTCAAAAGGTTACCCAAGGGGGAAATAAAAGGCTACCCAAGGATTTCTGACAGGTTTGGGATCTGCAGCCTTAGGAGGGGTGATGAATTCAACAGATATCGATCAATCCTTGATACCTTAGAGTCTGATGATATGAGGACAGGCTTGGCCTTAGTTAGAAAGGGGGAAAAGAGGGCATGCTGGAAGGTACTCTGTGGTGGTTTGAGTCTTTTGTGGACCCAGAAAATCCTGTTCTTAAAGGTAATCCATTCCTGTGTGTGTAAACCTATTGTAGGTGGGACTTTTGACTGAATTACTTCAGTTAAGTGCCTTTGATTAGATTGCTTGACCCAGGGTGGGTTTTAATCCTCTTACTGGAGTTCTTCATAAACAGAGGAATGAAAAGCTGCAGACACAGAAAAAAAAGCATAGAGACAGAGAGAAACCCCCAGAGACTGAAAGAGAGGGTTGGGTCCAGGAGGCTGAAGATGAGAATCAGCAGAGCAAAGAGGCATGGACAGTGGCCCCAGAAGGTGAGAGAGAAAGCCACAGAAGGAGCAGCCAGAGCTGAAGGCAATGCAGCCCAGGTGAGTAGGCAGGGACCAACAGAGCTGCCATTGTACTCCTCCATATGACAGGACTTCGAGATCTCTGGTAGCAAACCTATTGGGAGAGTGTCACCTGATGCCTGGACATTTTTCTCAGCCTCAGAACTATAAGCTTATAAATTAATAAATCCCCATTGTAAAAGCCAACCCATTTCTGGTGTACTGCATTGGCAGCCGTTGACAAACTAAAACACACTCCATGTCTTGTGGAGAAGACAACTACAGATCAACTCTCCCACCCCACAGTTTGCCAGGTTCTAGCCAAAGCTTTTCACTGAGCAAGATTTTGACTACAGCTTTTATGCTTTCACAGATTCCCAATTTATAAAAGAGAACAACTCAGTTGTCTTCCAACAGTTTTGGCCTTTGGGACTCTTTCCAAATAAATAGTATATGCAAAAGTCATGGCATTAAAATGAGAGGCAGAGCATACTAAATTATAAATCCCCCAGGGCAAAGGGCAGGGCCCGAGCTCTACTCTCCCAGTTCCCACAGTGACCACTAGAAGCCCGGTTGATGTAAGCTGCACACGCTAAAAGTCCAATCAACCAACTGGTTTTTATCTCTAGCTCTTTTCCTGAGTACTCTCAGTTTTTCTTTCAGCAAATCAACAACAATATTTTTGGAAAACTTTGAAGATAGGCCTACTGAATGAAAATTGCTAGAAAATGCAAAACTTTGTTGAATATAAGCAGTATCAACTTTAGATGTTAGCATGTGTGGCAGTTTGAAATTATTTTATGAATCCCAAAAAGAGAAAGATTATGTTTTTAAATTAATCTATTCCTGTGGGTGTGATACCTTTTGATGGCATTAAATTCAGTTGAGGGTCCTTTGATTAGATTACTTGATAAGATCGATTTAGGGTTTTTGATTGGACTGCATCAGTGAGGCATGAGCCAGCTTGAGTCTCCACCCTTTTGCTGGGTCTGATAAAAACAGAGACACAGAGAGAGACACACAGACACAGAAAAAGGAAGCTCTGCCGTATTTGATCTGCCGTGTGAGAAAGGACTAGAGGATTGCTTAAGCATGAAGCCCCCAAGAAGCTGGGCCCACTGAGCAGCTCAAGAGGAGACGAGCCCTGCTATATGCCTGAGAGCTTGCAGCTGACCTCGGGAAAAAAGTAGAGCAGCCAAACTGATATAGGAGGCTCAAGAAGAGACAAACCCTGTGTCTGATAGCTGACAGCTGAACTCGGGGAGCTGGGCTCCGAGAGATGGCAGATTCTGGAGGCGAAGGTAGAAACCTCGGTAGAGATCGGAGGCCATCTTCCCCACATGCAGCTGAACTTGGTGAGAAAGCATCTCCGATGGTGCCCCGATTTGGACTTGGAACTGTAAACTTTTTTAAAAGCCAACCCATTTCTGGTACTTTGCATTGGCAGCCCTTTGACAAGCTAAAACATTGTGGTAGAGTAAGCGGAGTCTAGATTAAAATATAAGTAGGAAAAGTTCAAGATCAATTTCTCAAAATCCCAGGGAAATGGTGGAAATTGGGCATGAGTAGCATTTAATTATTTAATGAGTTAGTGACTGTGTTCACGACTGTAATATGATATACTCATAAGTAATATGATAGTATCAAAACTTGGAAGAATTTCTTTAAGCCAACATTCTAAAGGCATATTTACTTATTCAGACATACATCTGTGTTAATATACTCAAGGAAGAGCTGTGAAATAATATATATGAAGGTAACACGTAAATGACATTTACTTTCACTTTTGAAGTGGGAATTGCTCCCTCCTCTTTAAGCTATATATCTTGGTTCCCAATAATATCCTTTCTCTCAAATCCACTCATTGGTTTAATTTTTTAAGTGCCTTTCTCCACTAGCTTTCAAATAAATTATTTACCCCTGTAAAAAATGTTTTAAACATAAACCCAGCCAAAGCTGATGTAAGTAAACCCAGAGGAATTGACAACACACAAAATGAAAGTTGTTTTCTTTAACCAGGGCTACAGAAAAACAAGGAAAAATTGACAGAAGAATAACCTCAATTTTCAGTTTCCAGAAAGCGCAAGACAAATTGGGACATGATAATATGCACCTAGATTTTTTCGTTTCTAGCAAAGGCAATAGTTAACATAATTAGCAGGTATTATAAGAGAGCAAGTTTCTAACTTGCAAAAGTTAATTGTTATATAGAAGATAGAAAAGGATACTTTGTCAAAAAAAAAAAAAAAGGAAATATTGCAACAGGCTAGAGTAAATGTTCAATGTGATTATGTTAATTATGGAATTTAATTAGATAAATTTTAAAAATCAAAAGGTATAAGCAAGCATACATTTCACAAAGCAATCTTAAGGATACAGAAAATTGAACTGTGATTTTCCCAAGTTCACAAAGCAAGAATGAAAATTTTCGGACTCTGACTTTTGCCCTAAAGTAAATGCAGACATTAAGACAGTTTGGGCCAAAAGAAGGATGATGAATCTGGGTGAGCGCCCACCTGGATTTGCAAAAACACTCCAAGGATAAGCAATAAGCAGCTTAAAGTCTGTCTCGCTGCAGTTAGATCCAAAGACACAAGGAAGATGGTGGGAAATGCATCAGAGACAAGAAGAAACAGAACAGAGCTTCTTTGAGGAAGCAAGTGTGGGCGAAGGAACCAGCAGGATTTGTTCCCACAAGAAATGTTTATGTCTTAAATAAATCAGAGGCTCTGTCCAAAGAAACACCCCCAGGGACTAGGAATCAGGATTCTTCTAATGCTTCAGCTTGTAAGGAACTCCCACTGAAAGAGCATTGGTGCAGCCAAGGTGCCGGCCTTATTCTCTTACCCACAGGCCCCAGACCCCTGGTTTCAGAGTGGGAAAGGACAGTTGAAGTCACAGACACCAACTCCTCTACTTTATTAGTTTGCCATTAAGAAAATGCGGCCCAGAAAGTTGTTATCTAAGCTCCCAGCCTCACCTTCATGCCTCAGTCTGGCTACCTGCTGACCACCCTTGGTGCTCAAACACAGCACAGTAGCCCACTCAGTCAGCAGAGTCCTTTGACAGCATTAAAGAACTTCCCAACAAGCTTTTGCATGAATGTGCACACACACACACACACACACATATCCTCACCCACAAAGGGCAAAAGCAAGAACAAACTCCCATCCTCAAATAGTAGAAAGACAAGCAGTCACCACATGGTACAATAACACATGGGGTGATGATGTGGAGTTATAGTAAAAACACAGGTCCTGACACTGCCGCTATAAAGAAATGTAGGAAGGAAATAATACCAAGGGGGGGGAAAGGCAGACAAAAAAATTCTATTTATTTACAGTGGAGAAACCTGATAAACTCTACCCTAGTCAGATGATCAAGTTCAACACCAATAGTTATAGATTATATTGATAGAATATATTCTTGATATGATATAATGAAAATGGCACTTTAATCTTGTGGTCTTCCTCCCCAAAACCCATAACCCCAGTCTAATCTTGAGAAAAACATCAGGCAAATCTCAACTGAGGGACATTCTAAAAAATGCATGATCAGAACTCCTCAAAATGATTAAGGTCATCAAAAACAAGGAAAGTCACAGTCTAGAGCCTAAGGAGACAGACAACCAAATATAATGTAGTATCTTCCAAGAGAGCCTGGAAGAGAAAAAGATGGTATATTAGTCAGCCAAAGGGGTGCTGAAGCAAAATACCAGAAATCGGTTGATGTTTATAAAGGGTATTTATTTGGGGCAGAAGCTTACAGTTACCAGGCCATAAAGTGTAAGCTACTTCCCTCACCAAAGTCTGTTGCCACGTGTGTGACCAAGATGGCTGCCATCTGCAAGGGTTCAGGTTTCCTCTTCCTGTTAAGGCTCCATGGTTCCAGGTTCTTCCAATATCAGTTGTAGGCTGGGATAAGTCTTGTCTCTCTACTGGGTCTCATTTTTCTCTGGGCTCAGCTGCTCTGTTCTCTCCACAAGGTCAGATGTAGACTGTCAGGCTCTATCTCTTCCTGGGGCCTCTGCCGTGTCTATGGAGCCATCTCTATTCCTCTCTGTTCTTCTCCTGTGTGTTTACTTCCCGGGGCTCCAGCATCCAAAAACTCCAAACTCCTCTGCCATGTCGTTTTCTTGGTGGGCGGGGACTCAACATCCTTCTGATGTGGCCCAATCAAAGCCCTAATCATAATTTAATCAAGTAAAAGCAAAACCTCTGAATTTAGTACAATCAAATATGCCCAGAGGAACAGACCAGTTTACAAACATGATCCAAAATCTATTTATGGAATTCATAAATAATACCAAACTGCCACAGATGGTAAGGAGAAACTAAAGAAATCTGAACCAAGTGTGGATTTTAGTTAAAAATAATGTGCCAATATCAGCTAATTAATTGTAACAAAAATACCAAGCAAATGTAAGATGTTAACTATAGGGGAAAACTGGATGTTGGGTATACAAGAACTTTCCATACTATTGTCATAATTTTTCTGTAAATTTAAAACTGTTTTAAAATAAAAGCTTTCTTTTTAAAAATTCTATTTAAACGGTACACATACTAGTGGTTTTTAAGCCAGAGAAACTAGTTTATAATCTAGTTTCTGCTTATTAACCTTGTATTACCAACGACTCTTGGCTTCATTTTCCTCACCTCTCCACTGGGGCTAATCAGACCTGTCTCAAAGTGTTACAGAAACCAAGTAAGATCACAGAAACTGTATGTGGCATGGCAGTTAAAGGAAGCGTATGTGGCTCAGGTGACTGGGCTCCTGCTGGTTCAGATCCTGGTGCCTCCTAAAGAAGACAGTGAGCTGGAGTAATGGGTAGGCATGGCAAGTTGACACAACAAGAGACACAAGAAAGAAAAACATAATGAGAGACACAACAAGCAGGGAGCAGAGTTCCCAGTGCCTCCAAAAGAAGACAGTGAGCTGACATGATGGGCAGGCATGGTGAGTTGACGCAACAAGATGATGCAACAAGAGATGTAGGGAGGAAAAACAGAATGAGAGACACAACAAAGCAGGGAGTGGAGATGACTCAAGCAATTAGGCACCTCCCTCCCACATCAGAGGTCCTGGGTTTGGCTCCCGGTGCCTCCTAAAGAAACAAGGAAGACGAAGAGACACAGCAAGTGAAAAACAACAAGGGGATGGGGCGAAATAAATCAAATAAATCTTTGGGAAAAAGAAAAGAGCATAGGGGGAGTGGATGTAGCTCAAGTAGTTGAGCATCTGCTTCTCATGTACAAGGTTCTGGATTCAATCCCCTGTACCTCCTAAAAAAAAAAAAAAAAAAAGGAAAAAAGAAAAAGAAAGCATAAGAAGCTTCCAATTATTTCCTATTTCTATGACCATGCCAAGTACCTTCTTTAGAATTCAGTTGCCTCATCTGTAAGCTAGAGGCAGTAATAGTACCTTTATCTCAAAGAGATATTGTAAGGAACAGATGAGATGATGCTGATGTCGAGTGTTCAGCAGAGTTCAGGACATGAGGATATGTGAGCCTGTGGTAGGAGAGTCCTAGCATGGACTGCCACCTTCCCCTGACATCCACCTGACTCTGGTGGGCATGTTTTCTGACATCCAGCTCACACCCTGGTGGTATATCTGTCTCTGGCGGAGAGGTAGCAGAGTTCCTCCACTGTGACACACAACGAGAGAGGTGCTGCCCATAGAACCTCTCCCTCCTTGGCTACGGATAGAGCCTTGGCTACAGATAGAGACCCGCTGGCTCTGGGAAACCAGAGCCTACTAGCAAAGCTGACCTTGCCTTGTCTCCTCTCTGTGTGAGTAACACGTCCTTCCATCAGAGCCTGTGTGAGGTGTGCTTTGGCTGGCGACCCAGGCACCTGTATTGGAGCAGGTTGACTTCTCTTTAGGTGTCTCTCCTTCTGACCAACAGAGTCATTGCTATAAGTAGACCCTGTTGCATAGTTGACCCTCAATCAGAGACAATTCCTTTCCCCATGCCTCCCCTGATAGAGACGCCAGAGGGGCAGTAATCTGGTCCCCAACTTTGTTAGTTTAAGAACCACATTTGTTCTTCCAATTGGATGTGATCAGGGCAAGGGAGACTTAGTCACTTGAGCCCAACATTCAAGGGATTAGTTCACAAACCAGGAGGCGGGTACATTAATCTTTTTGGAGAAACATAATAGTCAAAAAGCCTGGGTTGCTGTGTCTGGCTATGAGGCCGGTTCCTCCTAACTGAAATATCCACTTGGGAAACCATCTCAAGCTGGGAAGCCTGCTCAAGAAGGGCCTGAATTGAGAACGAAGAATGCTATGGTTTCTACGGAATGTATAGCCAGCTTTTGGTAACTCATCCCTAGTCCACTGTAAAGAAACACCTGGGGAGCCTGGGACAAATTCTCTCTACTATCCAAAACTCTCCTCTTCAATGTTCCTTCTCAGACTGTAAATACAGAACATAATTATACATGCTACAATTCCAGAGGCTTCTGTTGAACTTTATAAATAAAAATAAATAGATAATCGGAATCCCTTACCAAAATTAAGAAAACAGTCTAGAATGGAGTTTGCCAAAATATGTTTCTCTACATAAAATGATTCTATGGTCAAATACATTTGGAAAATGCTGCACACTATAGCTTCTTTTGGAAGTACATTAGTATATGTAAGGTTCTGAGAAGTCCTGCAATAAAGAAATGTGTTTAAACTTGATTTAATCCAGTATTCGCAGAAATTATTTGACCATGTAACTCTTTTTTTTCCAGAAGGTTTCTATTTACAATTCACTTTGAGAAAGGTTGCCCTGGTCTAAGGGCTTTCCAAGGTGCTTCTTACCACTACCCACTCATTAAAAGGACCTGCCTGGTAGAGACAGGCATTTGATGTCTCAACACCTACGAAGGTATGAGTTGCACTATTGGCGGTGGGAATAGCTGCACTCCAACTTCTTTCAGACATGCTGTATCCTTTCTTTACACTGGAGTCAGGCCTTCAGTTTATCCCGAAATCCATAATCCCTGACAATGTTGAACTGCACCTGAGTCCTGTGTTCCAAGCAAACAGGGAGTATTAGCCCTCCCAACGATGTTTTCTGAAACCCCCTACCTTGTTAGTGTTACTGGAAATGACTGTGGTCAAGACCTCCCTTCCCCATATGGCTGGGATAAGACTCCCAGCCAAGCCCCCTTGTTTACATATGACAAGGCCCTGGGAGTACTCTCCAAATTCCCTTTCTTTGTCTCATAAACGATTAGCTGAATGAACTGTTTGTTCCTCCCCAAACTAACTTGACAGAGATAAATATTTCTTATTCAGCTGACTGACCTTGTTTATAATCCCTACTGTAAAATCACCCACTTGTCTACTCCTCCCTATAAAAGTCTAATGGGAAGCCACCCTGCCAAGATACTCTGGGTATTTGGACCTGAGGCTTTCTCCCTATTGCAATAGCCTGAATAAAATCAATTTCCTTATCTTTTGGGCATTATTCTCCCTGTGAGACCCCCAGTTCCTGAAAACTGTATAGGGTCTTCACACAACCCCCTTTTAGACATTTCAGACACGGACAGCATTGGGCAGAGGATGGTGGCTGAATGTTCTCCTTGCTTAGGGAGTACTGGGGAGAAGCCCCAAGGAGACAGCTTATGGATAGAAAGAAGCAAATCTGGAGCTATTTTGAAGAGTGAAGTGTATCTTCATGATGGCAGAAAATTCTCTAAAAGTCATTTCCATTGACTCAAGACAATTCCACAAGCCAACATCTTGCCATCTCTCCATTTCACCACACCACCACTGCTGCCTCCTGAAACAGCTTCCGAGTTTCCCTACTGTGGTTCACTCCCGCCATCTCCAGTTATCTGATGAAAACCCCGCAGGGATCCCTCTGGGTTTCTGCCCAGAGCAGATGAATTGCAGTCCTCACCAGGATGTTCACCAGAGAAAGCAGGTTTATTAATGCTGGTGGAAGGACAGGAGATGGGGGCGTTTCAAACCTGCCTTCCCCGAATAAGGGGAGAGCAGGGTTTTTATAGATTCAGACAGGGGAGGGTGGAGTGGTTACCATCAAGGGCAAGTATATATAAGGGTGTGCCTAGTTTTTTTTTTTGTTTTTTTTTTAAGGTTTTATTTATTTATTCATTTATCCCCCCCTTGCTGCTTGTGCTCGCCGGGTCAGCCAACCACGCAGCGCGGGCGGGCCTGCCCTCACCAGGAGGCCCCGGGAACCAAACCCGGGGCCTCCCATATGGTAAACGGGAGCCCTACTGATTGAGCCACAGCTGCTTCCCTGCCTAGTTTTGAAATAACCATAAACAAGGGTAAGGGCAGTCTAGGGGGTTTCAGTAATTTCAGGTATTAACTCTGGGCTATTCTTAATATACTGGCAAAGTAAGAAAAAGCGATGTTGCAGTAATTATACTCATTTGTAAATTCTTAACTCTCGGTTACAGTTTCAGACTTCATTTTTGCTTCAAAACAAACTGGGTTCTTTTGTTTATCAGCTAAACAACTAAAACTATTTTAACATTAGGTTCTGGAGGACAGGACTACCTCAGTCAAGACCCTAGTGTTTGCAGAAGCCAAGGTGGAGCTGGATTTAAATTGCTATGGATTACTGGAACTCTGGTAACTGGGGAGGGGGTTGTGGGGGTGTGGGGGGGGGAGCGGTGGCAGCCCCCTAGGAGCCCAGTTTACATAAGGACCAAAAAAATCTGAGAGAAACAAGGGAAAAAGAATTTGGGAGCTAAAGGTAATCCCTGGGGCCCTAGCTTGAAAGCTATCCCAAGCTGAATGGTGTCTCTAAGGAAACAGAAGCTCTGGGTTTGTAGAAGGAAATTTGTTCTTTCTATGGAAAACTAAGCATTAACCAGAGGCCAGCCCTCCAGGTTTTCAGATTCCAGTCTTTTCTTGTCTGTGAGCTATTTCACAGCTCTTTAGGTTGTAAGTAATTGATAGCAATGTAAAATTATCCTGATAGACAAATTGTCCTGTCTAATAAAGGTCAACTTGATTTCCCTACTCTCTATGAAAAACCCAGATTAGCCTCCATTTGCACATTCATTTTAATATTCTGAGCCATAATATGTGTGTTCATCTATTGTAATGTCTGCCTAGTTCCTTCATTGATTAATGAGAATACAATCTTTAACAAATATCCATTTCCATATCTGTACAAGAGTCCTAATTTTAATTTTAATTATCTTTTAACAGAAGGAAGATGCTGTCTGGTCCCACCCAAATTTCTTTCAAAACCAAACCCAGGAATTGTCCCAGACTCTTCAGGAAATCGCTGGAGACTGAGTGAATGAGGCCACCATTCAGGATGCTGTAAAAAAAAAGTTTTGAAATGGTCGTCCTGGAGGGGGAGATCTTCCACCTAAAGAGACCAGCACCAGCGGCTCAACAACCCCCTTGGTCAACATCAGTAGGGACAGACCTGCCTAGCTGTGTCAGAAGTGAGGCTGCAAGTGCGGTTAGAGTCCATGGGCTGCCACAGGGCAAGGCAAACAGCAGCAGTGGGCAAAGATCTGTGGCCATAGCTGACGTGGGCAGAAGGGATGCTTGGAGGACTGAGGAATGGGTGAGCATGTGAGCCCAGTGGGACCTCAGACCCACAGATCTCCCTTTTTTTGTGAGTTAGATTTTTATACAGTAAGTTTTTGGAGAACAATGTCATAGCTGCAAGAAAAGCCTCCACAGATTTTTCTTGATGCCATTCTTAATGTTATCACATTCCTTGAATATCCTCCTTAAGGATGATGTGGGCTGAGGAGAGAACCAAGGATTAGGTTGAGGACTGTATTCAGGGAGTTATTTTGCTAATACTCATTATACAAGGACCTGGGTTATGAAGGAAAGCAAATATCTTATAATATAAAAAAAATCTTCCGGAGCTGCCCCTTTATCAAAATCACCCTCCACTCAAACATGCTTCCTCAAGCACACTGTCATCTATACCAACTATCCATCACAGACTTGCGGTCAGTCTCTCATCAGCTGTCAGATAATGGAAATGTATCTGCCGTTTTCAGATGATATCTTTGGCTATGAAGACTACAGTGATTCAATTGCAAAGTGAAATTGCAAATCTTGCAAAAGATGTAGGTTGCACAAAACGATGAGAGTGACACTGGAGAACTGTTTGAATCATAAACAAAACCATGACTGGCAGGAATAGGCCAATTAATAACAGAAGAAGTAAAAACTGACCAGACAGATTTGGCAGGCATCGTGGGTGACTCATTTCAACATCTCCCAACCCCCTCCTCCCTTGCCTGCCTCTACTTTAGAGCCTGGAAAAGCTCTATAACCTCTTTCCTTGTCTTCCTTGCAGCCAGACTTGCCAGGTTCAAACCCTGTGTTTGCCTCTTACTAGTTGTGTGACCTTGGACAAGTCATGTAAACCCTTCTTTATCTCAGTTTGCTCATCTGTAAAATATACCTATCTCACATAGTTATTGGGAGGATTAAAGTAAGATACCATAGTAGAGCCTTTAGGCTAGAAATCTAATTGATCAAGAAGTTGGGGTGTACACATACATCTCTCGGGGTGGAGATGGAGACACATGACTGACAGTCCCAGAGATTGCATATTTTGGAAGAGAGGTGGTTCCCTGACAGGCCAAAACACTAGAGCTCTACTAGAGCCTGCAGAAACACCAGGAGCCTTCTAGGGCAATTGTTATAAGTCACTCGCTCACCAGTGACCCAAGGAAAGGCATATATCTCTTGGATTATTGAATTCTTGATTCATAACTGAGGCAGGCTAGTTTAGGGAATGAAAAGATGAATCTGGGACCTGGCAGAAAACCATGGCTGCAAAACATGTGGCCGTGGGAACCAACCTTGAGGGAAAGACCCCACAAGATGGCTGCTGGAAGAACCTCCTGAGAATTCCTCATTTGGAACAGTATTTCATCCAGGATCAAGGAAAAGCCCCAGATATTCTCAAGGGGCCTTGCCATTGGCCCCCCCAGGGGAATTGACAGGTGGGATAACCAATCAAAATAGCAAACAGCTGGGACTCCTCCCCAGAACATTAACAAGGGGCAGGGTAATTATTGATTTAAAAAGCAAACGCAGAAGTTAAACCAACCCTTTTTCCCCCCTTTTCCCCCTCTCTTTCTGCCTGGACTAGCACACAAGTACACCTGGGGATTTGTAATCTGTAATGGGGATTTGTAATCTGTAAATCAGCCCTTTTACTTTTTCAGCCCTTTTCCTCTGCCTGGACGAGCCTGCAAATATACCTGGGACCCATAATCTGTTATTTATTCCCATTTCAACTCTCTGTATATCAGCCCTTTTTCCCTTTTTTGCCCTTTTTCTCTGTCTCTCTGCCTGACCACCCGCAAGTATACCTGGGACCCGTAATCTGTTAATTTCTTTCTCTTCTCTCATTTTCTTAATAAAATACTGGTATAACTAAACTGGCATGTTCTTAAATTCTTTCTTGTAACATAGCAAAGAACCTAGAGAAAATCCGGCAACATAACCACTGCAACTTTTAGAAGGCTAGACCAGAACCAAACAAGTTTAGAAAGTTCTTTTTTTCCTCCCCTGGTATTTCTCTTACATTTTCTTAAAATTATTTTTCTCAGCTCTGTATTTATTCACATAAAACTGTCATAAACTTTTCCCCTCTATAATGTTAATCTGTAACTATTTGCCAACTCTTGGCTGGCTATACATCATCATGATCAGAACAATTTAGCACCACTTGAACCATATTTGTCAAGTTCCTACAGTTTGCATAGTTCACACTTTTCTCCCTTAAAAATTCTCAGTAAGCCCCTCAATTTCTCCCAGCTTGCTTGTTCCTCAGTTTTTCAGTCCTTCTATTTTCCTGCCCCCCTACCCCAGACTCTTCAGGAGCTCATCCTGGCTGCTCACTAATGGCAGCCTGGCTGAATACCAATGTCCTATTTCTTGGCCATTCTTGATTCCTTGGCTGTTTACTTTTCTTCTTGAGCAGGGTGAAGGGTAATTATACCCAAGTATAAAAGCAGTGCCAAGAACTAACAGGAGCCCACCACCCCCATCGGCATAAAATTATTATTTCAAACTGAGGAAATATTTTTCTAATTTTTTCCTGCCTTTAGCAATTCCTTCCGCCCCATCTATAATCATCATCCCCACTGCAAAAATGAGATCTGATTATAGAATTTCTGAACTTTAAGCAGATTCTTAGTAATATAGGTTTGTAAAGCTTTCATTTTGTGCAAATGTGAATAAGTATGCAATTTATGTATGAAATTAATAAAACACAATATTATTTCATTAATAGGCAAGGCAATTCAATGTAGGGATATTGAAGAGAAATCAGTGAACTATATGAAACTTGAAATGATAAAGTAGTGACAGCAGCACTGTAAAGTGGAGTCTTTAAAAACAGCATGACTTGGGAGTGAATGTGGCTCAAGTGGTTGAGCGCCCACCTCCCACATGGGAGGTCCCAGTTTCACTTCCCAGTGGCTCCTGAATAAACAAAAACAAACAACAAGCAAAACAAACGAGAGGATTGTGGGAAGATGGCAATGGACTAACAGAGCTGAATGCTCTCACAGAAACAGTGAGAAAGAGCCAAAAGCTATCCGAGGGACCTGCTTTGGGGGCCAGCAGACCAGCACAGTACTACATAACTTCCAGGAGGGTGAGGGATAGGGAGACAAAGAAGCTGAGATGAGGGGGACGGATGTGGCTCAAATGGTTGGGCGTCTGTCTCCCATATGGAGGGACCCGGGTTCGATCCCTGGGGCCTCCCAGTAAAAAAAAAAAAAAAATACAAAAAAGAAGCTGAGATGACAAACGTATGAGTTACCAAGCCCCCGTTTTGGCTGGGAGGAGCTCCCCTCCCCAACCCCCAAGATATTAAGATGGGGTAAAATACCTGGCCTACTGCAGAACAGGGGAACAGACATCTTCTTCCCTGCCAGCTCTTTCAAGGGAAAATGGAGAGGAGGTCAGGGTGCTTTTCTTCAGTGAATTCAGCCAGTAGAGCCTGCTTTGAATCTCTGATTTGGAGGTTCAACACTGGAACACAAGAAAGCCAAGACTGACACACTCTGCTGACTAGTGCCATCTGCTGGCCAGTCTGGAAATTACATGGACAAAAACTGCACTGTCTGTATCCAACCCCTGGGAGAAAATCTGCGCCCCACTAGTGAGTCCCTGGCCTGATTTTGAAAACTTAAATTGGGCAATTTTAAAGACTTAGAATAAGTTGAACCAAATATCAAAGAAGAGCTGTGGGAAAAGAAAAAACAATAGGCAAGAGAGAAAAATTGGCCATCAGAGTAAATTCACCAACTTATTCAGATGCCTAGACATCAGCAAAAAATAACAAGCCATACTAGGAAACAGGAAGAGATGGCCCAGCCAAATAACAAACCAAATATCCTGAAGAGATACAGGATTTAAGGCAATTAATCAGTGATAATGACACGACTCTCTTAAATCACTTCAAAGAATTTAAAGAAAATATGTCTAAAGAAATAAAGGATATTAAGTAGACACTGGGAAAGCACAAAGAACTATTTGAAAGCCTGCAAAGAAAAGTAACAGACCTTATGGGAATGAAAGACAAGATGGATGAGATTAAAAATATTTTTGAATAGATAAACAATAGATGAATAGATAATCAAAATCTGTTATTCCCATACAAAGGACTGTTACTCAGTGGGGGGGGGAGGAACCAATAAAAGTTTTATAGACCATGACCAAGTGGGATTCATTCAAGGAAAGCAAGGGTTGTTCAACATAAGAAACTCAATGTATTACACTACATTAACAGAACAAAGGGGAAAAAACCCCCACACAATCATTTAAATTGATCCAGAAAAGACATTTAACAAAACACAATACCTTTTCATGATAAAATGTCTCAGAAAACTGGAATAGAAGGGGACTTCCTCAACATGATAAAGGGCATTTATGAAAAACCCACAGGTAAAATCATACTCAATGGTAAAGGATTGAAAGCTCTCCACCTAACATTAGGAACAAGATGTCTACTTTTACCATTGCTATTCAACATCATACTGGAAGTTTTAGCCAGAGCAATTAAGCAAGAATAAGAAAAGACATCCATATAGGAAAGTAAGAAGTAAAACTATCTCTATTTGCAGATGATATGATTAGATAGATAGATAGATAGATAGATAGATAGATAGATAGATAGATAG
>JAKSZT010053887.1:71543743-71649289 GCA_026826555.1 Tolypeutes matacus | reverse complement strand
TAGATAGATAGATAGATAGATAGATAGATAGATAGATAGATAGATAGATAGATATTCTTAAGGAATCCACAAGAAAGCTGCTAGTGCTAATAAATGAATTCAACAAAGTTGCAAGATATAATAACAATCCACAAAAATCAGTTATGAATCAGTTAAATTTCTATACTACAGAAATGAATGATCCAAAAAGAAAATTAAGAAAACCTCTAAAACGATAAAATAGCATCTAAAATAATAAAATACCTAGAAATAAATTTGAACAGGAAGGTAATATAGTAAGGAATTTGGCCTCCAAAAAGAGGCCTGGCTTTTGTCCCAGTGCCTGGAGGGGTGGTGACCTCTGACTCCTTTGAATTTCCTATAGGAGTGTCTTTGTTATTCATGATACCTTATGTTTAGAAGATGAATGAGGGAGGGGTTAGCCCCATGGGTTGCCTTAGGGTGGGGACTGGCCACACCAGAAAGCCCAGCCATATAAGTAGAGGGTTGGGGCTCTGAGCCACATTACATAAGCCTGATCTCCTGGAAGGGGAAGGAGAAGGGGGCTGGAGATCCAGTTCAACCAAATGGGCTTGGACTCAAGCAAGTGTGCCTATATAATGAAAAGCCAATAAAAACTCTGGGCACCAAAGCTCAGATTTAAAACCTCATTCCTCAGGAGCATCTGTCTCTCACTGTTTGTAGAAGCCGCAGCTTTTTCCTCTCGGAGATCTGTCTGAGAGACACCTTCTAAATATCTTTAGCCTATGAAGAAGAGCCACTGCCCCAAAGACGCACTGGTCTGTGTTGTGCCTTTCCTTGTGTCCGTCTTCTTACCCACGCTTAGCTCTCCATGCCTCTCTATTACATAATAAAGCTCTCAATGAACTTTTTTCTTTTAATTCCAGCCTTTTTCTGGACAGTAGGGGAGGCGGTCTCAGTGTCCAGATAAGACAGGTGTTGGCTTGCAGCCTTCGAGTTCACTTGAATAACTCTGTGGGTGGTGATGTGTGTCCCTGCTTTGCACCTGGGTGGAATCATGTTGGCAGGGTCCTCCCACCCAGCAGTTGTAAGACTGGCGATGAATCCCAGGACCTCATGCCATGAATCCCAGCATTAGGAGATGATAATTCAGTAGATGTGTCCTGCAAAGGTCCTGGCTTAGGGTGCCTTTGACTAGAACCCTGGGGAGAGTGAGACTAGAGATCTCTCATTAGATTCAGCATTACGTGAAGCCGCATTGGCAGGTGTAGTTATAAACAACTCAAGCTTCTGTTCTCAAGGACTTCTAAATCTCATAGTGGAGACAATGTCCACTTCTCTGACAGGGGACCTGATGATTTCATCTTTGTATACCTAGTGCTGGGCATAAACTCAATAAATGCATGCTGTCTAAATGAAACAAGCCATAAACATGTATTATTGATACACTGAAGAAATGTGACATCTGCTTAGCCTACCACTGCCCAAATTTAAAAAAAAATTATTTGGTGGCACTTCTTCTCCCACTGTCCTTATATAAAAACTCAAGCAGGTCCCATGACTTCTCTGTCTGACTTTAAAAAAAAAAAAAAGAAAAAAAAGATTTATTTATTTCTCCCCACTCCCTCATTCTTTGAGCTCGCTGTGTGTTCCATGTGTGCTCCTCTTCTTTTATTTTTTTTTAGAAGGCACCAGGAGCCAAACCCGGAGCCTCCCATGTGAGAGGGAGGCACCTAATCACTTGAGCTACCTCTGCTCCCTGCTTTGTTGTCTCTCATTATGTTTTTTGTTGTTGTTGTTGTTGTTTAGGTTGCTTAACATATTATTTATTAAAACACTATAAAGCCATATTAATTTAAACATAGGCACTGGCACAGGGATAGATGAGTGGAACAAGAGAAAAGTCCAGAAACTGGTCCATGTTGACTTGAGAATTGCATTTCAAATTAGATGAAAAAAGTTGTTTAAATCTAGGAGTATAGAAGGTATTCCTAAACAAGCCATAAAATTCTCTAAAGAGTGACACATTTAATTACATGAAATTTTTAAAAAATTTGTACAGCTTAAGACCTCATAAAACAGAAAACAAATGAAAGACTTTGGAGAAAAATTTTGCAGTATCTAACATATGAACAATCCTATCTTTAATATAGGCAACTGCCCATAAGTCAAGGAAAAAGGATAACAGCATTTTTAAATGGGGGTGTGTAACATTTTGAACAAAAAACTCAGAAGAAATGCAGGTGGCTAAAGAGGAAAGAGGCCCAGTTTCATTAGTTCTTTAAGAAATGCAAATTAAAACCAGAAGATGTATTTTTCTCTTCTGATTGATAACATTTCATGTTGGCAAGCGTTTCAGTCAGCTGTAAAACCTACCATGGTGAGAAGAGGGGTAGGAGCAGGAATTCAGTCTCAAAGCCCATTACCAGCTCTTTGGTTCCTTCCTCTAAGTTTCTTCTGCATGAGGTGTGCATGTGACTTTTTTTTTTTAAGGATTTATGTATTTATTTATTTATTTATTTACTTTTATCCATTTTTACCACCACCATCCCCCACTGTTTTTGCTGTATCTGTATCCATTCACTGGGCAACTCTCTGTGACTGTTTCCTGCCCTCTCTTCTCCTCCTTCTCCTCCAGTCTTCACTGAGATTCGATCCTCAGAATCTCCGATGTGGGAGAGAGGCGTTCTACCGCCTGTGCCACCTTAGTTCCTGGTTTTTCGGTGCATCTCGTCTTGGCTCTCCTTTGTGTCACTCTCCTATTACGTCATCATCTTGCTGCGTGGCTAGCGGGGCCTAACGGCGCAACTGAGCGCAGGGCCTAGTGGCCCATGCGCCTTATATTTTTCTTTTTATTTATTTTTACCTTGAGGTCCCGGGGATTGAACCTAGGTTCCTCCATATGGGAGATGGACGCTCAACCACCCACCACATCCACCCCCTGCTATACGTCTTAAGGATGACCAAAGATACCCAAAGTTACAGTCTTTTCCCATAAAATGGTCATATAAGAAATCAGGCTTAGTTTAATCACCAACATTCTAAAAAGTAGACCTAGGGAGAAAAACTAGGTCTGGGAACACATGCATGGTTTCTAATATAGCGAATGTTTAGCCTACCCTGATTATCACAAAATCAGGGCAGCGAGAATATTCGCAAACGTGACTCCTTTTAACTTCAGTGGGAATTATGTACGTACCCTCAGGGGAGAGCATAGCTTTGATGGGCCCTTCCTCACATGGCCTTTAGTTGCTGTTTAATTTTATGAATCCCATCCTGTAGAAGTATACAATAGGGTGTGCTTGAGAAAGGGTTAGTACATGTTGACCTTTATTTTTATTCCAGAGTAGCGGGTCAGCGCCTATGTTTGTCAATGAAAAATAACTTTACCTGGTTATTTTCCAAATCAGAAACTGAAGTCAAATATTAACCTTTTCTAGATAAAAAGTCACACATCCATTTTTGTGAGCCTATATGCACTCGGCCCTGTGAAAGCTGTTGGGAAGAAAAAGATGAATTTATTGTGTTTTAACAGATACTTACATGCATTGTAACTTGTATATCAGTTATCTATTGTTAACTTGTGTCAGTTACCTATTTCTTCATCAATCATAAAACACCCCAACCTTAGTGACTTAAGACAACAAGCATTTTATTGGCTTATGATTCTTTGGTCAGCAATTTGAGCTGAACTCAGCTGCTGTTTCTTCTGCTGGTCTCAGCGACTGCAGTTATCAACTAAAGTTATTTGGTGGCATAACTGGAGGCGGCGGTTGGTGGTGACTTTTGGCTGGGCCACGTAGCTCCCGCAGGCGAGCTCAAAGCAAAGGCAGCGGTTGTTTAAGAGGGGGTCTTAGTTTGCCAGGCCTGCTGTGACAAACACCACACCCTGGTCGGCTGAAACAACAGGAATGTATTGTCTCAAAGTTCTGAAGGCTAGAAGTCCGAAATCAAGGTGTCTGCAAGGCCGTGCTTTCTTCAGAGCCTGTAGCTATCTGATGATGACTCTGTCACATGCTGATCTCACTGCTTCTCTGACTTCCGTGAACTACGTCTGAATTTCCTGTGTCATAAGGACTTAGAAGATTAAGGGCTTGATTCAATTTGGCCTCATCCAAAGAGGATCTTCAAAGGTTCTGCTTACAAATGAGGTCACACCCACAGAACTGGGGGTTGGAACTTGGGTGTGTGTGGGAGCCATGATTCAATCTACCACAGAGGGCAAGAGGAGAAGCTGCCAGGCCCCTCGAGGTCAGGACTCTGAGGTTGCCCAGCATCACTTCTGTTGCATATTCTTGGTCAAAGGAAGTCACAAGGCCAGCTCAGATTCAAAAGATGGAGAACTAGGTCAGTCCTTTCCTGGGAGGGGCTGAGGAGAATTTGTGGCCATTTTTGAATATACCACAAAAATTCTTTGGGGAGTAGATATAGTTCAAGTGGTTAAGTGCCTGCTTCCCGTGTGCTCCTACCTCCCACGTATGAGGTCCCGATTCGATCCCAGTACTTCCTAAAAAAACAAATAAAAAACCAACTCTCAGTGGAGAGCGAATGTAGCTCAGTGGTTGAGTGCCTGCTTCCCATGGACGAGGTCCTGGGTTCAATCCCTGGTACCTCCTTAAAAAAATTCTTTATATATACTGACTCATTTAATTCTTATAAGAGCCCTATGAGGTAGGTTCCATTATTATTCCCACTCTACAGATAAGGAAAGTGAGGCGCAATAGAGAGGTTAAGTAACTTGCTCAAGGACACACAGCTTGGACAATACAGTGTGATAAGTGCTTTGAAAGTTGCTGCTCCTTTTATTTTTTGAAGTATATCACTCAGACATGAACATACATAAACAATAAGTGTATAGCAATAGTTGTGAACTTACAAAACAAACATATATAACATCATACAGCGCTCTCATACCTCGCCCTACCACCAAGACCTTGTATTGTTGTGAAACATTTTTAACTAATGATTAAAGAGTATCCTCAAAATATTACTACTAACCAAAGTATTTTCCTCCAACTCACCTATTATTATTATTTTTATATCATTTATACATAAACATACATAAACAATAAGTATATAGTAAGAGTTGTGAACTTACAAAGCAAACATTCATAACATCATGTAGGAATTCAGCCAGACCTCCAGCTCCTCTCAGCTTGGTGATTCTCTGAAGTAGGACCTATGACCACTCCATACCAGCTCTCTCCCATGCTGCAACCTACATCTGGTGTCCAGTAAACATGAGTTCTTAGCCTGAAAAAGTAGGTGAGTGCCATCTGATCCCAACCTAGCACCCCTCTCCTTTTCTCATCATCAAAACTGCTCTCCAGCCCTCAATCTTTAGGTTTGCTTCTCAGGCCGAGTTGACCCCAGACCACTGTGAACACCATCTCTCAGTGGTCCTCTTGAAGCCCTTGCCTTGGATTTGAGAGAAGGAACCCTTGTCCCTTGGAGGGGATCAGACTCATAGTGCACCAACAGCACTTTCCAAAAATCCACTTCACTCGTCTCTATTCTCATCAATCATTTATGTGCCCTTGATGCAAGTGGAGAGTCTAAGAGTGTACTTTCCTGCTAGATCCTTTGGAAGCTTGCACTTTGGAATGTGGTATCTATTATATCTCCGGTGCTTCAGCAGTTACACATGCATCTCAAGTAACTGAAGCATAAATATTATTAAACATAATGTAAAACTAATTTGCCTGCTCAGTGAGGTGAAACTGGTTGAGGAGTTGTCATGACTCAGTGCCCCTAAAGGACTCATATGTGTGCCCTGTCAGCTTTGGGGTACAGAAGGGGACCCAGCAATGTAGAACCAAGTGTTTTGGAGATGGAAAATGAGAAGAAGAGTTTCCTCCTGAGGGCATGGGTGTACCTAAAGGCCAAGGATCTGTACGAACAACTGGAATCATGTGATGGGCTTTACCCCATTGCCTTCCATGGCCAGTCATAGAGAACTTGGGGTCTGCTGAGGTAGTTTTTCCCAACAGCTCTGTGATCTATATTGCTCAAATGAATAGAAGCAAAACCTCCAGGATAAACTCCCCTCAGGAGATCAGGGGAGCTTATAGACAGCTGGAGCTTGCTTTAGAAACGTTACAGCAGGGGTCAGATTTCTTCTGGCTCCTGTAAAAGAGACAGAATTGGTTGCTATAGAATTCTTCTATACTCACAGTATAGGTGGTATGCCTGGGTGGGTGACCAGCAGACTTAGTCGACATTTGCAGGCAAGGCACAGACACTGGGGTAGTGACAGCAGTTTGAAATAATGCCAGGTAGTGCCTGATGGAACTTCATTTGGAGGGTCACAGATTGAGGGTTGAAAAAGCCAAGGGGATTTAAGGCCAGAAGTGAGAGCTGAACAGATCATCAGGCAGTGGAAGTCATTACTGCTGAGGATTTCTGGCTCTTTTACACTACATGTAAAGGCTCAGGATCCTGAGAAATAAAACCCATGAGGATCCAGGGCCAGGCACCTTCCCAGAATTCCTGCTCCTCCTCCAGTCTCGGGAAGGGGGTGGAACCATTGGGAAGGAAGCCAGGAGGTTCTCTGACTTCTCTAAGAAGCCTGCTTCTTCCCATCTGAGCTACCAATCAGATATCTTTAGAGACACTACCTGAAAACTCTCCAACCAGTTATTTTTTATTTATTTTTTTTTTTTTAAGATTTTTATTTATTTATTCATTTATCCCCCCCTTGCTGCTTGTGCTCGCTGGGTCAGCTAACCACGCCATGCAGGCGGGCTTGCCTTCACCAGGAGGCCCCGGGAACCGAACCCAGGGCCTCCCATATGGTAAACGGGAGCCCCACTGATTGAGCCACATCGGCTTCCCGACTCCAACCAGTTATAACCTCCCATGATCCTTTGACAAGAATTCTCTAAAGACTCCACCAAAAAAGCCTCACCAGCTTTCATAAGAGCTTCACCTTATCAAATAAAGTTTGCACCCATGCATCTTCGTTTGCCAGCGCTGCTATAACAAATACCACACAATGGGTTGGCTTAAACAGTAAGCATTTATTGTCTCATAATTTTGAAGGCTAAAAGTAAAAAATCTAATTGTCAGCAAAGCCGTGCTTTCTCCTGGGGTTGGTAGCGTTCTGGGGATGGCAGTCCCACACGGTGATCTCTCTCTCTCCTTTCTGACTGCTTCTGACGTTTGGCTTCTTCTGTCTTCTGTGTCTGAATTTCCTCCCTTTATAAGGCCTCTAGTAATATGGATTAAAGCCCATCCTGGTTAAACTTGACCTCATCTAAACAGGAGCTTCAAAGACCTTATTCACAAGTGAGTCCACACCTTAACTAAGAATAAGGCCCTATTTACAATGGATTCATACCCACAAGAACATAGATTAAGATTTGAACATATCTTTTGTGGGATACATGATTCGATCCCCAACACCACCTACCAAACACCCTGGGGAGGAGAAAAGGAAGGAAGATACACCTGACAGTGCTTCTGAGCCCAAAGCAGGGCATTCTCTCTTCTTCCCATCTTCTCAGATAGTATGATATCCATGATCTTATTATTGAACATTGAGATAGAGGACACCAGGGAGGGTAAACATTTCAGAGAAACTAGACTGAGAAAAACAAGAACTGATGGAGGTGAGGGTTCAGTCCAGAGAAACACTGAAGACCCAGGAGTTCAAGACACAGCGGGTATGGGACAAATGGCATGGGTGTCAGGAGGTTTCAGAGGAGCACTTTGGATTTGAACCAGAAGTCACCATCCCAGTCCCAGGTTATAAGGCCAGACTTCCCCATAGATTAGGGCCAAGGCAATGGGTGAGACGGCTTAGACTAATGCAATACTCTGCCAACTCGAATTCTGCAACTCTGATGAGTTTCTGTTTATGATACCCAGAGATTCTATTCCTCAATTGTACTGATTTGGATGACTCACCCAGAAGCAAGACAAAGAACCAGACTGTGGGAAGAAACAAGGTCCCAGCAAGCAGTGTAGAGTAGAAACTCTTTGATCTGTTTGATTGGAGGGGAACCCAGAGGACTTTACATGGGAGAGAGCCATGGTGGGCAGCCATCCTAGCGCGGCCTGTTGCCTTTCCCTGGGACCCTAAAATACATCCTGGGCTCAGGACCAGGCATGTCAACCTGACAGGATAAAACACAAACCCCTAGTAGCTAAAGGGACTGCAGGTTCATGCCTTCCCCTGTTGTCCTGATCATGTGTAACTATTCACTGGAGATAGTCTGACTCTGGTGGGCATGTTTGATGACATCTAGTTCCACCCCAGTGGTATATCTGTCCCTGGTAGGGTCTGAGCAAAGTTCCTCCACCGCGGCACACACACAGAAGAGACGCATGCTGCGGTAGAACATCTGGCTCCTCAGCAACGGACTGAGACCCTCTGGCCATGGGGAATCGACGCCCACTAGCGAAGCTGACCTGTCTCCTCTCTACATGAGTAAAACGTCCTCCCATCAGAGCCTGTGTGAGCTGTGCTTTGGCTGGTGACCCCGACACCTGCACTGGAGTGGGTTGACTTCTCTTAGGCGTCTCTCTCCTTCCGACCGACGAGAGCCTTAGGTAACTGTGTATCCAACTGAGACATTTTAATGACAGATTTTTAAAAAACAAGATATACATTTAGCTATCACAGAAGAATTAGAAGAACCATTTTTTTTTCTTTTGCCATAATATAAACCTTACGTGGAAAGAGGAAATTAAATGGCATACAATGGCAAATGATAGTTTAATTCCATAAGGATTTCATTTCAGGTTAAAATTCAGTTAACCAATGTTTATACTAAGATTGTATATATTCAAATATACTCCCAATTAAAATCCCAAACTTCCAGCTTCTAGATCGTTATATGTTTTAATTTCCTTTAATTTTTTTTTTTTTTTTTTTTGCCAAAAATCTTCAATTGTTTGAAATTTAATAATGGTCTCTTAGATGACTTGTTTCTCTAGCATGTCCTTCATAGGCCTATGCCACTTGCTGGGAGAGAAAAGAAGCTCTGAAATTACACTTCTCTGATCAGAGGATTTGGAATTCACAATGAGCTAATTACAAGGGATTAACAACTAGTTTATTTCATAATGTAAATATTTTTTTTTTAAAGATTTTATTTATTTATTAATTTATCCCCCCCTTGCTGCTTGTGCTTGCTGGGTCAGCTAACCACGCCGTGTGGGCGGGCTTGCCTTTACCAGGTAAACGAGAGCCCTACTGATTGAGCCACAGCCGCTTCCCAATATTTTTAAATTTAACTCATTTCGTGTGTGTTCATCACATGAGACTTAGCATCCCTTGGGGTTTCAGTTTCAAATTTAGAGCACTGTGAGCAGTGTGTTAGGAATTCTCAGCAGGCCAATTTTGTTAGGAAATTGAGCTTCTTTCATTCAAATGAAAAATGAATCCAATGCTCTATAATGGGACTTATATTCAATTAGTCAACAAATGGAAGGAAGAGTTTACCAGTGACTACATTCTAAATAACTGAATTAAACTAATTTACCTCAAACTGATACTATTTTTTCCTCCTAGAACACAGTGTATATTATAGAAACTTCTAAAATTTCCATTAATCTTCACTGTACTTTCCAATTTTGTCTGTGTCTAAAAGCTAGACATCTTTGCCTTATTGTATTACCAAATTTGATTCTTCCTTCTTAAATCAGGAGACATCTTAATGTAAGCAACTCATTATTTACCATTAACCCCTAGCCACAAGAATATAACTTTTTGGGCCTGCATAGAACTCTATGCTCAAAAGGCCAATATATTGTTCAGGTGACTTATGCCAGTTTCTATGAACTAATATAGGTACTTCTTCCAGTAAATGAGGTTCCATGGTTTAAATTAACTTCCATAAACAACAAAAGGTCATTTAAATAATAAAATTTAGGTAAATCACTACACACACATGCACAAAGCTATAAAAACAAAACAAAACAAAACAAAACAACTTCCTCCTGTCCCTGCACAGTTGAACCATATGCCAGGGAAGCAGGGCCTTCTCCTGCGGGCAGTACGCTTATACAGATGATCTGTGGTTGAAGTGCCAAAAGAACTTCAAAGTGGATTCAGGAAGTTCAGCTTTTGAAAAAAACAGTTTTAATACTGAGTAAAGACAGCTTTCACCAAATATGAGTGTGACTAAATATATTTTTAAACACATGTTTATTCAAATGATCGTTTTTCCCAGGGCTCACTTGTCAAATGTCATGGTACAGATAATTTGGTTTTACTGGAGCAAGAATAATATCATCAACTAAAATACACAGATGCTTAGGCCCCTCACCAGCAAAGATTCGCTACATTTTTTTATTAAATTTAGGGGTTTGAAAGAAGTGGGCATGTTACCCATTCAGTCCCATAAGGTGCCCTTGTTCTTGATGATTCACTAGGACTGGGGTCCTGCCCTCAGCCTTCCTGGGTCCCACACTCAGCTTATGAGGCTCCCGGATTTGACTGAAGACTGTCTTCTGGTTACAGGAGGTTGATGGACAAAATCACATGCCCACTTATTAATTTCCAATGAGAAATAGAAATATTGCACGGGTCAGACCTGCATGCCAACTTAAGCACCCCGAAGCTGAGGGAAGCCAATACAGGTGGTAATGATTTGGTTGCCCTTGTGTCCAGAGCAAGGAGTGGGAATTATATGCAGGGAGGGCTTGGTCCCAACAGATTTTGGTGGCCCACTGGACCATCTCTACAATAATTATTCCCATCCTGTACACTGGCTGGGTACTCCCTTCTCTGCGTGGTGTTTGAATGGGCATCAGCAGTTTCAGGGCCCGTCATTTTTCTGATTTCCATGGCTCACCATGAGATGCTTTCTTTCTTTAGATAATTTGGTACATTCAATCAAGTTACCAGCAGTTTCGACCACTTGGGAGCCACTCTGTCTCTTTAAAGTGACTTTGCATATCTCTGCTCTGAGCTCTTTTGTGCTCAGAAGAGAATTTATTTGCTCTTTTTTGAAGTGTGTGGGGGGGGCGGGGGACGGGGCATGCAGCTCATAGTTACCTGTATAAGAAACCTGTGTATAACACCAGGTGAAAGCAGAGAAAGAACCCTGGAGATTGTGTATCATCAGGAAAGCCTTTCTGGGGGGTGAGCCTTCAAGCTTAGACAGGTATTGACCTAGAGAAGAAGAGACAAAAGTCATGCCAGATGGTGTGGCTGGTTGAGGGAGATGGGTGGGTGAGGGCTGGGATGGCAGTGGAGATACTCTTTGAGCAAAGGTAAGGAGGTAGGCATGTGTCTTAGTTTCCTAGGGCTACTGTAACAAAGTACCACAAACTGGGTGGCTTGAAAATAGAAATTTATGTCTCACTTCTGGAGGCTGACATCTGTTCCATGCCTCTGTCCTGGCTTCAGGCAGTTGCTTGCCAGCAATCCATGGTGCTCTCTGCCTCAGTTGTCACATGGCGTTCTCCCTTCCATCCATCTCTGTCTCTCTGTCAGTGTCCAAGTTTCCTCTTATGAGGATACCAGTCATATTGGATTAAAGGCCCACCCTCCTTCGCGGTAACCTCATTTTAACTCGCCTAATTCCATCTCTAACAATCCTATTTCCAAATAAGTTCACATTCTGAGGTACTGGAGATGAGAACTTCAACATAGCATTTTGGGAGACCCAGTTCAATCCATAACATCATGTCTACCTTCTCTCGTAGTTTGTAGTACCGGGACCATGTCTTTTTCTCAAATGTATCCCCAGCATCTAGTAGTGTCTGACAGAGTAGCTGCTCAACACATATAAGGGAAGAACAGAGACTAAAGAAACAAATTTAGAGTGAAGGATTCATCCCGAAGTAGAGTTTCATATTGGGGAGTCCTGAATCAATGGAAAGAATAACAGAAGTGGAATCAGATGATATGATGTGAGTGATCCAATGTGTGACTTGGGGCAAGCCAGTTAACCTCTTTAAGCTCAGAGTCCCCGCCTGTAGAATAATGATAGCACCTACTAGATCTACTTTCACAGGATGACTGTGAAAAGCAAATATAATAGTGAGTGGGAAAGCTGCTTTGTGAAAGCACTGGACTCACAGAAGGTGGTTGTTGTAAGATAATTAACCTAGCTCCTTTGGCTGTCCAAGGAAAAGCCACTTTCGGAAAAGAAGAGAGTTGGGAGTCCAGCTCTGTTGAACTTCTCATCTGTTGTGCAAGATCATGGGTAAACCTGTTGGCAGGACTCCCAGGTAGTGGGGAAGGAAGAAGGGTTTCTCACCCAAGGATGGAAGACTTACCAACATTAGGACAGCAAGCAGAGCTGAGAGCCAAATGAAAAGCTGAGTACAATAAAAACAAAAGGGAGTTCCAAATAGAACAACAGAATAAAGTGTCAAAAGCAGAAGCAGTAAGCCAGAAATTGGAAAGCCAGAAAGATGAGATCAAAAGCAGTGCGCTAAATGTAAGCACATGCCCAGAAAAGAGTGGCTGCCTGGTTTATTAATTTTTTTTAATGTTTTGTATTTTTAATGAAATATCTAAAGCTGCAGCTTCTGGAAGAACCATTGTTTTTGCCCGCCTTGTGCTGGGCCTTGCATTTAAGAGCAGGGTCTCTGAAGACATTCTTTTTGATGACAGTTTTATCTGGGGGGATATCCACAGAGTACCTTGTGGGCATGAGGTGACTGTAGCTATGAACGGTCACAAAAGACTTGACTTTTGACCTCTTAGCGATTTTCTTCTTGCCCGTGGCAGCTGTCACCCTGCAGGAACAGCGGTGGATTCCTGCCACCAGAGCATGGTTGTAGGGGTGCTCTGGGGCGCCATCATCATCACTCTTCATGAGACGGCTTTGCATCCAGCAAGGACCACCACCACCTTCCTGGGCTTCATGAGTTGGCCCATTTTGACAGCAGCCATCTCTGCTGGCTGCTTCATTTTTCATAGCTTTATCGAGATATAATTCCCTTTCTATACAATTCACCCTTTTAAAGTGTACAATCCAATGACTTTTAGTATACACACAGAATTGTGCATCCTTCATGACAATCCAATTTAGAATATTTTATTGCCCTGAGAAGATACCTCAAGCCCCTTAGCCATTTCACCTCTCAACCTCCCCCTACTACCCCAGCCCCCAGCCCTAGCAACCACTAATCTGCTTTCTGTCTCTATAGATTTGCTTATTCTGGACATTTCATTTAAATGGATTCATTCAATATGTGGTCCTTTGTGACTGGCTTCTTTCACTTAGCATAATAGATCAGTATTCCATTTTATTGATGAATAATATTCCATTGCATGGATATATCACATTTTACTTATGCATTCATCAGATGAGGAATATTAGGGTTGTTTTCACATTTTGGGTTTTATGAATAATGCTGCTATCAACATTTTGTACAAGTTTCTGTGTGGACATATGTTTTCATTTCTGTTGGGTACATACCTAGGAGTAGAATAGCTGGATCATGTAGTAACTCCATGTTTAATCTTTTGAGGAGCTGCCAGAATGTTTTCCAAAGTAGCTGCACCGATATACATACCTACCAGCAGGGTATGAGGGTTCTAATCTCTCCACTTCTTCACCATCACTTGTTATGTTTTGTTTTGTTTTTTTGGTACTGGAGCTGGATATTGAACCCCAGACCCCGTATGTGGGAAGCCTGCACTCAACCACTGAGCCACATCAGCTCCCCTGAGTTAGTTTTTTTGTTTGTTTTGCTTGTTGTTTTTTGTGTTTTTGTTTCTAAGACAGAAACTTAGACTGAAGTTTTTAGACTGAACCTGGGACCTACCATGTGGGAAGTGGATGCCCAACTGCTAGAGCCACATCTGCTCCCTATTATGTCTTTTTGATCATAGTCATACTAATCGTTGTGAGGGGTATGTCATTGTGGTTTTGATTTGCATTCCCTGATGGCTCTGGCTGTTTTGCAAAAGCCGACCCTTCAGTGTGTCTGTTTAATGAACCAGGGACAGGATGCTCCTTCCACCAGTATAAAAACACCCGCAGGAAAGAACCCATCTGGTAAGCACACTCTTCCCTCATCAAATACTACACTATCACTCAGAGAAGTGTGCCACTACTGCCAAGGGACAAGATATTGGTTGATTTGGTCCAGATTTTATTATTTCATTTTTAAATCAAAGTTAAAATATGACATGGCTTAAAGAGACAAAATCTCTTCAAAGTTTATTGCAGTAAATTTTGGGTAGCAGTTCTCTACCTCCATATGCCCCACTCATTTACCACTCCTTAGAAATAACCATTTTCAGTCCTTTTAGCTATTGTTTATGGTATTTACCATATCTTTTACAAATGTACTTATACTGCTACCTCTTGGGTTTGTTTGTTTGTTGTTGTTGTTTTTCTAAGCATTGTCTATTGACTTTCCATTATAGAAGTTAAGGAGTTAACCAGCTTTCATTCTTCTTGTCTCAACATATTCTTCCAATCACCCCATCTTCCCAATATAAGTATATAAAAAAGGGGGTATATTCATATTTAATATTTATAATAATTTAACTATGTAAAATTATTCATAGATATGCATGTAGAATAATATGATAATTTTACTTTATTATATATTTTTGGTTTTCTCTGTAGTTGAATGTCACCTTGTTTTTTAATTTGATTTATTTTCAATGTACTTATCAATAATTCATTCCCAAATATCCCACAGTTGTATATATATATATATATATATATATTTTTTTTTTTTTTTTTTTTTTTAAATGAGATACCAGGGATTGAACCCGGGACCTGGTACATGGGAAGCAGGTGCTCAACCACTGAGCGACATCCTCTCCCCTACATATCTTCTTAAATTCTTCACATACATCAAGTGTTTTAGCAATTTTATTTTCTTTGAGACAGTTCTCCCAGAACTTTCTGACCTGATCCAGTCTGGTCTGATTGCTCGCCAAGCCTGCTGCACAGATGTCATTCTGGAATCCCTTTTTCCACTACCCTGGGGATCATCTCCACCTTTCTAATAGGTTGTAGCCTATTTCTTGATGCCATAACTTCCTCCTAGGGACATTGCATGCATACCAGAGTGGACCATGATCCACCTAAGCTAGTGGTTCTTCACCAAGATTGTTAACCTCACCAAGAGGTGCCTTGGAAAGTTGCAAGTGTTTTTAAATGTCATAAAATGAGGGTTACCAGGGAGTGGAGGTGGGATTGCTGGATGCCCTGCAATGTGTGGGAGAGTTCTGCAGCACAAAGACTCACACAAAGACTCACTCCTTTTAATGCCCACCAGAAATTCAAGGAGGTAAAACCTGTTTAAATGACCTGTGCCTAGTAACTTAACTCCATATTACACATAAACACAAAGTATTTCTTTCACAGCTCTAACAAACACTGAAATTTTCCATGAATGCAACCATTGTTTAAAATGAGAAAGGATTGTGCTAAGTTTTGTTTCAAAATTTACCAGTTGTTCACTTTCCAGAAAATCGCATCATTGCAAGGCATTACTCCTTGTATTTGAGTTGACAGTGTCACACCCAACATCAGTTGTATCTGCCACATGTCATTATGTAACTGAGAGGACTCGAGTCTCTGTTCAAAAGACTTAGAATTAAATATTAAACAAGGGAGGTAAATGAAACGTGGGGGTCTCAGTTAAATTCCTTAATAAAAATTGTTTTTTAAAAATGTCATGTTATTGTCACTCCATATATTCTTTTTCTTCTTCTTCAAGATCATAAGAAATCTAGGTTGTGAGTACAACAGTGTTTGTTTTGGGGCTGCCTGCTGTTTTTCAACCTTATTCTGATCCTCTTGACAGAGTTATACCACACATTTTCTTTATAGCCTCTTTTATTTTTTTTTTTCCAGCACATCTTCTATTCTATTGCTTGTTTTTTATTTTGTTTTATTTTTATTAGAGCAGTTGTGGGCTTATAGAAAAATCATGCAGAAAGTACAAAGCTCTATGTACTACCCCCGCATACACACAGTTTTCTCTATTATTAACATTTTGCATTATTGTGATATCTTTGTTACTGTGGATGAACCAATATTATTATAATTATTAATTATAGCCTATAATTAATATTAGATTTTACTTTTTGTGTTACATAGTTCAATTTTTTGCAATTTTTATTCTGGCCAAGTTTCTCACTTTAACCACTTTCAAGTATACAATTCAGTGGTGATAATTACATTCACAATGTAGAGCAATCATCACCATTACCACAACTTTTCTATCAGCCCAAACAGAAACTCTGTACCTAGGAAGCTTTAACTCCCCATTTGTCATCCAACCCCTACCCGTGGTGACCTCTAGTGTACTTCTGACTCTATGAATTTGCATATTCTAATTATTTCATGTAAGTGACATTATACAATATTTGTCTTTCTGTGTTTGGCTTATTTCACTATATGTCTTCAAGGGTTTTTTAAAATTTTGTTTTTAAGATTTATTTTATTTATGTCTCCCCGCCCTGCTTGCCCCCCTTGTTGTTTTGAACTCACTGTCTGCTCTCAGTGTGTTCTTCTGTGTCGCTTGTCTTCTCTAGGTGGCACCAGGAACTGATCCTGGGACCTTCTGGAGTGGGAGAGAGGCATTCAATCTCTTGCGACACCTCAGCTCCCTGGTCTGCTGTGTCTCTTATTGTCTCTCCTCTGTGTCTCTTTTTGTTGAGTCACCTTACTGTGCCAGCTCTTTGTGTGGGCCAGCACTCTGCATGGGCCAGCACTCCTGCGTGGGCCAGCACTCCGCGTGGGCCAGCTCGCTGCGTGGGCCAGCTCGCTGTGTGGGCCAGCACTCCACATGGGCCAGCTTGCCTTTCACCAGGAGGCCCCAGAAATCGAACCCTGGACCTCCTATATGGTAGATGGGAGCCTAATCACTTGAGCCACATGTGTTTCACATTCAAGGTTTACCAATGCTGTCTCATGTATCAGACCTTCCATTCCTTCCTATAGCTGAATAATATTCCATTGCATGGATATTTTGTTTATCCACTCATCTGTTGGTAGACACTTGGGTTGCTTCTACTGTTGGTGATTGTGAATAATGCCTCTATGAACATCAGCATGCAATGCATTGCTTATTGAAGCACAAGACCTCTGAGGTCTTTATAACTCCTGAAGACTAAGCTCAGCATCTATCTTGACATATGTTGAGTCATCAAGTTTGGAGATGTGTTTTCTGTGGTACTTTCCCACTATCTCACCCCATGCCATAAGAAAGATTTATTTTTGACAACATACTTACAATAAGGCCCAGCTAACTTGAGAGAATATCACACACATTCATTTTCTCACTTTAAAAAGTCTGCAATTTGTCTTGACAATTAAGGTCTTTTCCCTCTTTCTCTTGTCATAAGCAAACAAGTCTGGTTTGTTATTACTTTAACATTGGTTTTTAGTCCAGTGCACACTTGAACATCTGCACTTTCATTTTCCTGTACTTCTTGTATGGTCTATCTTTTGATCTTCTTAATTTTCTACATCTCAAACTATCCATTTTAACTAGGTACAATGTCTGAATACAACATTATTTTTCCAGTCGAGTCATACCTAAGCCACTGCATATTGATACACATCGCATTTTATTAGAATTTACTTTCCTTCTAGTTTTCATTTTTTGTATTACTTTTAGGGCATTATTTTTAAATTCTGGTATTATGGGTTAGATTAGCTATTCATCGTCTTTCAAAATAGAGGTATTACAATTTTTTTTTTTAAATGGGGAGGAGCTAAAAGAATTTATTCTGATAGGATTGGATCTAAGCCAAAGTAACAATCCTGTTCCCCACTTGCCCTGCCTCTCTGTAGACAGGATGGCCTTGCTACCTAGTTCTAGCCAATGAGTCCTAAGCAGACATCTGCTGAGTAGTGGAGTCTAGGAAAACCATCTATCTCTTGATAGAGAGGGATGTATATAGCTTGCCTGTCTCCTCCCTCTTTTTGTCTCTTAGGATCCTGGTGCACAGCTGGATCTGCAGCAATGACACCAACATACTAAGGATGGCAGAGTGGAAAGAGAAAGAGCCTGGGTGCCCAGATGACATCTGTGACCTACTGAACAATGCAAACAAGCATCTATGTCTGGACATTTCATTTTGGGGGGAAAATGTATTTAAGTTACTTTACGATGGGTTTTCTGCAACCTGCATCTGAATATATATCTTACTGATAACTAACGTTTCCATTGCCTAAACTGAATCCTGGGTTGGCTGGTCTCCTCTGCATATTGACAATCCCATGGCTCTGCAGCACTCAAAATCAGTAGTGATTTGGGAATCATTGCTCTAGAAAAGCCTATGAGTGAGAAATCTTCCAGTATGCACCCTATGCTCAGGGAAACTGCCCATATACTCCTGTAGAATGTGCCAATAAAAAAAATTATTGTGGTGACATATATACAATACATGTCTATAAATATATATATAACATAATGTGGAATCTTAAATTTCCCTTTGTGGTGGTTTGGAGCTATATACCCAAGAAAAACATGTTCTTAAACTTAACCCACTCCTCTCCCACTGTAAATAGGACATTTTGATGAGATTACTTCAGTTAAGGTGTGGTCCAACTCAATCAGGATGGTCTTAACCCTACTACTGGAGTCCTTTTTAAGCAGAATGAAATTCAGACAAAGAGAGAGAAAATCACAGAGAAAGCAGCCAGAAGCTGAATATCAACAGAATCCAGAAGAGAAGAGAGGGATCAGAAGAGGCCACACCATGTATATTGCCATGTGACAGAAGAATCCAATACAAGGATCACCGACAACCAGCCCCAGAATGACAATCTTCAGGAAGAAAGCATTGCCTTGATGATGCCTTGATTTGGATTTCTCCAAGCCTCAAAACCATGAGACAATAAATTCCCATTGTTTTAAGCCAACCCATTGCATGGTATTTTCTTGAGTAGCTAAGGAAACTAAAACACCCTTTTTTAACCACTTTCATGTATACATACAATTTAGTGACATGAGTTTATATGCAATATTATGCTACAGTCACCAAAACTTTTTCATCACCCCAACAGAAACTCTGTACCCAGTAAGCAATAACTCCTTTCCCCCTGTTCCCTATCCCCTGGTGGCTTTTAATCTACTTTCTATCTCTATGAATTGGTTTATTCTAAATATTTCGTATAAGTGTAATCATACAATATTTGTCCCTTTGTGGCTGGCATATTTCATTCAACATGATTCTTCGAGGTTCCTTTTTGTGTCTGAATAATATTCCATGCTACGTATATACTTCATTTTGTTTATCCATTCATCTCTTAATGGATACTTGGCTTACTTCCACCTTTTGGCGACTGCGAATAAAGCTGCTATGAACATTAGCACGCATTGTATGTTTGAGTCCTGTTTTCAATTCTTTTGGATATATACCTAGGAGTGGAGTTGTTGAGTCATGTAAAAATTCTTTTCTTTTTAAATAATTTTTTAATTTTTTTAAAGATACTTTAGATTACACAAATGGTACGTAAAAATATAGGGGATTCCCATATGCCCCACTCTCTACCCGCCCCACACTTTCCCACATTAACAATATCCTTCATCAATGTGGTAAATTTGTTACAATTGATGAACACATATTGAAGCATTGCCACTAACTGTGGATTATAGTTTACACTATAGTTTACACTCTATCCCACACAATTTTGTAACTTATGATAAAATATATAATGGCCTGTATCCATGATTGCAATGTCATCAGGACAATTCCAATGTCTTGAAAATGCCCCCGTATTACACTTATTCTTCATTCTCCCTTCCCTCAGAACCTCTGGTGGCCACTGCCTTTATATCAATGATACAAGTTCTTCCATTTCTAGAATAATAATAAGTTCATGTAGCAATTCTATGTTTAACTTCCTGAGTATAGCAGTTTGGCATTGTTTAAGAATTCCAAAAAATAGATATTGGATTATGTTTGTAAACTGGTCTGTTCCTCTGGGTATATTAGATTGTATTATCTTCAGAGGTTTCACTTTTACTTGATTAAATTACGATTAGGGCTTTGATTGGGCTGTGTCAGTAGGGCGTTGAGTCCCAGCCCCCTTGGTGGGTAGGGACTCACAGATAAAACAACACGACAGAGGAGAGAATTGGAGTTTTGATGCTGGACCCCCAGGAAGTAAATACACAGAAGAACACAGAGGAATAGAGACGGCTCCATAGACACTGTAGAGGCCCTAGGAAGAGAGAGAGCCTGATAGTCTATAGTTGACCCTGTGGAGAGACTAGAGCAGCTGAACCCAGAGAGAAACAAGTCCTGGAAGAAAGATGACTTATCCCAGCCTACAGTTGATATTGGAAGAAGCTGGGACCATAGAGCCATAAGAGGAAAAGGAAGGCTGGACCCTCGCAGACATCGCCCGCCATCTTGCTCCAACATGTGGCAACAGATTTTGGTGAGAGAGGTAACTTACACTTTATGCCCTTGTGACTGTAAACTTCTACCCCAAATAAATAAAGAAAAAATTCAGTCGAGTGATTATTGCTTTTTGACACTTAGCTTCTAGGCTGCTATGACAAATACCATAAAAAGGGGTGGTTTAAACAACAGGAACTTATTGTCTCATGGTTTTGGAGGCTGGAAACCTTGTTTCTGTCCAGGGACAGTAGTGCTCTGGCTGGCTGGCAATCCATGGACTCCTTGGCTTTCCTGTCACATGGCAATGCCCTCTCCTTTCTTTTCTGGGTTCCTTCTGACTTCTGGCTCCCTTCTCTTCCCTGTGGATTTTTCTCTATAAGTTCTCCAGTAATAGGATTAAGATCCATCCTGATTCATTTGGCCATGCCTTAACTAAAAAGAATATCTTCAGGGAAGCAGCTGTGGCTCAATCAGTAGGGCTCCCGTTTACCATATGGGAGGCCCCGGGTTCGGTTCCCGGGGCCTCCTGGTGAAGGCAAGCCCGCCCGCATGGCGTGGTTAGCTGACCCAGCGAGCACAAGCAGCAAGGGGGGGATACATGAATAAATAATAAAAAAAAATAATAAAAAATAAAAAGAATATTTTCAAAAAGCTCTATTTACAATGGGTTCACACCCACAGGAACAGTATTAAGATTAAGAACATGTTTTTTTCTGGGGTACATAATTCATTCTACTACAGAAAACTTCATATAATCCCAAACAAGGAAAGCAATTGGGTAGTACTAGCATGGCATGGACTCCTAAAATGCTAAACAGTAGAATACCATATTACGGGTTTTCTGTTTTTAAAGAAGTGCCAGTATCAGGGATAAAATAAAAGCAAATCTATTAACTCTGCTACTATAACCACTTCAAGGAAATTATTTAAGTAAAGTGGTTTTGTCTTAATTGTGGAGCATTATTCAATTAAATTACACTTTAATACCTCTAACTTTTGTTGAAAGAGCTCTTCATATACAGACACATCTAATCAGAGCACAAAGCACTTAAACAAATACTTAATCTGGTTAAATGGAAGTGAAAACCATAATATATGACATTCTTCCTGCTAAAGGAAATATTTAGTCATTATGCTTGTGCAAGATCAGGCTTTAGAAATAATGCACAACTAGCAGCATCCGCTCAGAGTATTTTGAGTGCTATGACAAAGGCACTCAGACTATATTTGTTCTTAAAAATCCAAAATAATCCTTGAAGTCATCTTTACACTAAAATATAAAATGACGGAAATTATAGTGCATTTGCCTTAATTTTGAAATAACCAGCAGAAAACACAATAGGGATTTTTAAAAAATCAATTTATTGATACATATTCACAAAGCACACAATCCATCCAAAGTGTACAATCAGTGGTATTTGGTATAATCACAGAGTTGTGCATTCATCAGTTCAATCAATGTAGAGCATTTTTATTACCCCAGTAAGAATTATAATAAACAAAAAACAAAAACACTCATTTCCTTAATAATCACCTCTCAATCTCTCTATCCTTCCCCTACCATATATATAGCTGCTATTCTGTTTCTGTCTAATTTATTCATATTTATATTTTGTATAAGATGGAGTTAAACTTTATGTATTAACTTTTGTTTAGTTTCATTCACTTAGTATATTTCCTTTTTAAATTTTTTTAACCCTTAGTAGAAGAATGTTAATATATTGCTATACATTACTGTTTGTAGTTTGCTTTGGTTGTATTTTTGCCTGCTACTAACATCTTGAATCATTAACATACATTTGTTTTGTTTCAAAGAAAAACAGTCTTATATATGCAATATTACCATACCCATATTTCACATGAGGTTTTGTAGGCCTATGTTACATGTTTTAGCTTTCTTTATAATAATATCATGACCTTAGACTTTCCCTTTCAATCATTATCATATCCATATATTAGCAGTGCTAGTTACAAACACAATGCTGTGCTTTCACATTTTCTATGCATTTCCAAGGATTTACAAACAACATTTTTACCAATTATGCACAGATTAAATCTCAGCTTTCCATTCTCTAACTTCATTCTATTTTCTGGTGAACTATATTCTAGTTACTAACTCCATGAGTTTACACAATATGTTTAGTTCATAATAGCACAATCACACAGTATTTGCCATTTTGTGTCTGTCTTGCTTCACTCAAGATAATGTCCTCCAGGTTCATCTATGTTGCCATATGCTTTACGACTTCATTTCTTCTTACAGCTGCATAATATTCCATCGTGTGTGTACACCACAGGTTGTCCACTTGTCAGATGATAGACACCTGGGTTGTTTCCATCTTTTGGCAATTGTGAATAATGCAGCCATGAGCATCAGTGTGCATATGCCTGTTCATGTCACTGCCCTCGGTTCTTCTGGATATATACCTAGTAGTGGTATTGCTGGGTCACGTGGCAAATCTATATTTAACTTCCTTAGGAACTGCCTAACAGTCCTCCACAGTGGCTGCACCATTCTACATTTCTACCAACAGTAAAAAAGAATTCCTATCTCTCCACATCTTCTCCAACACTTGTAGTTCTCTGTCTTTTTAATAATGGCCACTCTAATAGATGTGAAATGATATCTCACTGTAGCTTTGATTCACATTTCCCTAATCACTAGTGATGCTGAACATTTTTTGTTTGTTTAATTTAGTCATTATGCCTGTGCAAGATCATGCTTTAGAAATAATGCACAACTAGCAGCATCCACTCAGAGTATTTTGAGTGCTATGACAAAGGCACTCAGACTATATTTGTTCTTAAAAATCCAAAATAATTGGACAAATATCTATTCAAGTCTTTTGCCCCCCCCCCCCCTTTTTAAGAGGTACTGGAGATTGAATACAGGACCTTGTACATGGGAGGCAGGCACTCAACCACTGAGCTACACCTGCTCCCACCCATTTCTTAATTGTCTCATTTGTCTTTTTATTTTTATTTTTATTTATTTATTTATTTATTTTTAAAAGATTTTATTTATTTATTCATGTATCCCCCCCTTGCTGCTTGTGCTCGCTGGGTCAGCTAACCACGCCATGCGGGCGGGCTTGCCTTCACCAAGAGGCCCCGGGAACCGAACCCGGGGCCTCCCATATGGTAAACGGGAGCCCTACTGATTGAGCCACAGCCGCTTCCCGTCATTTGTCTTTTTATTGCTGAGTTGTAGTGTCTCTTTATATATCGTGCATATTAAACCCTTATCAAATATGTGATTTTCAGATATTTTCTCCCATTGAGTCGGTTGCCTTTTCACCCTTTTGACAAAAATCCCTTGAAGTGCAAAATGTTTAATTTTGAGGAGGTTTCATTTATTTATTTTTTCTTTCATTGCTCCAGCTTTGGGTGCAAGATTTGAGAGAGCCCCACCTACTATCAGATCTTGAAGATGTTTCCCTATATTATATTCTAGGAATTTTATGGACCTAGCTTTTGTATTTAGGACTTGGATCCATTTTGAGTTGATTCTTGTATAGGGACTGAAATAGGGACCTTCTTTCATTCTTTTGGCCATGGATATCCAATTCTCCCAGCACCTTTTGTTGACGCAACTAAATTGTCCATTAACACAGACTTGGTAGGTTTGTCCAAAACCAGTTGGCCATAGAGGTGAGGGTTTATTTCTGAACTCTCAGTTCTATTCCATTGATCAATGTGTCTATCTTTTTGCCAATACTATGTTGTTTTGACAACTGTAGCTTTCAATATGTTTCAATTCAGGCAGTGACAGTCTTCCCACGTTGCTCTTCTTTTTTTTTTTTTTTTTTTACAGGTTTTTTTTTTTTTAACTTTATTTTGTACATTTAATAATTGAAAATATAAACAATCAAAAACTAAAAAGTAAACACGGATAAATATATACATTTCTCAATTAAATGTAATGGATACATATAAAACTTTTTTTGAATCAAGCAATATATTACACAATATATTTGGTTCATAGTAACGCATTCATACAGTATTTGTCCTCTTGTGTCTGGCTTGCTTCACTCAACATAATGTCCTCCAGGTTCATCCATGTTGCCATATGCTTTATGACTTCATTTCTTCTTACAGCTGCATAATATTCCATCGTGTGAATAGACCACAGTTTGTTTATCCATTCATCTGTTGATGGACACCTGGGTTGTTTCCAACTTTTGGCAATGGTGAATAATGTGGCTATGAACATCGGTGTGCAGATGTCTGTTCGTGTCTCTGTTCTCAGTTCTTCTGGGCATATACCCAGTAGTGGTATTGCTGGGTCTCATGGCAAGTCTATATTCAACCACTTTAGGAACTGCCAAACCATCCTCCATTAGTGGTTGTACCATTCTGCATTCCCACCAACAGTGAAGAAGTGTTCCTATCTCTCCACATCCTCTCCAACACTTGTAGTTCTCTGTCTTTGCTGCTATTGTAAGTGGAATTTTTTTTCCCTCATTTCCTCCTCAGATTGTTCAACACAAGTGTACAGAAACATTAATGATTTTTGCATGTTGATTTTGTATCCTGTCACTTTGCTGAATTCATTTATTAGCTCAAGTAGCTTTGTCTTGGACATTTTGCAATGTTCGAATATAAGACCATACCATCTGCTAATAGTGAGAGTGCTTTTACTATTTGGAAGTCTTTCATTGTTATTTTTTTCTTTCTAATTGCTCTAGCTATAACTTCTGGTACTATGTTGAATAACAGTGGTGACAGTGGACATGCTTGCCTTGTTTGCAATCTTAGAGGGAAAGATTTCAAACTTTCCCCAGTGAGTTTGGGTTTAGCTGTGGGTTTTTCATATATGCCCTTTATCATATTGAGGAACTTTATTTCTATTCCTATCTACTGAAGTATTTTTATCAAGAAAGGATGCTGCAGGTAAGCCCCCCAGTCCCCATGTGCAGGTGAGCCATCAGGCCCCGTGTGCAGGTGCGCCACCAGGCTGTGCCACCAGGCCCCGTGAGTGGGTGAGCCCCCCAGGCCCCGTACGTGGGCGCACCATCAGGCCCCATGTGTAGGTGCACCGCCAGGCTCCGTGAGCTACGCAGCAAGATGATGACGTAACAGGAGAGTGACACAAGGGAGAGCCAAGATGAGACGCACCAGATAATAAGGAACTAAGGAGGTGCAGGCAGTAGGATGCTTCTCTCCCACATTGGAGGTTCTGAGGATCAAATCCCAGTAAAGACAGGAGGAGAAGGACGAGAAGAGAGGGCAGGAAACGGACACAGAGAGTTGCCTAGTGAATGGACACAAAAACCACAAAAATGGGGGGTAAAAATGGATAAAAGTAAGTAAATAAATAAATCCTTAAAAAAATATATAGAGGAGTAAGATACAGACTATAATTAGTAGTAACTATTTGATGATGCTCTTTGATAATTTCTTTCTTTTTTTTTTTTTTTTTTAAAGATTTTATTTATTTATTCATTTATCCCCCCCCTTGCTGCTTGTGCTCGCTGGGTCAGCTAACCATGCCGTGCGGACGGGCTTGCCTTCACCAGGAGGCCTCGGGAACCCAACCCAGGGCCTCCCATATGGTAAACGGGAGCCCTACTGATTGAGCCACAGCCGCTTCCCCGATAATTTCTTAACAAATGTTTCACAACAATGCAAAGTATTTGTGGTGGGGTGATGTGTGGGAGCCCTGTATGATGTTATGCATGTTTGTTTTGTAAGTTCACAATGTTTACTGAATACTTAATGTTTATGTATGTTCATGTATGAATGATATACTTCAATAAATTGTTTAAAAATAAAAAAGTAAAACCTCTGAATCCAATACATTCTAATACGTCCAGAGGAAAAGACCAGTTTACAAACATAATCAAATATTTATTTTTAGAATTCATCAATAATACCAAACTGCAGTTATTGTCATCTGTGTTTGCACCGGTATTGATTCTAAAAATGAATGATAAATAACTACTGGCTTTAATAAGAAATTTTTAAATAAAATAACTGAATCAAAAAAAATTTTTTTAAAGAAAGGATGCTGGGTTTTATTGAATGCCTTTTCTGTATCAATCAAGATGATCATGTAGTTTTTTTTTTCCTTTCATTTGTTAATGTGGTATATTATGTTAGTTGATTTTCTTGTGTTGAACCACTGTTGCACACTAAGAATAAATCCTACTTGATCATGATGTATAATTCTTTTACTATGCTGTTGGATTCTATTTGCAAGTATTTTGCTGAGAATTTTTGCATTTGTGTTCATTAGAGAGCTTGGTCTGTAATTTTCTTTTCTTGTAGTACCTTTATCAGACTTTGGAAGACTTTAAACAAGATTGGTGTTAATTCTTCACAAAACGTTTGGTAGAATGCACCTGTGAAGGCATCTGGTCCTGGGCTTTTCTTAGCTGGGAGATTTTTAATGACTGATTGAATATTTTAAAATATGATTGGCTCATTAAATTCTTGTATTTCTTGTAGCATCAGCGTAGGTTGTTTGTGCATTTCTCAGAATTTCTCCATTTCATCCATGTTGTCTAGTTTGTAACTTGTTGGCATACAGCTTCTCATAATATCCTCTCATGATCCTTTTTATTTCTGTGGGGTCAATTGTAAGTTATGCCCTTTCATTTCTGATTTTATTTATTTGCATCTTCTCTCTTTTTTTTCTTTGTTAGTCTACCTAAGGATTTGTCAATTTTATTGATCTTCTCAAAGAATGGACTTTTGGTTTTGTTGATTTTCTCTATTGCTTTTTTGTTTTCAATTTCATTTATTTTTGCTCTAATCTTTATTATTTCTTTCCTTTTGCTTGCTTTGGAATTGATTTGCTTTTCTTTTTCTGGTTCCTCCAAGTGTTCAATTAGGTCTTTGTTTTAAGCTTTTTTTCTTTTCTTTTTGCTTGTTGTCTGCTCATTGTTTCGCTCATTTTCTACTCATTGTTTTTCTCATTGTCTGCTTGTTTTTTCTTTAGGAGGATCCAGGAACTGAACCTGGTACCTCCCATGTGGCAGGCGGGTGCTCAATTGCTTGAGCCACATCTGCTCCCTTTCTCTTTTATTTTTATTTTTTTAAACAATTAATTGAAGTATATCGTTCATACATGAACATACATAAACGATAAGTGTTCAGTAAACATCATGATCTTGCAAAACAAACATGCATAACATCATACAGGGCTCCCACCCCCCCACCCCCACAAACATCCTGCATTGTTGTGAAACATTTGTTAAGAAATTATGAAAGAGCATCTTCAAAGTATTGTTACTAACTATAGTCCGAATCTTCCTCCCCTATACTTTTTTTTTTAAGGATTTATTTATTTATTTATTTACTTACTTACTTTTATCCATTTTTACCTGCCCCCACCCCCATTTTTGCTGTTTCTGTGTCCATTCACTGGGCAACTCTCTGTGTCCGTGTCTTGCCCTCTCTTCTCATCCTTCTCTCCTGTCTTCACTGGGATTTGATCCTCGGAACCTCTGATGTGGGAGAGAGGCATCCTACTACCGCCTGCGCCACCTTAGTTCTGGTTTTTCTGTGCGTCTTATCTTGGCTCTCCCTTGTGTCACTCTCTTGTTACATTATCATCTTGCTGCATAGCTTGCAGGGCCTGGAGGCGCACCCACTTGTGGGGCCTGGTGGCTCACTCACCTGTGGGGCCTGGCGGCTCACCTGTGGATGGGGCCTGGTGGCTCACCTGCTCGTGGGGTCTGGTGGCCCACACACCTTCTATATTTTTCTTTGTTTTTTTAATTTTTACTGGGAGGTCCCAGGGGTCGAACCCAGGTCCCTCTATGTGGTAGATGGATGCCCAACCACCTGAGCCACATCCATACCCCTGCTGTATCTATTAAGATACAGCAAAATATACCCAAAGTTACAGTCTTTTCCCATACAGGATGGTCATATAATAAATCAGGCTTAGTTTATCACCAGCATTCTGAAAACGAGACCTAGGGAGACCATGCATGGGGACACATGCATGGTTTCTAATATGGTGAATGTTTAGCCTACCCTGATTATCACAAAATCAGGACAGCGAGAATATTCGCATCCCTTTCTCTTTTAATATAGGCATTTAGAACTATAAATTCCCTTTTCAGCACTGTCTTTGCAATATCTCATAAGCTTTCATAAGTTGTTTTCTTTTTTTTCATTCATCTTGAAATATTTACTAATTTCTCTTACAATTTTGTCTTTGGCCCATTGATTGTTTAGGAGTGTGTTGTTTAGCCTCCACACACTTGAGAATTTTCCCCTTTCTCATCGATTATTGATTTCCAGCTTCATCTATTATGATCTGAGAAGGATCTTTGTATAATTTCAATCTTTTTATATTTTTGAGAACTGCTTTGCGACCCAACATGTGGTCTATTTTGGAGAAAGATCCATGAGCACTTTTATAAGAATGTATAACCTGCTGAGTTGGGATGCAGCATTCTATATGTGGCTGTTAGGTCTAGCTCATTTATCATATTGTTCAAGTTCTCTCTTTTCTTGCTAATCTTCTGTCTAGTTGTTCTATCTATTGATTAAAAGCTGAATCAGCCTTAGGCTATGTCCCTCTCTCTTCCCTTTCCTGTAAAAGTGGATTCCTGTGGCTCCCTCTGTCCACAGGTACCAGCCAGACGCTGGAGGGCTCAAAGCTGTCTACACCAAAGGTGGGGGGTGGGTACCGGCAGCTGTAGCTGCAGAATTTTCCTGCCAAAATTCTTTTTGTTTGTCTTTGCCCTTCTTACTTCTGGGTGGTGTCCAGCCTTTCCCTGACTTAAGACTTAGAACACTTTTTCCAGGCCATTTCGCCTGACCTCTAGCTATTTTTCTGGGAGACATGTAAGTACTGTGTCTCTCTAACCCTCCATCTTCCTGGAAGTCCCACAATAGGGATTTTAAAAGCCAATTTGACAGAGGAGATGGAAGCTATTTCACCAGAATACGGGCCAATTGTCAACTTTTTATGGAAAAGATATAGTTGGAGCTCAGTAACTGCTTTTTCATTCATTACTTACTTGTGCTAGGCTTTGTGCTGGCCACTAGGACCGTATTAATAGTAGAGAGATACTGCCCTATTGTCCTTGAGTTGGCAGTCCAGGGGAGGAAACAGGCAATCAAAAACAAACAAAAAAGTTGTAAGTTATGTACTTCTGGTATAACAAGATGTCAGCATAAGGTGCTCCATGATGCTGTTCTCCCACAGAATCTTTGAACAACTAGGAAAATCTGGTAAAGCCTCTTCCTCAAAACTCCAGAAAACTGTTAAAGGGTTGCAGTAACAGGGCAAGTGATGAATCAAGAAAATGCAACTTTAAAAATAGTGGAAGCTTGTGGCACCCATGCCTCTCTCTGATGCAGGGTAGAGCTGGCCTGTACTCCCTCTGTGGGTCCCTGGCCCAATGCAGAGTAACCCCTATACACATAATTGGGTGACTGTATGTCAGTGCCAATCTATTGGCTGGCAGCCTGAAAGACTGAACCAGGACACTCATCTCTGGCTCACCTTGCCAGAACTTTCACTGCAGAGAGAAGTAGGTTGCAGAAAACTAAAGCAGTATAAGAAACAAATCAAAGCAGGTTAAGGCAAAAGATTGCAAGTTCTAAGATATACAATAGAGGACCCAGTACAGAGGAAAGTCTATTTTGTAGGGAATATAGGGGACATTCAGATTCTTGAAATGGAGGAATCCTGAAAGCCAGGAGTGAGCACAAGCCTAGAACAAGATGCAGGTTCAGAAAAGACAGAGAGACCTATAGTTCACTTTTTCCTTGGGCTGTTCTTCTTGATAGAGGGCTAAATTCTGAAGGAGAGCACCAAGTAATGCACAGTCAATTTGCAGAGGTTATGAAAGCTGTTTTTGCATTGGTTTATTTCTTTTGTTAGCTCCTGGTACTCAAGGAAATCTCTGTTATATCACCATCTGGTAACAAAGTTAAAGAACAGACAGTTCAGGGACTAAATCCCAGGCTTAACACTTTAAAATATTAAAATGTACAATGTGAAACAAAAGATTACAAGATAAACAAAGACATAGGAAATGATGGACTATCTATCCAAAGGAATAAAATAAATATTCAGAAAGCATCAATAAGACCAGATTTTATATATATCAGACAAAGACTTTTTAAAAAACAATCTTCAAAATGTTCAAAAATCTAAAAGAAAACATGAAGAAAGAACTAAAGGAGGGGAGCGGATGTGGTTCAAGCGGTTGAGTGTCTTCTTCCCACATAGAAGGTCCAGGCTTGGTTCCCAGTGCCTCCTAAAAAACAAAAACAAACAGCAAGCAAAACAAACAAAAAACCCAATGTGGCTCAGTGGTTGAGTGCCAACTTCCCACATATGAGGTACCAGGTTCAACCCCCGGCCCCAATACCTGAAAAAAAAAAAAAAAAGTAAAGGATATCAGGGAAACAATGAGTGAACCATATGAGAATCTCAATTAAGAGATAGAAATTTTAAAAAGGAATCAAACAGAACTATTAGAGTTGAAGATCACAGTAATGGAAATAAAAAATTCCCTGTAGATTCCAACAGCTGATTAGAGCTGACAGAAGAAAGAATCAGTGAACTCAAAGACAAGACAATGGAAATGATTAAGGCTGAGGAGCAGAAAGAAAGAAAGAATGAAAGAAAATGAAAGGAGCCTAGGACACCTGTGGGACACCATAAAGTATAACAATAAAAGCATTATAAGAATCTCTTCTCCAGAAAAATAGCTAGAGGACAGGCTGAAACAGCCCCGAAAAAGATCTTCTAGGATTTAGGACAGCAGGTGAAGGCTGCACACCACCGAGAGGAGAGAGGGACAAAAGAGGGAAATTGCGATGACAGAACCATGAGTTGGAACCAGCAGCGGCTGCTGCTGCTGACACCCTCCTCCAAACTAAAGACTCTAGAATTCTCAGGCCTCTGGGCCTGAGACTACAGACAAAGGGGGCTCCAGGGATCTACCACCCCAGGAAAGGGGAGAGAGAGGGACACAGCCTAAGGCTGACTCAGGTTCTGACCCACAAATTTGGGCTATGATGCCCCACAGGCCCTTCCAGGCCAGGTGGGACCACACGGTGGTTTGCCCTGGGAGCCAGCGAAGGACTGGAGAAATCCTACCCTCACAATCTCCCTCTCTTCTAGCCTGGACTAATTATTGAGGACTCCACCTGAGAGGGGAGAGAGAGCCTGGGGCTGACTCAGCTTTTGACTCACAGGTTTGGTCTGCTGTGTTCCGAAAGCCCTTCCAGGTCAGGCAGGGCTGTGCTATTGTTTGCCTTGTAGCCTGCGAGGGCCTAAAGATATACAAACCTCCCAATCTCCTCCTCTACTAAAAAGGACTGATTGATGAAGACTCAGAGGGAAGTGGAAATATTTCCTAGCTGGGAAAAGGGACGGGGCTGCCAGAGAAGACTGGAGAACTGTCTCAGAAAATTTGAATTACAAGTCTCTTACCCTGCAGACAGGAAGCTCTATCACATTGATCTGATCTGTGTTACAACAAATATACTCTCACCAGGCATTCAATTGAGAGCTTCCAAAGAGTGCCATCTCCTGGCAGACCAAGGAAGTCCACATAAGAAAATTAAAAATAAGTAAGAGAGGCGTTTCCTGGCCTCTATAGACTCCCTGCCCAAGGCCCTAGGAAGCGACTCTACAACCAATAACTGGGTCCAGTGCCCAGTTTTGAGCAACCAGCAGGACGATCCTAACATTCCAGGTAGACCCAAAAGTCAAAGAGCTGTGATAACTCACAGCCTCCTGCCACTAAATCCCTATAAAAGAGAAAGAGATTGAGCATCTGAGTAAACTACATCCTAACCAGATGCCTAAATAACAGCAAAAAATTATGAGCCATACTAAGAAAATAGAAAACTTGGCTCAAGAAAAGAAATACATCAAAGTCCCAGAAGAGATGCAGAATTTGAGAGGACTAATCAGCAAGATGAGCACAAATTTCCAAACTCAAATTAATGAGATGAAAGACAATACAGTTAAAGAGATAAATGACATCAAGAAGACATTGAGGGGTCGGATGTGGCTCAACTGGTTGGGCGTCCGTCTCCCATATGGAGGGACCCGGGTTCGATCCCCGGGACCTCCCGGTAAAAAAAAAAAAAAGAAGACATTGAGCGAACGCAAAGAAGAATTTGAAATCCTGAACAGAAAAGTAACAGAGCTCATGGGAATGAAAGACCCAATAGGTGAGGTCAAAAACACATTTGAGACAATCAACAGCAGACTCGAAATGATAGAAGAAAGAATAAGTGATACCAAAGACAGAGCAGCTAAAATTGAAGAGAGAAAAGAACAGAGAGAGAAAAGAATGGAAAAAATTGAGCAGGGGCTCAGAGAGTTGAATGACAACAAAAAACGCAACAACATACGTGTCATGGGAATTCCAGAAGGAGAAGAGAAGGGAAAAGGGGCAGAAAGAGTATTTGAGGAAATAATAGCTGAAACTTTCCCAACTCTCACGAAAAAACTGAACTTACATGTCCAAGAAGCACACCGTACCCCAATGAGAATAAATCCAAATAGACGTACACCAATACACATACTACTCAGAATGTCAAATGTCAAAGATAAAGAGAAAGTTCTTAGAGCAGCAAGAGAGAAGCAAACGATCACGTACAAGGGACGTCCAGTAAGACTTAGTGCAGATTTCTCTTCAGAAACCATGGAGGTAAGAAGACAGTGGTATGATACAATTAGGAAACTGAAAGAGAAAAACTGCCAGCTGAGAATTCTTTATCCAGCAAAACTGTCCTTCAAATATGAAGGTGAGTATAAAATATTCACAAACAGACAGAAACTAAGAGAGTTTACAAAAAAGAATCCACCTTTGCAGGAAATATTAAAGGAAGGCTTAGAACATGAAAGAAAAAGACAGGAGAGACAGGCTTGGTGGAGAGTATAGAAGAAGGAATAGCAGAAAGGAAAACCAAAGAGTAAAAAGAGAGACAAAAACAAGATGACATATGAAAACCAAAGAATAAAATGGAGGAGGTAAATAGTGCATTTACAGTAATATCATTGAATGTGAATGGATTAAACTCCCGAATCAAAAGATACAGACTGACAGAATGGATTAAAAAACATGAGCCATCCATATGGTGCTTACAAGAAACTCACCTCAGACCCAGGGATACAAACCGACTGAAAGTGAAAGGTTGGAAAAAGATACTCTATGCAAATAGTAACCAGAAAAGAGCAGGGGTAGCTATACTAATATCATACAAAACAGACTTTAAATGCAAAAAAGTTATGAGATACAGAAGGCCATTATATATTAATAAAAGGGACGATCCACCAGAAGATATAACAGTCATAAATATCTACGCACCTAACCAGGGTGCCCCAAAATATATGAGACAAACTCTGGCAAAACTGAAGGGAGAAATAGACATTTCTACAGTAATTGTTGGAGACTTCAACACCCCACTCACATCATTAGATAGAACAACTAGACAGAAGATCAACAAGGAAACAGAGAACTTGAACAATATGATAAACAAGTTAGAACTAACAGACATATACAGAACATGCATCATAACTCAGTGGGTTATACATTCTTCTCAAGTGCCCATGGATCTTTCTCCAGGAGAGACCACATGTTAGATCACAATTCAGCTCTCAATAAATATAAAAAGAATGAAATTATACAAACTACCTTCTCAGATCATAATGGAATGAAACTGGAAAAAAGTAAATTCACAAATATGTGGAGACTGAACAGCACACTCCTAAATAATCAGTGGGTCAAAGAAGAAATTGCAAGTGAAATCAGTAAATATATTGAGACAAATGAAAATGAGAACACAACATATCAAAACTTATGGGATACAACGAAGGCAGTCTTGAGAGGAAAATTTATAGCCCTAAATGCCTTTATTAAAAAACAAGAAAGAGCTAAACTCAAAGATTTAACTGAACAACTAGAGAAACTAGAAAAAAGAACAGCAAATCAATCCCAAAACAAGCAGAAGGAAAGAATTAATAAAGATTAGAGCAGAAATAAATGAAAATGAGAACAGGAAAACAATAGAGAAAATCAACAAAAACAAAAGCTGGTTCTTTGAGAAGATCAATAAAATTGACAAACCCTCGCTAGACTAACAAAGGAAAAAAGAGAGAAGATGCAAATAAATACAATTAGATATGAAAGGGGGAAAGTTACAAATGACCTCACAGAAATAAAAAGAATCATAAGAGGATATTATGAGAAACTATATGCCAACAAACTAGACAACCTATATGAAATGGACAAACTTCTAGAAATGCACAACCAACCTACACTGATGCTACAAGAAATACAAGAACTTAACAAACCAATCACATTTAAGGAGATTGACTTCGTCATTAAAAATCTCCCAGCAAAGAAAATCCAGGACCAGATGGCTTCACAGATGAATTCTACCAAGCATTTCAAAAAGAATTAACACCAACCCTCTTCAAACTCTTCCAAAAAATTGAAGAGGAGGGAAAATTACCCAACACATTTTATGGAGCCAACATCACCCTACTACCAAAGCCAGATAAAAATTCTACAAGAAAAGAAAATTACAGACCAATCTCTCTAATGAACATAGATGCAAAAATTCTCAACAAAATACTTGCAAATCAAATCCAACAGCATATCAAAAGACTTATACATCACGACCAAGTGGGATTTATTCCTGGTATGCAAGGCTGGTTCAACATAAGAAAATCAATCAATATAATACACCACATTAACAAATTGAAGGAAAAAAAACACATGATCATCTCAATAGGTGCAGAAAAGGCATACGACAAAATCCAGCATCCTTTTTTTTTTGATAAAAACACTTCAAAAGATAGGAATAGAAGGAAAATTCCTCAGTATGGTAAAAGGCATATATGAAAAACCCATAGCCAACATCATACTTAATGGGGAAAGGTTGAAAGCTTTCCCTCCAAGATCGGGAACAAGTCAAGGATGCCCACTGTCACTATTGTTATTCAACATTGTACTAGAAGTTCTAGCTAGGGCAATTAGACAAGGAAAAAAAAAATCAAAGGCATCCAAAGAGGAAAAGAGGAAGTAAAACTCTCACTGTTTGTGGATGACATGATCCTGTACTTAGAAAACCCTGAAGTATGCACGACAAAGCTACTTGAACTAATAAATGAGTTCAGCAAAGTGGCAGGATACAAGATCAACCCACAAAAATCAGTAATATTTTTGTACACTAGTACTGAACAACCTGTGGAGGAAATCAGGGCAAAAAATCCATTTTCAATAGCAACAAAAATACACAAATACCTAGGAGTTAATTTAACCAAAGTAGTACCGGACCTATATGCAGAAAATTACACTACGATGCTAAAAGAAAATTTAAAAGGCCTAAACAAATGGAAAGACATTCCGTGTTCATACATTGGAAGAAAAAATATCGTGAAGATGTCAATCTTACCCTAACTGATTTATAGATTCAATGCAATACCAATCAAAATCCCAACAGCTTACTTTACAGAATTAGAGAAGGCAATTACCAAATTCATCTGGAAGGGTAAGTGCACCCGAATAGCCAAAAGTATTCTAAAAAAGAAGAGCAACGTGGGAGGAATTTCGCTGCCTGACCTTGAAACATATTACAAAGCTACATTGGTTAAAACAGCATGGTGCTGGCATAAAGATAGACACATCAATCAGTGGAATAGAATTGAGAACCCAGAAATAAACCCTCACCTATGCAGTCAACTGGTTTTTGACAAACCTACCAAGCCAATGCTAATGGGAAAAAAAAAATCTCTTCAACAAATGGTGTTGGGAGAATTGGATATCTATAACCAAAAGAATGAAAGAGGACCTCTATCTCACTCCCTATACAAGAATCAACTCAAAATGGATCAAAGATCTAAATATAAAAGCCAGGACCATAAAACTACTAGAAGAAAATGTAGGGAAACATCTTCAAGACCTTGTAGTAGGTGGTGGTTTCTTGGACCTTACAGCCAAAGCATGTGCAACAAAAGAAAAAATAGATAAATGGGACCTCCTCAAAATTTAAACACTTTTGCACCTAACAGGACTTTGTCAGAAGGGTGAAAAGGCAGCCAACTCAATGGGAAAAAATATTTGGAAATCACATATCTGATAAGGGTTGAATATCCAGGATATATAAAGAGATGTTACAACTCAACAATAAAAAAGACAAATGACCCAATTAAAAAGTGGGTGAAAGATTTGAATAGACATTTCTCCAAAGAAGAAATACAAATGACAAAAAAACACTTGAAGAAATGCTCAACATCACTCATGATTAGGGAAATGCAAATGAAAACTACAATGAGATATCATTTCACACCTATCAGAATGGCCACTATGAAAAAGACAGAGAACTACAAGTGTTGGAGAGGATGTGGAGAAATAGGAACACTTCTTCACTGTTGGTGGGAATGCAGAATGGTACAACCACTATGGAGGACTGTTTGGCAGTTCCTAAAGAAGTCAAATATAGACTTGCCACGTGACCCTGCAATACCACTACTGGGTATATACCCAGAAGAAAGGAGAACAGTGACACAAACAGACATCTGCACACCGATGTTCATAGCAACATTATTCACCATTGCCAAACGTTGGAAACAACCCAGGTGTCCATCAACAGATGAATGGTTAAACAAACTGTGGTCTATTCACATGATGGAATATTATGCAGCTGTAAGAAGAAATGAAGTCATAAAGCATATGACAACATGGATGAACCTGGAGGACATTATGTTGAGCGAAGCAAGCCGGACACAAAAGGACAAATACTGTATGAGTGTGTTACAATGAACCAAATATATTGTGCAACATATTGCTTGATTCAAAAAAATTTTATATGTATCCAGTACATTTAATTGAGAAATGTATATTTTTATTCATCTGTGTTTACTTTTTAGTTTTTAATTGTTCATATTTTCAATTATTAAATGTACAAAAAAAAAAAAAAGAGTATAGGGAGAATCAGAAGCAATTAGGTAAGGAACATAAAATAAAACTTTGATTTTGGACTCCTCAAAAAAAAAAAAAAAAAGCCTTATGGGAATTCCAGAAAGAGAAAGGGGCAGAAAGAATATTCTAAGAAATTATGCAGAAAAACTTCCCCAACTTAAAGAATGTCATGAATATACACACCCAAGAAGTCTAACAAACTCCTAACAGGAGAAATGTGAAGAGAACCATGTTCAGGCACATAGTAGTCAAACTTCCAAAGGCCAAAGACAAGGACGGCATTCTGAGAGCTGCAACAGAAAATAAATATGTTATATACAAGGTAATCCCAATAAGATTAAATGCCAATTTCTCAACAAATACAACAGAGGCAAGAAGACAGTGGAATGAAATATTTCAGTGCTGAAAGAAAACAATTTTCAACCAAGAATTTTATACCAGGAAGACTGTCTCTCAAAAATGAGGGAGAGATTAAGACATTTCCAGATAAACAAATCTGAGAGAGCTTGTTGTCACCATGAGCCCTGCCCTACAAGTAATATTAAAAAGAGGTCTTCGGTCTGAAAGGAAAGGACACTAGACTGTGGATTGAAGCAACATAAAGATATAAAGATTTCCAGTACAGTTAACCATACGGGTAATTATAAATACCAATATTAGTATATCGTATTTTTTATTATGAAACTCCACTTTTTACTCCTTACAGGTTCTAAAATGCAAATGAATAAAATATAATGATAAATCTATGGATTTGGAAGTACAATGTATAAAAAAATTTCCTAACAAGAACAACAAAAAGGAAAGAAATAGCAAATATTAGAGATAAACAATATACAGAATTAAAAAAAAATAGAATCAAGAAAGAAAAAGTTGGCTCTTTGAAAAGATTAATAAAATCAATAAACCTTTAGCTAGCTAGACAAAGGGAAAACAAAAGCAAAAGAACACAAGAAACTAAAATCAGAAATTAAAAAGGGTACATTACTACTGACCCCACTGAAATAAAAAAAAAAAAACTATATGTAGATACTATGAACAACTGTATGCCAACAAATTAGATAACCTCCATAAAATAGAGAAATATTTAGAAATGCACAAATTACCAACATCAACTCAAGAAAACAGAAGATCTCAACAGACCAATAACATATGAAGAGACTGAATCACTAAACAAAAATTCCCCAGTAAAGAAAATCCAGGGCCAGGTGGCTTCTTTGGTGAATTTAACAAATCATTCCAAGAAGAATTAACACCGATCTTGCTCTGAATTCATTCTATGAGACCATCACTCTAATACCAAAGCCATATAAAGAGACCACAAGAAAAGAAAATTACAGACCAATACAAATGCAAAAATATGACGCAAATACTGTCAACAAAATACCAGGAAACGGAATCCAACAGAACATTAAAAGAATTATGCACCATGATCAAGTGGGATTTATCCACATATGCAGGGTGGTTCAATATAAGAAAATCAATTAATGTAGAGGATCACATTAATAGAATAAAGGAGAAAAACAATTGACACAGAAAAGGCAGTTGATAAAATCCAGCACCTCTTCTTGAAATAAAATCACTTAAAAAAATAAGAATAGAAGGATCCTCAACCTGGTAAAGGGCAGATATGAAAAACCCAAAGCTAATATCACACTCAATTGTGAAAGACTAAAAGCTTTCCCTCTTAGATAAATAATGGCCCATTGTCACCATTGTTATTCAGCATTTTACTGGAAGTTCTAGCCAAAGCAATTAGACAAGAAAATGAAATAAAAGGCATCCAAATAGGGAAGTAAAACCTTCCCTATTTGTAGATTTTATGTATAGAAAATCCTGAAAAATCCACAATAAATGAAATTACCAAAGTGGTGGGGTACAAGATCAACACACAAAGAGCAGAACTGTTTCTATATTCTAGTAAGGAACAATCTGAAGAGCAAATCAAGAAAAAAATAGATAAAAGAAAAAACAGATAAATGGCACCTTATCAAAATTAAAATTTTGGGGCATCAAAGGACTTTATAATGAAAGTAAAAAGACAACCTCTAGAATGAGAGAAGTATGTAGAAAGCTCATATCCAATAAAGGCTTAATATCCAGAATATATAAAGAAATCCTACAACTTAACAACACAGAGACAACTTAATTTTAAAAATGGGCAAAAGACTTGAATAGAGATTTTTTTTTCTCCAAAGAAGATATAAAAATGGCCAAAAAGCACACAAAAAGATGCTTCACATTATTAGCCATTAGGGGAATGCAAATCAAATCCACCATGAGGGAAGTGGATGTGGCTCAAACAGTTGGGAACCTACCGACCACATGGGAGGTCCAGGGTTCAGGTTCTGGTGCCTCCTGAAGAAGCCAAGCAGACGCCCGCACCCACCACAACGAGCTAGACACCCGCACCTGCCACAAAGAGCAGATGCCTAAACAAGCAGATGTCACAAGCCAGCAGGTACCACAGCCCATGGAAAGCAGATGTGGCCCAGGCCATTGGGCACTTGCCTCCCATGTGGGAGGTCCTGGGTTCAGTTCCTGGCCTCCTGGAGAAAGCGAGCAAACAATGAGCAGACTGACGAGAGAACCATCTGGGACGGGGGGGATATATTAAAAATAAATAAAGTAAATTAAAAAAAAACAAAAAACAAACCACAGTGAGATACCATTTCATACCCATTAGAATGGCTGCTATTTATAAAATGGAAAATAATCAGTGTTGGACAGCATGCAGAGAAATAGGAACACTCATTCATTGCTGGTGACAATATAACATGGTGCAGCCACTGTGGAAGACAGTTTGGTGATTCCTCAGAAAGTTAAGTATAGAATTATCATATGGCCCTGCAATCCCATTTCTATGTATTTACCCAAAAGAATTGAAAGCAGGAACTCAGATATTTGCATCCCTATGTTCATAGCAGCAATAATCATAATTGTCAAAAGATGGAGGCAACTCAAGTATCTATCAATGGATGAGTGGATAAACAAAATGTGGTATATTCGTACAATGGTATATATATACATACAATGGAATATTCAATTGAAAAAAAGGAATGAAGCTCTGATACATGCCACAACACGGTCGAACCTTGAAGACATCATGTTGAGGGAAATAAGCCAGACACAAAAGGCTGAATATTGTATGATCTCACTGAAATAAAATAGTTAGATAAGCAAACATAGAGTCAGAAACTAGAATACAAGTTAGCAGCGGCCAAGTGTGGGGAAGGAAATGGGAGTTAATGCTTGAGTTTCTGTTTGAGGTGATGGAAAATGTTTTGGTAATGGATGGTGGTGATGGTAGCACGACTGTGAATATAATTAAACCACTGAATTATACATTTGAATGTGATTAAAAGCAGAAATTTTAGGATGTATATATGTTACTAGAATAAAAATGTTAAATAAATCCTTAGAACTGTACCCTAATGTAAGCTAGGACTATAGTTAATAGTATAATTAAAATAATATTGTTTCACCAGTTGTAACAAAGTTACAACCACTCTAACACTATGTATTAATAACAGATATAACTCTGTGGCAGAGGCCAGTATGTGAGAACTCCAAATTTCTGCACAATTTTTCTGTAAACCTATAACTTCTCTAACAATAATAATAATAATAAGAAGAAGAATATAGGAAAGGACAAGTAAAAAGAATTTTAAATAGGTGCAGAGGTTGGCAGGGACCAGATCAAGAAGAGCATTGGGATGGACATGTCAGGAGTTTAGACTTTATTTTGAGGGTATGAAAATGTTAAATATCAGTCTTGGTGTCACATCTTTTGTAGAACCATCCCCTTGGCTACAGAGCAGAGACTGGGTGTACAATAAGCAAGAATGGAAGCAAGGAGGCCAGTCGATAGGCAAGGAGGTCAACCCAGAGAGGTAAGGGTACAGAGAAATGGGCAGGGAGGAGAGGCAAGATGGCTTGGAGAGATGTTTAGGAGGCAGACTAGAAAAGACCAGGTGATTTCCTGCATATTGGGTTAGGATGATTCTGATTCAGTGGGTCTGAGTTGATGCCAGCAGAATTTTTTTAAGAAACACGAGGCTAGAGTTTTTGAAGAACACAGCATTTTCTATATCTCTACTTCATGGTTGAGGAACCAGAGTCCTAAGGCTAGTGAATGATGTTCCCTAGGTCACTCAGTCTGAAAATGGGGCTTCTCTCATGGCACTCCATGCTTCTTTCTACTTGGGTGTTCTGCATTTCCTTTCCCTCCAGTAAAACTTCAAGCAAAGCACTGACAATAGATGTATCTGGCATGGACAGCCTTTGAAGGGAACCTCATGCAACCCCTGTGCTAGGGGGAAAAGGAGCTAACAATATTTGTTGAGAGTCTGCTACCTGTCAGGTTCTTGGCTAGATACCACATATCATCTCATTTAATACAGTATTATTATCACTATATTCTGATGAGAAAAACTGAGATTCAGAGAGGTAAAGCCAGCTGCCTAAAACCCCACAGTTAGTAAGTAGCATATGGGGTCCAAACTCAGGTCTGTCTGATTCCAAAGGGCATTCACTGCCTTTTCCCACTGCTCGCTGTCTCCTCTGAACAACAGCCATAGAGGTGGCCTGAATAACAGAGCTACTCCCTTTTTTAACAGACACAAACTTCAAGGGAGCTTATGACTGAGTCCATCCTGGATTGTGACGTGATTTTTCCCTATTGCAGAGCCCTTCAATGAACACGTATGCTGAAATTTATTACTTTAGTCAATCCTTGGCTAGCATGGTAGATCTGACCTTCCACCCACTTACGGAAAGTGTGGAGGACTTTTCCACTGTCAGAGATAAATGAAATCCAGCTGTCAGTGACTTCAACCCCAGGCCAGATGTTTTAAATGTTTCCTGCCCAGTGTATGGCTTCATTACCTTTTTTTTTTTTTTTTAAACTGCAGTCTGCAACCCATTAGTGATGCTGAAATCAATTTAGTGGATCACAACAGCCTTTTAAAATATTGGAATAGAACAGACCAGTCCAGAATAGAACAGAACAGAAAATATCAGAACATATCCCATTTAGTTGAGGGTGTTATTTTGTGAAACTTGACATCTTAATTGTGTTCATATGTGTTGATATAAAATATACTTATTACACTGGATTGTGGTTAAAAAAAAATTTTTTTTTTGAAAACCATTGCTTTAGAGGGCTCTGCCATCCTTCATTTATGGTTCCTGAAAGAGCAGCTCTCTACCCAAGGGAGAAAGTTAACCTACAAACAAAGAAAGGGAAGGGAAAGGAAAAGTAGATGGTGGAGTCTTAAGGCAGGCAGGAAAATAGCAAAGGGAGGTTTCCTTATCAACAAGTTATCCTAGGCCAGTGTCCTCAGAGACACCCTACATTGTAAAGAAAATTATTTTATTGCATCAACTTACTGTTTTCCCACATCTCAGGGCTGCTTTGTGGATGCTCAACTGGTACCCTTGTGTGATTTTCTGGATGCTGCAACGTAAAACCAAGTGTGCATGTATGTTTCTTTTTTAACTTCCTATTATGGCAAATGTTATACACATACAAAAGTAGTCATGATAGTTTAATGCAACCCCACGTTCCATCACCCAGCTTTAACAATTATCAGGTGGAGGACAATCTGGTTTCATTTATTCTCTACCTACTTTCCAGATTCCATATCGTTTCATCCATTAATATTTCAGTGTGTACTCAAAGAGGCCACTTTTGAACCTTTATGCTTGTTTAGGGTCCTCCACATCGAATCCTCAGATGCTGCAGCTAAAGAGAACTGCATTCCCTTGAGCCGTGGCCCACTTATGGCAAAGAGCTGTGTAAAAACGACAGCTTCCCATCGACTGAAGTGGCTATGTCAGACCAAAGAAAGACTCAGACAAGTCCAGTTTGGCGAGTAATGAGCTTGGGATCCTCTTCCTAGGCGGTGGGAGGAGAGACAGCATTTTCCAAGCTCAATCGTCTGTACTTACCACCAAAGGAGAGAGGTCTTTTATGGGGCACGTATACATGAATCTGAGGGGGAGCTGCCTCTAAAGAATGCAGTGCGTTGCTCAAGAACCAAAGGTACATGACTTGACAATAATTACTAAGGCATGCAAGGGATGGCCAGGACCTTTACAGGAAACAGATCCTAAAGGAACAGATATTTTTCAGCAGGGCAGAAGTTATACATTGGTGGAAAGTTTTATTGATAAAGAGGTGATCAGGCAGTTTGTGGGAAACAGATACCATAGCAGGCTTCCAGAAACAAATTAAATATTCTAGTACAAGATCTGTTGATCAGTCACAGGTTCCAGAGGCTAGTTGTTTTAGCCACTTAGGGATGCTGCTACCATCTGGAGTGGGGCAAAAGGCTGGAAGGGTTGAGGGAGAAAATGCAAAGTCACATATGGCACAAGTCACAACACAAGAACAGGCAGTCAGCCTCGTGAAAAGCAGGTTAGATGATTTATGTTCCCTCTTAACCAAAGACCCCTGAAAGGAAACCTCATCACACAGCCCAAGACATGCTCCAAGGACAAAAGGAACAGGCTGGCTTGTGAAGTAGGCCAGGGCAGACAAATAAAGAACTCACAGTCAACATGGGTGACCACCAGAGATCATCTGGTTCAACTCACTTTATAGATGAAGTATCTGAGGCCAGAGCTAAAAGGACTGGGAGAAAGAGCCAGAGGACAACTATTTTGATCCTCAGTCCACTGAATATAAAGAGTAAGTGGATACATTTCTCATTAAACTCTAGGAAAGGAAGATTTACCAAAGGGGAAATCTGATTGAAGAACAGGTTATACCCTGGGCCAGCTGCAAGAATGGAGCTGAGGTAGGTTAGCCAGGGAAACAAGGAGAAGATGAGCCACAACATGGCCAACAGGCGGCAACATGGCCGACAGGCAACATGGCTGCAAGACTTCGCTGAGACCTTGAATTTAACCTTGAGGTTTCTCTTTCCGGGACCTCCCCTTGGCCCTGGATATTCCAAACAGGCCTCACTACTGGCCTCCACTATAGGTGGGGTAACCAATAAACGCTGGGGCCCCTCTCCTTAGCATTATCAAGGGGGAGGAGTAATTAATAGTTTAAAAGGTAACCACACAAGGCAGAGCTTGCTTTCTCTGCCTAGAGGAGTCTGCACTAAATCTTGGTGTGTATTTCTGTCCTCTCCCATTTCTCAGTGAGCTCTGTTCTTTTCCCCATTTCCCAATAAATTCTTTTCACTGGCCTAACTAAACTGGCGTGTTCTTAAATTCTTTTATGCAACATAGCCAAGAACCTAGAGGAATCCAACACCTCCCCATCTTCAGAGCTGCTTCCTAAATCTATGTTCTAGAGCAGGGGTTCTTAACAAGGAATCTGAGAGCTTGAATTGAAATTCAAAAAAACATTATTCTTGTGGGGACGTGATATAATTATTAAATAATACACAGTATAGTGCGGGTGTGATATATTTATTAAATAATACACAGTATAGTGTGGGCTTAGTAAGGGGTCTGCGGTTTTCACCTGACTGGCAAAGGGATCCGTGGAACCAAAAAGGTTAAGAACCCCTGTTCTATAGCTTCATTCCCTCGCACCCCCCAACTCCCTGTACTTTTAACTGCCTGGGGATCAATTTTTTTTAAACAATAAACTTGAGGTCTACAGAAAAATACATGAAAAGTACAGAGGGTTTCCATATTACACCCTTTTCCTCCCCCATCCCACATACTTCCTCTATTATTAACATTTTACACCTGTGTGGCTCATTTATTACACCTGATGAACCAACCTTGAAACTATTAGTAACTAAAGTTCATAGTTTACATTAGGCAAGTTCATTTTTAAAGAAAACATAGTATATCCAAAACCTTCCTCACATTATCTCCTGCCCCCTAAAACTGATTTCTTCTTTTTCACTTGCATGGCTCTGCCCTCAGCCTCAAGTCCAAACACCTCCCATCAGGCCATCCTCTGTCTCCTGTCCTATGGCCTCCACCCCACTTATTTCCACACAAAGCCTTCTTTTCAGCCAGATTCCTGAGCACCCCAGGCAGGTTCCTGCTGCAGGCTCTGCAAGGCTGCTCAACCCTGTGTAGAAAGACTTACCCGCCTTCTCTGTCTCAATCCCTTATCCATCCTCCTTGGCTACTCATAGAGCTCACTCATACCTCTGTTTATTTCTCCCTTTTTCTCAGCACTTGTAGTGTTTCAAATTTGTTCTTCTTTCATATGGGTGCTTTTTAAATATTGCCTTTTAATGCTCTTATCTTGTGTTTCTCTAGTCACAGCCTCAGACCTCCTGGGGTTAATGACCCGAGTCTTCTCCTTTTGCAGAGTATCTCCTACAGTGAATTAAATAAGGGCAATCTGTAAGCCAAGGCAGCAGGGCTTTGTGGCATGAGCTTTGGAATCAGAGCTTTCTGGATTAGAATCACAGCCCCGCTGCTCAGAAGCCATGTGACTTTCCCAAGCTTCATTCTCCTCTTGTAACATGGAGAAAATAATATCTACTTATCAGGGGAAATACAAAAAAATGTCTACTTACCCAGAGGACATTCACAACCTATAGGTATAGGTTAGGAAGCTGCTGAATAGTTTTGAGTATAATTCCCTGTGCCACATCACTAAGGGGCAAAAGCATGGATTTCATTCTCTCATCATTACTTTTTCAAAAGCAACTCCAGGACAAAATTGGGCCATAAGCCAAGCCCATGTAAGTTTAAGTCAAATACTATTAAGGCTGAAAGGGTATGACAGATATTATTATGAGCAGCGATGACCACAGATTCAGCAAAAAGTGCCGAGTACAGGTACTGCAACAGACAAACCCAAACTTTCCGTGGTTTGACGAACAAAAGCTTTGTTGTGGCTGTTGCCGCTCTGAGGTAAAGTTGTACATGAGTCCAGAGGCTGTCCTCCATCTTGAGGCCATGAACCTAGAAAAGGTGACTCTAAGGCCACGGCAGCAGAAGAGAAGAATTAGGACTGGAAGCAACATATCTCTTCTGCTAACAGTTACAGGGCCTGACCCAACTCCAAGGAAGCCTGGACATTTAGTGCTAACTGTTACTGCTACAGGCGAAAGCTCTGAAGGCCAAGTCCTGATTTTCTCATGAATGTAGTGATATTGTTTGTAGCTATCACCTGAAATGAAAATTTGCATTCCCCTGCTAAGTCAGTAAAAAACGTCTGCTAGAGAACTTTGCCTGCTGCCACATCCCTGGGGCTGTTCTCCCTCGTGACAGGAGGTCACTTAGAGCAGGTGAGACAGGAGATGGCCCTATGGAAAATAGCAAACAACCAAGGATGCAGGCTCTCTCTGCCTTGTTCCCTCAGCTTCTGAAAACTTCCTTAAAGCTGCCTGTTTGCTCAGCTTCCCTGACCACCTGCCCTCTCCCTTGTTTCTGTTTGTACAGACTTTGGACCTACCACCTGTTAGAACTAAGATGGCAGAGGAAGGAGAGGCTGGCTGGCTACCTGGGCAGTTCTCTGGGCCCCAGTCATTAGCTCTCCCACCAGACTTGTATTTCTGTGAAGGTGGAGATCATTTTATTTCTGGGCACATAGTAGTTGCTCAATACATATTTACAAGTGGGGCAATGGGGTCACTTGTGTGGGGATTTGGAGAATGCAATTTGGAGTCAGCTACACCTTCAATCAAATGTTGGCTCAGCCATTTCCTGGTTTTCGGACCTTTGTGATATTATTTAATATCTGAGTGCCATATGATGGTATTGATAGGTATCTTTTGTTAAACATGTTTACATTAAACATCACCCCTGGTTGTTAAAGATAAAATAGCATGATATGTATAAAGTGCCTGGCATGTAGTAAGCCCTCAAAAACTGGCAGTGATTATTATAATCACTAGACAGTTCCTGAGGACAACACTCATATCTGACTGTATTTCTCTGCGTAGATTAGGGGGTTCATAAACATCAATTAGATGAATTCATTCTTCCATTATTTATTTATAGGGTGCCACTTCTATGCCAGAGGAGTTGGGATACAAAGTGAGAGGCAAAATTCTTGCCTTCACGGAGTTACTATCTAATGGGCAAAGAAGGACAATAAAAAAACTATCAAGTAGAATTCCATGATTAATAAATGTGGTAAGAAAAACATAGCAGGATCAGGGCTAGAGAAGGAGGAAAGCACTTCCAGGAAGATCTCACCAAGGAGGTGAAATGCACGGATAACTGGGAGGAAAAGCGAGCCATCTAAAAACTGTTTTGATAGAAATGCTATAGTTAAGTTCACTGCTTGTGATCAACACTATGGTAGGTTTTGATATTTTGCTCAGAATTACATGAATGCTTTTAGTTTAAGCAGCCACTTAAATTAAAATGCTCATCTTTGTTCTTGTCATTTCTCCCCTCTTAGCTCTAACTACCGAACAAAGCAATCTTCCTTCTCCTGCTTCTTTTCTGCAGCCTCCTCATTCAAATTTTATAGCCCCTCCTTCCTTCTTCTGTTTCAAAACCACTTTGATCTTTTTGTCCTTTTCCTCTCTAAGTGTTCCAGGGACCTTTTCTGCAGAAGACGCACATTTTCAGTAAAGCTCTCATCTCCGCGCCCTTTGAGACTATCACAGAACAGCCAAAAGTGCTGAGTACATTAGAGAGGCAGGAGCTGCAGACAGCAGGAAGGTCAGAGAGAGCTGAGCCAACAGAACTGCCCAGGCAGGAGTCCTGGGGCAGGTGCCATGGCTCATGGGCCAGCCCAGCTCTGAAAAGGACGAGCCAACCCAGAGGCTACTGCCTGAATGCCTGCACGCCAGGGGCTAGCTGCAGTGGGCGAGGAGAGTCCTGCCCACTGCGTGTGGTAGCATTAAACAGGAAGCTAATGCCCTCTCCTGCTGCCCGGGTCTGCCCCTCTGTACTGGGGAGGGCAGTGGTGTGTGTGCATGTGGGATTCAGAGGTGGCAGAAAACAATACCCACATGCAATGGGTTTATTGGCTTTGCTTGATTGTGACAACCCAAAGCAGTGCCCAGGGACAAAGCCTGGAGGATATTCAATGGGGCAGCCCTGGCGTCAATCATCTGTACACCTTCACCGTGACCTTTACCATATCTTACACCACTTGTACAATTTCTAACATAATTCTCTTTAAATTGACTCACTCTTCATTCATTTTCAAAGAAAATTTTATGTTAAGGTAAAATATAGGAAATCAGTAATGGGCAAAAAACTACACACTAGTTAGATACTGTTGCCTCCCAAACATGCTAAACCTAAGGTTATATGCTCTCCGTCAAAATGAAGAAAGGAAAAAAAAAGAAAAGAAAAAAGAAGGAAGGAAGATAGATCAGCAAGTGTTAGAGAGTCGTTAAAGCTATAGCAGCACTTTCATTTTTATTTTATTAGAAGGATTGAAAGAGAACAGAAAAGAGAAAATGTTCTCAGTATTGACTCAATGTTACAAAATGTTGTGTCCACATAACACATAAGAAATCCGGACAGAAAGAATTGTTTGGATAACTTGCTTGCTCCTGTGAGGAGAGGACTGGGATTTCCCATGGGCTCTGGCAAAGATAGGCCATTGATCCCACCCATTGACCTCCCAACCCAAGCAACCTGCTATGAGCATTCCCTGTTAAACAAGCATCGTGGGGAGATGAGTGTGGCTCAAATGGTTGGGCATCCATCTCACATATGGAGGGACCTGGGTTCAATCCCCGGGACCAACCAGAAAAAAAAAAAAAAGAGAGAGAGAGAAAAAAAAGAGCATCATGGCACTGTGACTGGCAGCCATTGCCCTATGTAAAGTGACAATTTATTGAGCTCTAATTATGTACCAAGGTCTTAACATATGATGTCTAATTTTAAGTCTCATATTAACCCACCAAAGCAGTATAGTTATTCCCATTTTGGAAGTGAAGAAACTAAGTGTTCCCACTGGGCTCCTGAAGGGCACAGGTGGGAGCAGCGGCAAGAGCAACGGACACACTCGGCAGTGTCAGACATGAGCTTTATTTAAAAATTACAGTCTATGATACCATATGTACATTGTTTCCCTGTGAGAAGGTTTGTTACATTTTAACTTGTGTCCTGGGACATGCAAGCTGTTGCATACTGTGGACTGAGTCTCCCTTAGGGAGGGCACTCACTGGACCCCCACACTAAGAATCAAAATTCTGTCATGATTCAAACCCAGGATTGCTTTACTCCAAAGTCCTGTTCCCTGTCCACTTATACCCCACTGCCTCCCGACCTGTGAGACATAAACTTTCTGAGTTCCTTGTAAAAGCATTGATTTTGCACAGAGGAGTGGTTTTCAAACTCTTTTTTAAACATTCGCTTCAGTTATCTATTTCTGTGTGACAAACTACCTAAAAAGACTGTGGATTGAGCAGCAACAATTTTATTTGTCTCTGTTCCATGTGATGTCTGCTGGAGCCAGAAGTCTTGAGATGGCTTCTTAGTGTCAGCTGGGATGGCTCAAATGGTTGGGGGCTGGTTGGGAAGCTTGACCAGGGCCATATGTCTGGTGCCTCCGGTCTCATGATCAGCAGGGTCTCTTGGTTCTCTTCCATGTGGCCTCTGAAGCAGAGTAGGAGGACTGCTTATATGGTGGCTGAGGTTCCAAGATACTTTGTTCAAGAAGGAGGAAGTAGAAGCATCACTTCTGCCACATTCTTTGGTTCTAGCAGTCACAGGACCTGCCCTGATTCAAGGGTAGGGTAAATAAATGCCACCACTCAATGGAGCAGCAAAGGAATTTCTGGCCATCTTTAATCTACCACAGCCTTGGAACTTTTGAGAAGCTAAAGCTCACACTTAAATTAACAAAACTTAGAAAAGAAAAGGAGCTTAGGGGCAGGGCACAGAGCCTTGCCCACTCTGCTCCTCCCTTGGACTTCAGGTTAAACCAAGATCTCTGGGAAAGACCATTTTAAAAGCCTGGTCTGGATGACTTCCAAGCTTCCTTTCAGAAGAAAAAACCCAAACTCCTTGCCATAGCCTGCAAGACCCTCCATGATCTGGCCCCTGCCCATCTCTCTGATCATCAGATCCACTGCCCTGTCTCCATACCCCAGCCCACCTCCTCATCTGCTTTCTGAGCTCTGCTCCACCAGCCTTCTCTTTATTCAAACAATGGTACGTAGTCCCACCACAGGGGCTTTGCATGGGATGGTCCCATTGCCTGGAATTCTCATAAGCTGGCTCCATCCTGTATCTCAGACTAGGGAGACCTTCCATAGCTACAGCAGCCCACCTTAAATCCCAGACAATCACATTAGCCTATTTTCTTTCCTTTACAACACTTATCACTATCGGTAATGCATCTTATTAATTTATTGTTTGCTTTATGTCTCCCTCCACTAGAAAGCAAGGTCCATAAGGGGAGGGAGACTTGTGGGTCTGTCTGTCGTCTTGCTCACTGCTGTTATCCCTGGCAACCAGCACAATGCCAGCCACTCATGGGGTACTTGATAAGTATTCATTGAACAACTTGATTCATTGAATAAATAAATAGCATTCGGTGAAAGGCAATTTTACCCTATCTTCTCTTTTCAGTGGGATCTCAGGACATTGCAGAAAAGGAAGGACCCTTCAGGGTTGTGGAGTAAATGGTTCCTGCACAGGAAACAATAATATTAATGCCACTAATAAAATTCGCCCCAACAAGGGCTCAGTTGCCACCCTTCCCTCCAGCCCAGCTCTCTCGAGCCTCTTTAAGTGTCTTTCCAAATCAAGCTGCCCCAAAGTGAGTCTAGCTCTATAGACAGATCTGATTGATAGAATTCATACAGGTCCTCAGTGCAGCACTTCCCTGCAGCACTCCTAGCATGCCCGTCAATAAATGCTCTGAGACACATCCTTAGTGTAGCGCTTGTACACCTGGGTCTACATCCTTCTTCCCCATGACAAGTACCTGGCCTAGTGTCACACCTGTGCTCTGGTTATTGCAGGTTCACTGTGCCCAGAGGTGACACGTGTGCTTGAGAGCTCCCCGGGGCCATTTTTTCAGAGAATCCAGCTGGCTGAAGCCAGGACTTACAGGGACCCTGTAAACATGCAGCTTAAAATTGGGAAATGAGATCTTTGTCCCGCAGAACTTACTGAGAGACAAGAGAAAGGAGTCTTCATACCTCGACAGTGTCACTCATTTGGACAGAGCAGCCCTCCGAAAGGGCATCCTCAACTGCTGCCCAGAAGAATGTATGAGTTACCAAAGGCCAAACTCAATCCTATGGCTCTAAAGAAGGCCTCTGCTTAGAAAATGAAAATGACAAACAGCTTTTGTGCTATCACAGAGAGCATTTATGCTATTCATTCTTAGAGGGATCTGAAAAATTCACCCGATACTGCCCCTCAAACAGAAAGATTTCCTTGTCCCAACCCAAAGGAAGATTATTTTTTTCTTACAGATCTCAAAAGATAGTGTGAACAGTATTATGGAATTCCAGAAAAAGAGGAAATAGCTATTGCTTTCCATTTGTTAATGAATGAAGCTTTTGTTTCCCTGGGCTATACGAGCCATGGGGGGAAATCAAAGACATGGGTTCTAATCACAGCAGGAATTGATTTCCAGCCTGAACTCCATTTGTTACTGGAGCTCTGAATCTCTCTGCTTCCATAGCTGCCACCCAGGGGCTGCTGCCATTCACTGGCCGCGTCGCCTGGGGATTCTAGATGACGCACACCATCTTCAGCTGCCACCCACAGTGTCCCAACACAGGGCAAAGCCAGGGCTCGGGCGAGCCAGAAGAACATGATGGGCTCACCAAGTGCTGCATGCTTTTTGGGCAAATTTAGGTTGGTCTGGCCTTTGGTCATGTTCATTCATCTCTGTAATTCCCAGATGTTCAGGGGTGGGGGTAGTCAAAGGCCTCTTCCTCCAGCACTGAAATTAATCTAGAATCAGGGCCCTGTCTTTGATTCTCTCTTGCTTCTGGGGACTTCTCCACTCTCCTTGGCAGCCTAATAATTCCGACAGCCATTATTTCTTCTTCACTATCTCAAGCCTGGCTGCAAATCCCAATGCCCACTTACCTGTTTATCATGCACCTAAGAATTCCCATGGCTGTTTTGCATTCCTGTGAAAATATGCAGATTGGTACCACCTTGACCTCCCTAACTAAAGAATAATTCAACTAAACTTGGTCACACTGAAAGCTACTGCAAATTTGGTAAAGGAAAGATTTTCTTCTCTCAGACACGTTGTCTATGAATTTGAAAAATTTTCCACATAGGAAACACCCTATACTTCAGGGACCAATGGAACCTAATTCAGCCAAGGATCCACAGTATTAGTGCTTCTTAATTTCATACACCCTCCAGCCCGTCCCCGGAACTCAGGAAATCTCTGCTTGAATGCTTTAGAAAAGATCCTCAAGGTCATCAGTTTATGACACGGCTCAGAATGAATTTAGAAGTGTTTCCCCCAAAGGCGGTAGATCCTTGTATTTGATATGCTACCTTGGTCTTTAGCCTATGCAGCTGTCCTTTAAGTCAGTGGTTTCAAAAATTGTGAGCCAAGGATTTTTTTGGCTTGCAGTATTAATCCCCACAGTCTGTACTTTAGGGGCATGAATTAATAATTAAGCTGTGATCAATTTACTTGTGTTAGCCCTTCTTGGTATCTCATCAGGAATGCCATCAACCCATCAGGAGAGCCTATTTGTATCCACAAATAGGAGATTTTAGGGGTGGGGGAAGAAAAGGGAAAGGGAGCAGTCCACAGACTGAAACTGTTTAGAGACATCTATGACCCAGAGCACTACATTAAATACTCAGGCCTCATTTTGAGAATGCTTTAGAGTCATTCCTGGGATTGAGCCCTGGACAAATCACCATGGGCAAATCATTTCCCAGCCCCACTTAAAATCTTGGAAATAGAAAACCACCATTTGGAAAACACCACAACAATAATAAGCATAGCCCAGAATCATCAAAGGATGCTAAATCAGTGGACAGATGAGAACCAACAAAATTACATATTCCTACAAGATACTTATTCATTACAAGGAAAATAACAGTAAGTTTTGAGCGGAGAAACTTGCCAGAACCATCTTAACCAAGTTTATCAAAGTTAACATCATCAGCAATAAGACAAGAACATCATGTTCCCTTTTATATGATGCATTGAGAAGGGTATTCTTGGCAAAAATATAAAAAGTGAATTAAATTATGAGGAAACATTAGACAAACCTAAGTGAGGGACATTCTACAAAATAACTGGTGAGGATCCTTCTAAAGTTTCAAGGTCATGGAAGACAAAGAAAGACAAGACTGAGATTAAAGATTAAAGGCAAATAAAGAGACATGACAACTTAATGCAATGTGAGAGTCTGGATTTGGATCTTGGTTCAGAAAAAGGACATTAATGGGACAATTGACAAAATTTGAATAAGGTCTGTAGATTAATAGTATTGCATCAATGTTAATTTCCTGGTTTTGATCATTGCACTATGGTTATATAAGTGTTAAATATGGTTAAATGTGGTTATGTACATGTAAAAATTTGGGGAAACTGGAACGACTATTATTTTAAAAACAGAAAATTTCAAGTGTTGAAGAGAATGTGGAGAAATAGGAACATTTATTCATTGTTGGTGAGAACATAAAAGGATGTAGCCACTGTGGAAGACAGTTTTGTGGTTCCTCAGAAGTTGAGTATACTACAGCTCAATGGACTCACCCAAGTCACCTGGCGAGGAGATGATGGATGGACAACGGCCATCCCAAGGAATGGAGAGAGTCTGCAGCTGCAGGCAGGATAATCCCATCCATCTTATCCATGGGATATAAGGCCCCTCTCACTTAGAGCTGGAGTGGACATCACTGTCCCAGACTCCTCAGGATTGGGGGAAGAGCTATGGACTAGAGTGGACTTATTGGTATTCTGTTGTAGACATATTGTGATTTAAGCAATGGAAGAAATTTTAACATTGATGTGGAGCCAGTGGCCACTGGACACTTTCAGGGCAGGGAGAGGGAAAAACAGTTGTAATACAGGGGCTTTTTCAGGTCTTGGGAATTATCCTGAGTGACACTACAATGACAGATATAGGCCACTTTACATCAGCATATAACATGCAGAACTGTGTGGGAGAGAGTATGGTCTACAATGTGAACTGTGGTCTATGCTTAATGGCAAAGCCCCAGGATGTGTATATCCATTGAAGGTGATGTGCCACACTAATGAAAGATGTTTATGTGGGATGTTGTGGGAGGTGTGGGAGGTGGGGAACATGAGAATCCCTGTAATTTTTGTGTAACATTTATGTAAACTAAGCATCTTTTAAAATATATATAAAAAAAAAAAAAAGAAGTTGAGCATAGAATTGCCATATGACCTGGCAATCTCAAAAGAATTGAAAGCAGGAAATATCAAACAGATATTTGCACACCTTTGTAAATAACAGCATTATTCACAAATGACAAAAGATGGAAGCAACCCAAGTGCCCATCAACAGAAGAATGACTAAATAAAATGCGGCTTATACATACAATGGAATATTATTCAGCTGTAAAAAGAAATGAAGTTCTGATCCATGCAGCAACATGAACCTAGAAAACATCATGTTGAGTAAAATAACTCAGACACAAAAGGACAAATATTGTCTGATCTCACTGATAAGAGATAAATAGAATAAGGAAATTCAGAAAATGGAATATAGGTTACCATGGGTTAGGGTGGGGGAAGGGAATGGGAGTTCATGCTTAAGTGGTACAGAGTTTCTATTTGGGTTGATGGAAAAGTTTTTTTTTTTTTTTTAAGATTTATTTTTATTTATTTATCCCCCCCCTTACTGCCAGTGCTCGCTGTGTCAATCTGTCCTGTGTTTCTCTGTGTCTGCCTGTCTGCCTGTCTCCCCTGTTGCGTCATCTTGCTGCGCCAGCTTATTAGCTCACCACACTGTGCAGGACTGCTTGCCTTCACCAGGGGGCCCCAGGAAACGAACCCAGGGCCTCCCATATGGTAAACGGGATCCCAACCAATTGAGCCACAGCCGCTGATGGAAAAGTTTTGATAATGGACAGTGGCGATGGTTGCACAACATTGTGAACATAATTTAAATATCTGAATGTGGTTAAAAGGGGAAATTTTAGGTTGTCTATATGTTACTAGAATAAAAATAAAAAAACATAAAACAGGACTGTAAAACACAGGGAACCCTACTGTAAAGAATAGATTATAGTTAATACTACAATTATAAAAATGTTCTTTCATGAATTGTAACAAATATACCACACTAATGCAAGGTGTCGATGCAATACTATTAATTAATTGACATGTATTTTATGCATGATTTTTCTGTAAACCTACAACTTCTCTATTTTTTTTTTTTTTTTTTCACTTGAACCTATAGTTGTTGCTGGATACAACTTCTCTAATAAAAAATAAATTTTTAGGGAAGCGGCTGTGGCTCAATCAGTAGGGCTCCCGTTTACCATATGGGAGGCCCTGGGTTCGGTTCCCGGGGCCTCCTGGTGAAGGCAAGCCCGCCTGCAAGGCGTGGTTAGCTGACCCAGCGAGCACAAGCAGCAAGGGGGGGATAAATGAATAAATAAATAAAATCTTAAAAAAAAAAAAAAAAAAAAAAAAAAGAATGTTTAAAAAAAAATAAAATAAATTTTTAAAAATTGGAGAAATGTAGGTGAAAGGTATACAGGAATTTCTCTACTATTTTTGCAAAATTTTTGAAAGCCTGAAAGAAATGCAAAATGAACTTTAACAACATCTTTGGACACAAATGGAATCAGAGGAAAATAAACATCAGTGCAAACTAGGTCAACAAATGAAGATTGGGAATCTCAGAAATATTCATTTATTCACTTTAAAAAGTGAGTGCCTTTCATATGCCAGGGGCTGTGCTTGGAGCTGGGGATACAGCAGTAAGGCAGTTCCCAGTAGCATGAAGGCCTCAGTTTGTACTAGAAGAAGCTTTTGATGAAGGCTATATTGGAAACATGAGCAAAGTATTATGGGAATATAGATGTTAAAGAAGTTATCAAAAATTAGGGCGTGTCATACGTAAACGGGGCAAGAAGCAGCCTGAAGGATGGGTAAGAGAGAGCATATAGAGGAAATGAGGGAGCATGAGAACACTCCAGGAGGCCAGAGAGGGTAGGATAGATTAGAGGAGATGCGGCGAGTTGGCGAGGTGTAGCAGAGGGATTTGGGGAAAGTTGTAGAGAAGATGGTGGACAGGGTTTGTAGGAAACACGTGGGCAGTTGATAGAGCTGAGTTAGGGCTGGGGAGTAAAAATGAAGCAGGAAGAGCTTTATCCCTTGGAATGAGGAGATGAGAGAATTCCTTTGTCATATTGTTAGGCTTGGGAAGGAGTCCCTGTGCACTGGGAGGAGACCAAGCCGGAGGTCCTTGGGATTAGGCACTCAGTGGGGCAACAAGGAATGTGAGAGTGGAAGATAGTGGTTTCCTGGAAGGCAGAGGAGAATAGAGCTTCCTACAGCCAGCTCAGAATTCTTCCAGTGTTGCCTTGGTAACAAGAAGGCCGAAGGGGGCAGCCATGCTGACATGAGTAACGTGTGTCCATGGCAGGGCTGCAGGTCTCCCTTGGCATGAGCTGCTGGTGCAGGTGTTTATGCCTCCTCCTGCTCTGCTGATCCCAGTCACTGCCCTGAGCCAGGCCTCCGCAGCCCAGAGCAGTGAGGAACCCCAAAATGCAGGTCCCAGACAGCCAATGTCCTGAACACCAAGGAAGGCTCTTGTGAAATGCACGGATGGAAAGTGTGGGACTCAGAGGCTTAGACCTAACTTGGCCTTTGTTTTTCAGTTTGAAATTTCTTAATATCAGGCAGAACTTAACTCAAGCTCTCCCCAACAGCTCATCTATCAGCTCTTCTCACACCATCTCTAAAATAAAAATAAAAAAAAGAATGGTCAATTAAGAGATATTTTCTTTCCTGTGAAATTGAAATTGATGGTAGTTAGGGATACTGTTGTGTGTTGGTGACACCTCATACCTCCTGGTTCTTGTGGCTGACTGCAGTGAGCCTTAAGGAGAAGAAAAAAAATTAAGTGCAGTCCTCTTCTTCCAACTAGGGTTTACTATTTGCAAGGTTAACCCTAAGAAATAGCCAAGCCAAACAAGGGAAACGTGTACAGCCTGCATCGAAGATGATTTTAAATTCCAAAATGAAAATAAATATTTGCCCTTAACCAAATAAGAAAGCATCAACAATCATCCAGCACTGTGGGATGAGATGCTAGTTTGCATATGTTTGTAAGAATGTGAGTGAGATAGAGGGTCGTGGAGTGTTCGATGCTGAAAAGATCGCTACACGGGACAGTACTCTCAAAATGTAACTTTTCCTCCAGGAACCATATTTGGATATCCCTTTATTTTTAATTTCTGAGTGTGGCCAGCAGATGGGGATAGTTCTTTATTGGTAGATAATAATAAATACCACAAATAACCTATTTTGTAAGTTTTGGGGATGAACCAAAAAGAGAAATCAAATTAGCATTTTTATGGCTACATATTAGATAACTTCAAAAGGATACAAGATAACTATTATTGCTCACCTACTCAAGTGATAATCAGAATTAAGTTTCCTTAATATTTATTGAGTACGAGGTAAGAGGAGGCACTGTACTACATTTTAGTCCTTTCAACAGCCCTGTGAGATGGAGAAAATTATAGCAACTTAGCTGTCCAAGGTCACACATCTGGTCAGTGGTGAATCTGGGATTTCATTCCAGCCAGTGTGGCTCTAGTGTCTGTGCTCCCAACCAATACATTATATCCTGCTTTGATGTAACTTGGGCTTTGATGTCAGACAAATGGATATGGTTTGAACCTGGCAGAGAACTGGAAGAGGGTGGGGAGGCCGCTATAAGAAAAATGTAGATTAAGGATTCACGGCAGAAGAATCACTTCAGAAACAGAAGAAAATATTGGGCAAATACTTCCCCACATTCTCAAAGAAATTAAAGAAGAGAAATTATAAAATTAGTTGAAAGGTAATGTGGCAGAATTTAGGACCAAAAAAAAAAAAAAAAAGAAGATAAAGATATAAACACTACAAAAATTAAAGCCATATTAAGAGGAGCAAGAAATAAAATAAACACTGGAAATTAGTGTTCTAATTTTCTAAATGAGAAAATGATTTACAGGAAAATGATAAAGATATAAACAAAAAATTATCTGAAATCAAAAATAAAATGAGAATTCTACTGACCCCAGGCAGAAAAAAGCAAGGTACCCACAAAGGAAATAAATCAAGCTGGGCTCAGACTTCTGCACATTTTCCAACAATACACATTGTCAGAAGACAATGGAGCAGTGTCTACAGAATTCTGAGTGAAAATGTGATCTAAGAATTTTAAACATAATCTATACGGCATTCACATGAAAGGGGCAAAAAAACGGGAATCTTTAAGTATGGAAGGAATCAAAGCAAATGGCACCTATGAGTTTTCATAAAAAAAGCTGTGTGATGATGAAATCCAGCAAATCAAGGAACGGTTTAAACCACATATGGAGAAATAACGAAGCCAAGTTATGGAAAGTCTGGTGGTATCAAGTGATTTAAACATGGTTATAATGCTAAGTTAATGTTTAAACTACCCCAGGAATAGACAAAACAGAGTATATTAAGTTTCAAAAATACAAAAAATTAATAAATAATATAGGTGGAATTGTAAAATCAATGAGGAAAAGATGAACTATCTAATGAATCAAATTGGGACAATTGATTATATATTTGGAAAAATAAGGTGGCTTACTTTCTAAGTCCTTACACTAAAAGAATTTTTAAATAGATCAAATAGATGTTAAAATATTTTAAAATAGCCATAAAATACTAGTATGTATATATAGATATATTTCTTTGGTGGAGAATAACTTTCTAAGCATAACTTAAATCTCCAGAAGCCATGAAGGACAAGACTGGTAAATTTGACTACACACAATACTTAAACTTCCTTGTGGTCAAAAATAAAATCATAAGAAAATAACAATTCAGGAAAAATAACGGTGATGAGTAAAAGAGACAGATAATATTCTTAACATACAAAGAGCTTTTACAAATCAATTTTTAAGTGGTGTCCCACAAACACACACACACACACACACACACAAAAGAAAGCCATGGAAAATTAGGCAAAAGATAGATAGTTTTATGAATGGATAGTTCATTAAAATATTTTTATTTTATACAAATAAAATTAAACATATAAAAAGATGCTCCACCACATTCTAATCAAAGAAATAAAAAACAAAACAAGTCTGAGGGCTTCTGATTTCTGTATGGCCAAGCAAGCAAGTAAGCATTTCCTGGACTCAACTTGTCTATAGACAACAACTATAAACTCTGGAGAAAATATACAACACACACATGCACGCACACACACAAACAATGATATGAAGGTACTCGGAAGTGAACAAAAACAAATATATTCTGAAAGAAAGTCAAAACTTGGAAAAAGGAAATAACAAAAAGCAAGTTACCTGTTTGTATAACTTTTAGCCTGATGTCAGACTGAAGTCAGTGTTACACAGTCTAAAACTCTGATAGATAAAACCACAGTCTTTCTGGACTGAAGAACCAGAGGACAGAATTTGGGGCAATTATAGAGACTAGAAAATGAGGGGGTGGGATCACAGATAGGAGAAAAATCTGAGTGGGGGAGACCTCAAATACTGGTTATAAATTCTCTGGTTGGTTCCTGACCATGCGGGTAAGGGGCAGACTCAAAGCAGTCCAGATAAGGACAGAGGAACTGAACTGATATTTGAGCTGCCAACCTAAAACAGAGCTTGCAATCAAGTTAATTGCCTCCAAAAACAAAGACATCAAAACTCTTCAAAGGAATATAATAAAGTAGAGAGTCTTCACAACATATCACAATGTATAAGATACACTCCAAGATTATTTGACATTTGAAGAACCAGAAAAATGTAGTCCAGCCTCAAGAAAGAAGACAATCAATGGAGACTAGCCCCAGTATTACCCAAATGTTGGAGTTAGAAGACAGGATTTTAAAGCTATATTAATTATACTCAACAAAATAAAGGAATACATGTCTCCAAAAAATGAAAAATAAAAAAATAAAAAGAAATTCCAACAGGTAATAGAAACTTAAAAAAAGACCAAAGGACAGGATTGTGAAAAGATAGTAATCAAGCAGAGCTGAATGCTCTTGCAAAAACAACAGAGAAAGAACCAACAGCTGTCTGAGGGACCTGCTTTGGGGGTTAGCAGACCAGGAAAGTGCTACACAACTCCCAGGAGGGTGAGGGACAGAGAGACAAAGAAGCCAAAACAAAAAATGTTACCAAGTTACCAAGCCCACATGGTGGCCAGGAAGAGCTCCCCTCCTCCACTCCCAAGATATTAAGCTGGGGTAAAACACCTGGCCCACTGCAGCTGACATAGAGGGGAACAAACATCTTGCCCCCATCAGCTGTTTCAAGGGGAAAGGGAGGAGAGGTTGGTGTGCATTTCTTCAGTGAGTTTGGCCAGCAGAGCCCCCTTTGACTCTCCAATCTTTGCTAACTAGCTCCATCTGCTGGACTGTCTGAAAATTGCATGGACAAAAACTGTGGTCCTCTATATCTAACCCATGGAAGAAAATTTGCACCCCACTAGTGAGTCCCAGCCCTGATTTTGAAAACTTAAGCTGGGCAATTTTAAAGACTTAGAATAAGTTGAACCAAATATCAAAGAAGAGCTGTGGAAAAAATAATAAGAGGCAAAAGAGAGAAAGTGGCCATCAGAGTAAATTCACCAACATATTCAGATGCCTAGATATCAGCAAAAAATAACAAGCCATACAAAGAAACAAGAAGAGATGGCCTAGCCAAAAGAACAAACCAAATATGCTAAAGAGATACAGGATTTAAGACAATTAATCGTGATAATCACACAACTCTCCTAAATCACTTCAAAGAATTTAAAGAAAATATGACTAAAGAAATAAGGGATATTAAGTAGACACTGGGAGATCATAAAGAACAATTTGAAAGCCTGCAAAGAAAAGTAACAGACCTTATGGGAATGAAAGACAAGATGGATGAGATTAAAAATACTTTAGAGGTACATAAGTACAGTTTTGAATTGCTTGAAGACAGAATTAGTGATTTTGAAGACAGAACATCTGAACTGGAAAAGACAACAGAAAGAGAAGAGAATGGAAAAAATGAAAATCTGTTGGATTTTATAAAGAGTGTTTAGTTGGGGTAGAAGCTTACAGTTACCAGGCCATAAAGCATAAGTTACTTCCCTCACCAAAGTCTATTGCCACATTTTGGAACAAGATGGCTGCTGACAACTGCAAGGGTTCACCCTCCCTCTTCCTCTTAAGGGTCCATGGTCCCAGCTTCTTCTAATATCAGCTGTAGGCTGGGATAAGTCTCATCTTTCTCCCAGGGATCTTTCCTCTCTGGACTCAGGTGCTCTGCTCTTTCCACAAGGCCAGCTGTAGACTATCAGGCTCTCTAGCTTTGTCACTTTTCCCAGGGCATCTGCTGTGTCTAATGGAGCCTTCTCTCTTTCCTTACATATCTGCTTCTCTGTGTGGGGACTCAACATCCTACTGACGTGACACAATCAAAGCCTTAATCATTATTTAATCAAGTAAAAGTGAAACCTCTGAATCCAATCCAATCTAATATGCACAGAGGAACAGACCAGTTCACAAACATAATCCAATATCTATTTCTGGAATTCATAAACAATGCCAAACTGCTACAGAGCTGGAGTAGCAATACTAATATTGGACAAAATAGATTTCAAATGCAAAACTGTTATAAGAGATGAAGAAGGTCATTATATATTAATAAAGGAGCAATTCACCAAGAAGAAATGACTATACTAAATATTTATGCCCCTATCTTGAATGCCCCAAGATACATGAGGCAAACACTGGCAAAACTGAAGGGAGAAATAGATGTCTCTACAATTATAGTTGAAATATTGAAATACGCTACTCTCAGTATTGGATAGAACATCTGGATAAAGAGAGCTTGAATAATATGATAAATGAACTAGACCTAACAGACATCTATAGAGCATTGCATCCCAGAACAGCAGTCCATCAACTGATGAATAGATAAACAAATTTTGGTATATACACGCGATGGAATATTATGCAGCCAGAAGAAGAAATTAAGTTATGAAGCATATGACAACATGGATGAAACTGGAAAATATTATGTTGAGTAAAACAAGCCAGACACAAAAGGACAAATACTGTATGATTGCACTATTATGAACTAAATATACTGTGTAAACTCGTAGAGTTAATAATTAGAATATAAGTCACCAGAAAATAGAAGAAGGGTAGAGAATAGAAAGCTAATTGTTAATCTGTGCAGAATTGTTAAAAAGTTGTTTTTAAATCTTTGGAAATGAATAGAAATGGCTAAAGCATATCATAGTGTTTGTAACAAGCAGAGAAATTGTATGGATATGACAGTGGTTGAAAGGGAAGGTCTAAGGTCATGTATATTACTAGAAGGAAAGCTAAAAACTGTAACATGGAAATGTATAAGATAGTAAAACCTCATGTAAAACACAAATATGGGTAATATTGCATATATGACTGTTTTTTTTACAAAATATAAATACAAATATACTAGAGAAGGAAAAAGAATAGCAGCTATGTACTCCAGGCAAGGCACAGAGAGATTGAAAGTGATGAGTTTTGTTTGTTTGTTTATTATTATTGAAATAATGAAAGTGCTCTGGGATTGATTGGGGTGATGAATGCACAAACATGTAATTACACCAAATACCATTGATTGTACTCTTTGGATGGATTTATGCTTTATTAATATGTATTAATAAAATTGAAAAAAATGCTTAAGAAAAAACATGAATGTACAAAATAAATCAGTGAGACAGAAATGAAATAGCAGCTATGTATTACAGGGGAAGCTTAGAGAGATTGAGAGATGAATATTAAGGGGTACAGTTATTTGTTTATTGTTTATTATTACTATTAATATTGAAATAATGAAAATACTCTAATGGTGATTGAATTGATGAATGCACAACTATGTGATTAAACCAAATACCATTGATTGTACACATTGGATAGATTATATGCTTTAACATGTATCAATAAAACTAGTTAAAAATTTTTTTTAAAAACACCAATGGAACTTCTAGAACCAAAAAATAATATTTGAAATTTAGAACATCTAGGAGTAAGTTTAACCAAAAATGTAAAGGACTTGTGTACAGTAAACTACATATCATTACTGAAGGAAATTAAAGAAGACCTAAATAAATGGGAAGATAGTCCATATTCGTGGACTGGAAGACTTAATATCATTAAGATGTCATTACTACCAAAAGTGATTTACAGATCCAATGCAAAAATTCCAAGAACATTTCTGCAGACACGGAAAAGCTAATCATCAAATCCATATGGTAGGGGACCCTGAAGAGCCAAAACAGTCTTGAAAAAGAATATCAAAGTTGGAGGACTCACACTTCCTAATTTCAAAACTTGTTACAAAGCTAAAGTAATCAAAACAGTGTAGTACTGATACAAGGACAGACATATAGACCAATGGAATCAAATTGAGAGTTCAGAAATAAACCCATGGGGAGCAGATGTAGCTCAAGTGGTTAAACACCTGCTTCCCATGTACAAGGTCCCAGGTTCGATCCCTGGTCCCTCCTAAACAAACAAATAAACAAATGAAAAAACCAGCTCTCACTGGGGAGTGGATAAGCTCAGTCAGTGAGTACCTCCTTCCCATGTATGAGGTCCTGGGTTCAATCCCTAGTACCTCCTATAAACAAACAAACAAACCCATACATCTATAGCCAATTGATTTCCTTAGTTTCTTTAAAATGTCCGGTATTGTTTAAAACAAAAGATTATGAGGTTTACTATAATTATATTGCTATAATAAATAAACAACTAAAGCAAAAAAAAAAAAAAAATGCAGAGGGGGAAAATGGATCTCTATGATTGTAAGAGTTCTGCATTTTACTTGATGTGGTACAATATTGGCTCCAGAAAGACTGTGCAAAGTTAAGAATACACAGTGCATTTTTCCAGAGCAACCACTAAAAAAATGCAAAAAGCTAAAAATCCAATAAATAAGTTAAAATAGAATTCTAAAAATCATTTTTAAAAAAACCAAAAGAAGGTAGGAAAGGAGAAAGAGAGAAAAACAAAGGGGACACAGAAAACAAATAACAAAATAATTGACTTAAATTTAACAATATCTCTATACTTCACTGCGATCTGAAATACACATTTCTGCAATCATGGTTGGAGGATTTAACATATCTCTTTCAGCAACTGATAGAACATCTAGACCAAAAAAAAAAACAAAAGTGAAAATATATCTGATCTGAACAGCACTAACCTCCACCTTGATCTCATAGATATCTGTAGAACACTATACCCTACAACTGCAGCATACACATTTTTTTCAAGAGCACATGGTACATTTATTAACATAAACAATAGCTGTGTCATTGAACAACTCTCAATAAATTTAAAAGGACTGAAACAAGAACCAGATGTCATTTTTAGTTTTTATATTAATAAGAGGTTTAAACATGATAATATCCAGTATTGACAGGAGTTTGAGAAAAGTGATATGCCCAAGCACTGTTGATGGATTGTAAATTGGTACAATTTCTTTGGGAGGCAAAATGGAAATAATCATAAAAAATTAAAATGTATAGAACTCTGCCCTGTATGGACAGGTGAACAGGATGACCCACTGAATGACCTAGAGGCTCTTCTTGAGCTACCTGGACGTTAGGTTAGCTGGGAGCGGTGGCGTCCCCTCTCCCTAGCATGAGTAGTGCCGCACGACCTAACTTCCCACCAGGTATCCAGGTGTTGAGCATCTGATATTTCTAGCATCCCCATAACGGTTGCTATCAAACTCAGACTTTGGCACTCACAGTTGGACTATTTGTCCACAATTTATAACGCTATCCCCACTTCCAGTCTGGGTTCTCTCTTCTGGAGCACCGTCTCCCAGGCTATTGAGCTGTGCTGGAGCCATGCTGCCTTTTGCAGTATGCTGAGAGGAGGGTGACCTATGCACCCTGCTGGCCCTCTGCCTGTGAGCTCCAGCCAAGTGTTGCCACTGCTGCTTCCTTAGCCTTTTCTCAACACTCAGCCATTCAACTTCTAGAAATTTATCCTACCAAGTGTGCAAAAATACTTGTACAGGATAGGCATGGCCATAGCAGAAACTGAACAAATATTTAAAAGACAAAGACTTAACACACACACACACGCACACATACACAGGTACACACAGGCCCAGTCAGTTTCATGGGCAAAAGCAACCAAATCATATTTCCATATTATACAAATCACTTCAGAGAATAGAAAGAGAGACTCTCCTCAACTCATTTTATTAGTTAGTAGAACAGTAATGCCCAAACTGGAAAGAATACAGGAAAGGAAAGTTAAAACTAAGTAAAATAACAGTAAATTAAATCCAGAAATGATTTTTTTAAATACTTAATGACTGAGGAGTGCTACATCCCATGAATGCACTGATGGTTTAGCATAAGAAAAATCTATTGCTGTAATTCACCACTTTAACATTCTAAAGGAGAAAAGCCATATGTGTACCTCGGCAGAAGCAGAAAAATCTGTTGATAAAAAATCATCACTCATTTATGAAAAACAAACAAACAAACAAACAAACAAAAAAACCTCTAAGATAATTAAGACTGCAAGGTAATTTCCTTACCAAAATAAAGCAATTTTATCTCAAACACAAAGATAGAGTGCTAGAAATAATCCTTTAAATTTAGGAACACCGTAAGGATTTATACTATCTCTACACCTGCTCAATAACAAACTAGATAAGTTAGTGCAACTTTAAAAAGAAATTAAAAGTTTATATTTTATAAATAAACAAGATTACCACTACACTGAGCAATAAAAAGATCCACCTTCAAGCACCGAAAGAATCTACAACTATTAAGAGCTAATAAGAGGGAAGCGGATATGGCTCAAGAGATTGGGCTCCTGCCTACCACACGGGAGGTCTGTGGTTCAGTTCCCGGTGCCTCCTAAAGAGGACGAGCAGGCATGGCCAGCTGACAAGACAAGATGATGCAACAAGAGACACAAGAGGAAAAACATAACGAGAGACACAACAAAGCAGGGAGCGGAGGTGGCTTAAGTGATTAGGCACATCCTCCCACACATCAGAGGTCCTGGGTTCGGTTCCCAGTGCCTCTTAAAGAAACAAGAAGACTAACAGACACAGCAAGTACAAACAACAAGGGCATGGGGAGAAATAAATAAATAAAATAAATCTTTAAAATGAAAAGAACTAATAAAAGAATTCAGCAACAATGATGGAAGCAGGATCAATTTATATGATTTAATAGCATTCTAATATACCGATAAGAAGGAAATAAAATGTTAACTTTAAAAATTGTACAATTATCTTTGCTAAATGCCAATCAGTCATTCTTCACTCACACTTAGTTTAACCTCAGGGATAGTTCTTTTGGAGGTACTTTTGGGGAGGTAGTGTATGTACTGGTAAGAGACCAGACCTGGGTTGGAATTCCAGCTCCAACACTTTCTTTCTTGAGCCACTCTTTACCTCCCTCTATCTGCCCAAAACTTAATGTGCTTAAAACAATAACCATTTCATTGCTCATGAATCTGTAGGTCAGCAATCTGGGCTAGATTCAACTGGGCAGTTCTGCTGCTGCTCTCTCCTGGGATCTCACATGCAGACATACAGTGGCTCAGCCGAGGCTGGCTGGTCTCAAATGGTCTCACATTGTGCTAGGGCACCTTGATTCTCCTTCCCATGACCGCTCCAGCAGGCTAGCTTGGGCTTGTTCATCCAATGGTCTCAGGGTTGGAACCACAACCAAAATAGAGCAAGTCCCACATGCAAGCACCTTTCAAACCTCTACTTGGGTCATATTTGCTAATGTCCCAAAGGCCAAACAAAATCTCATGGCTAAGCCCAAATTCAAAGTGTGGAAAAATAATAATAAAGTCCACTTCATATGGAGCTTGTAGGCAACTAAAACTTCTAGGATTTTTCTCCTACAAATTCTTATTAATTCAAATCTTAATGTTCTCCTACCCCCCCAAAATTACTAAAAATAATAAAAATACCATAAAATACACAAAAAAATGCACAAAATTGTAAGCTATATAGTAGTAAGTGTAGCAAAAATATGTACAAGATATTTATGATAAACTTACAAAACCTTAAAGACATAAAAGGCCATTTAAATAAATAAAAAGATACATTATCTTCATGGATGGAAAGAAGCACTATTGCAGCTTAGACAAAATCAATGCAGTTCCAACCAAAAGCCCGATGAAGATTTTTAACAGAACTTGGCAATTTAATCCTACATCCTTTTGAGAGAGCAGATAACCAAGAAAAACCAGCATAAATTTGAAGAACAGTTTATTCATTAAAAAAGGAAACCCAATTGGCCAAGAAATTTTTGAAGAGTTGTAGAATCTCAGGAAAATGAAGAAGCAATGCAGTACAGTTTCCCACCCAAATGACCAGCAAAACAAAAGTTTAATAACACCATACTTTGAAGAACAAGGAGGCAGTACCTGGTAAAGTTGAACATTTAAAGCAACTGTGGTAAAACATTAACATACATTTAATGCCAGTAGTGTGTTCACAATTATATATTATATCTGTTCTGTACTTTCTAATGTTAGAAATGCTTCATTATTTTAACAGTATTAATATGGATAATGAGCATAAATAAACACATAAATGAGCCGAATATAAAACTGAAAGTAAACCAAAGATTTATGATCAAGGGATATTCACTGAAGCAATGTTTGTAAAACAAAAACTGGAAATCACCTACATGTTCAACAACAGGGGACTAGTTTAATAAATCATGTACAATAAAATACCATGTAGTACAATGAGGTAATTTATATAGTATGAAAAAATATAACAGTGTATTGTTAAGGGATAAGACCAAGCTATAAAACAGTGCACATACAATGAACCCATCTATTTATTTATTTATTTATTTATTTATTTATTTATTTATTTATTTATTTAGGAGGTACTGGGGATTGAACCCACGACCTCCTATGTGGGAAGCAGGTGCTCAAATCACTGAGCTATTTGTTTTATTTTTAAAGTGATATACAGTATATGCTTGTACATGCATAGAAAATGGTTGAAAGGATACCCAGGGAATTGTTAACAACAGGTACCTCTGCAGAATAGGACGGGATGGGGAGGGAGAACTTTAGTTTTTAATTTATGATCTTCTAATTATTTAATTTTTTTTTTTTTACTATGAGCATGTATCACTTTTATATTTTATAATATAAAATCATTTTTGCCTGTAATAGCAGGCTACAGAGTCGATTTGCTGAGTCATTCCAGCTGCAGAATTTTTTTAAAATCTTTTTTTCGAGTTTCAACTTGTGGAAGGAACTTGGATTTTACCACCATTACTCATCTCATTGTCTTTTGTGTCTGTTTATGTCACCTCCACAAGGATCCAGAACTCCAGGTCACCTCCCTTTCCCTCACTCTGAATCGCCTGCAGCTCTGCACGTCCCTTCCTGACCCATTCAGTCTCCACCTTACCCAAAGTCCTGAAACCCTCTCCCCGGAAGTCTGGAAACTCACAGTCATCTACCCCTCTTCTCTTCTCTATCTACACCCTTCATCTTCCTGCTCTAACCAGAATCTGGCTGTCTCCTGAGGACAATGTTCTCCCCAGCCTTCTCAAGTGGCAGCTAGGTCCTGTCTCACAGGCCTCCCAGCATTGGACTTTGACGGAGAGTTTCCTCCTACTTCTTCCGAGCCACTCCCGCTCCTTCTTCACCCACCATACCTCCAACTGTGCCTCTGTTTGTTGCTCTCATCCACCAGCTCCTGCGACAAGCCCTCAGACCTTGAAGATTCTAGCTCCTGGCTCAATCTCTCCAATACTACTCTTCTCTTAATTCTCCAAGATTTCAATGTCCACACAGATGATCCTCCTAAAGCCCTGTCCTCCCAGTTCCTGTCTTCTCCTCCAGCGACGCTGTACCCCTCCCTGCACATCCCCTCTCTTGACTATCCCATCCATTGTCGTGTCCTGATTGGGTCATTACCAATAACTGACAACCTCTCTCTAATCTTAGTTTAAAGCTCTCTGCTCTCCAACACCAATCCCATTTTTCCATCTCACTAGTTCTAATATCCCAGCTGAACTGATAATCCATCCTGCCACCTTTTTATTGCCCCTCAGCCCCTCTTCCCCTCACTTCTCTCCTTATCCAGCTTAAATTCCATGGTGAGTCTCAACTCTGCCTACAAGGCCTCTGCCCGCAGAGCTGAAGGAGGTTGCAGAAAACCAGCAAGGCTTCAGGAGGTGAGTGGGTGAGCCACGCGATATCTGGGGGAAGAGGATCCCAGAAACGAACAGCTGGCGCAGAGACCCTGAGTCATGACAGTGCACAGAGAGCTTAAGGAATAACACGGAGGCCAGGCTGCGGAAGCACACAAAGGAAGCCCAACAGCATTGTGGTCACAGAATTGGGTAGGGAAGCAGATCGTTCAGCTTAGCATTGTATAGATTGTGGCAAAGACTGTCTTTTCTCTGAGTGAAATGGAGGAGCCATCAGAAACCTTTGAGAAAGGAGTGACACCAACTGACCTATCTGGCTGAAGTGTTGAGAATAGACTACAGGGGACAAGAGCAGAAGCAGGGAGACCCTTCAATAAACTATTGCAATAGTCCAGGCAAGATGTGGTAGCTTGGGTCAGCCTGGTAGCTGTGCAGGTGATTAGGAATAGTCTGATTCTGGATATATTTTGAAGGTAAATAGGATTTTATGGTTGATTGGATGTCAATTATTCTATTTTTTTCTTTTTTTAAAAGAGAATGTTCTTTTTTTTTTAAGATTTATTTTATTTATTTACCCCCCCCCCATTGTTTGCACTTGCTGTCTGCTCTCTGTGTCCATTCACTGTATGCTCTCTGTGTCTGCTCGTCTTCTCTTTAGGAGGCTCCAGGAAGTGAACCTGGGACCTCCCATGTGGGAGAGAGGCACTCAATCACTTGAGCCACCTCCACTCCCAGCTTTGTTTTCTGTCTCATTGTGGTTACTCTTTGTATCTCCTTGTTGTGTCAGCTCACCATCTTGCTTGTCTTCTCCAGGAGACACCGGGAACCGAACCTGGGACCTCCCATGTGGTAGGTACAGTTGCTTGAGCCACATCTGCTTCCCTCCATGTTTTTGTTTTTACTGTGTTTTGGCCTACTTTTTGGGTTGTGTTCTTTGTTTGTTTGTTTTTGTTCTTTTATTTTTATTTTTATTTTTTGCCAGCGTAACTGAAAGGATGGGGTTGCCATCAGCTGAGATGAGAAGCCTGTGGGTGGAGCAGGGTTTATTTGGGAGAGGATCTCAGGTAAATCTTAAATCTCAGTGAGGTCTTTCTTGACAACCCATGTTAAATTGTACCCTCACCTCAGCACTCTCCAACCCTTTCTCTGCTGTGTTTTTCTTGACAGCATGGATGGAGGAGAGCTGGGCTGACCCACTGGCCCTCAATGCTTGCCAGGGGACACCAGGGCACCTCAGTTAACGGTCTCTCTTGGAAGCACTCAGTGAAGAGTGAGGGTCCCCAAGTGGAAATGAAGGCGATTCCACCAGAAGGAGGACTGAAAACTGAATAGGTAAATAAAAGCAAATATCCCTAGAGAGGTTAAATGACTTACCAAGTTGGGACTAGAATCTGGGTTTCATGACTTCTAATCCAGTGTGTTTGTAAATTTTGCATTTGTTAGCATATGCTTTCTTTTAGTCCAACTTTTTATGTGCCTGTTATATTTCCCTAACAAGATTGCAAGTCCCTTACGGGCAGGGACTTCTTTGCATTTCTAGCACTACTATAGTGTTCTATACTTAGTTATGAATTAGAAAAATAAATTAGAAAAGCAGCAATCCTAGTTTCCTTAAGAAAAATGTCAGTTCACAAACTGTAAACAGGAAATCGTTCCCTTTCATTCCATTTTTTAAAAAATCAGTTACATCTGGAAGAACAATATGTTATTTTGTTTCCTATCAGGAATTCAAACCTGAACCATAAGTGAGGTTCTTGTGTACTGCTACCACATCCTTTTCCTGCTCCCTACTGAAATGAGTGACCTTACCAAATCAGCCTCTTCCAGAACGGCAGGATCCCTGACTGAGGTGTGATTTGGAGAGTGGCCAATCAAATGTGGTCTGACCATAATTTAATTTTGATTTTAAGAACTCCAATTGGCCCAAATGAATACCTTCTTCCATTAAGAATGATCTAAACTAATGTATCTGCTTCATCTCTCCAGAGATTTCAGATGATGCTTTTTCACAATTAATAGCCATCTAAGGACCTGTCTTTGCAAACTGAGGCAGCACATCATTTAGTCCTCATGAGGTTAAACCCCTTCTGACTGTTTGTGCCTACCCTTCTACACACCCCATCTGAAGGTAAAAGGACCCTAAAGGCAGAAGCTACTCTGGGATATTAAAGCAATATATTCTCATTCTTGGTTATATCGTCAGCATAGCACAACTGGTTGACTCAGAATATAGTGATTTTCCATAATCCATAGCAGAGACTGGGATTGGAACAAAAGCCACAAATATTTGGGGACTTCACAATCAGAGGGAAATAGCTGAGCTGGCGGCTTCAAGCATGTACTAGCATGATGCCCCAGAAGACCCGTTGGGACCAGATGCTCCTCTGCATGCATCAGTGAGGGGCTTGTCCATGCAGCAATTTAGGGGCCCATCCAGACCAATCAATTAGCAACAGATATCACTAAGGACACAGAAGACACCTCAGAACCTAGAGTCCTCTGTTCCCCTTATTTCGCCAAATTCCCAGGTTCCATGTTGGAGAGGAGTCAGGGAAGGGAGGAAATCAGAAAGACTGTGCATTTATCTGAAGGAAACTGTCTTCCAAAGGAAGTTATTGTAATGTTATCTTTCTTTTTTTTAATTTTATTTTTAAAGAAGCTTTAGATTACATAAGTGATAAATCTAAAATATAGGGAATTCCCATTTACCTTACACACTCCCCCTCCCACATTAATGGGAAAACCCCATTAACAACTTTCATTAGTGTGGTACATTGTTATAATTGATGAACACATATTGAAGCATTGCTACTAACCATGATCAATATTTTATATTATAGTTTACATTTTGCACTGCACAATTTTATTGGTTTTGACAAAATGTATAATAGCCTGTATCCATCATTGCACTGTCATGCAGAACAATACCAATGTCCCCAAAATGTCCTAGGTAATACCTATTCTTCCCTCTCCCTACCCTCAGAAACTCTGATGACCACTGCCTTTGTATCACTGTTACAAAATCGTTCACTGCTAGGATAATAAGTCTATTTTAGTCTATAGTTGCATTCCTTATGTTAGTTCATTCCTCAATCTTGAAGATTTTAGGATGGTGATGCCCACTCTGTTTCTGATTGAGAGGGGCCTTAGATCCCATGGGGCAGATGGATGAAACTCTCTTGCTTGCAGTTGTAGATACTCTATGTTTTTTGGGGATGGACATTGTCCATCATCATCAATTTGTTAGTTGTCCTGGGCAGTCTAACAAACTGGAGAGAAGGGGCTGCACACTGCTGAGATTCAGGGCTCAACCAGCATATGAACATACCAAAGATTTAAATCTCTGGTATATATATACATATTTAAAGTATAGTGCTAATTATAGTTTCAAATAAAAGGAGTAGAAAACCAAGCGTAGGGAAATTATGAGTCTAACTCTGTTACATTGGGGAACATATATTCCAAGGTAAAGCCCACTGACAGGGTGCTGAATTCCTGAGATTGTCTGCCCTGCCTATAGTGTCTAGATGTCTCTAGAGCTCTCAGGAGCACCCCTGTTTACTGTGTCACCATTTACTGTGTCACCATTTACTGTGGCAGTCAATGAGAAACTCCTGAGACGTGCATAAGTGTAACCTCTGGAATGATCTCCCACCTCACTTTGAAATCTCTTAGCCATAAAAACTCATTTGTATTTAATATTTCTCCCTTTTTGCCAGGATCTTTTTCCAAATGCATCACTAGTTGGTGCTTGGTAATAATTCCTCAGTGCCAGGGAGGCGCATCCCTGGGAGTCATGTCCCATACCAGGGGGAAGGTAGTGAGTTAAATGCTGAGTTTGGCTTAGAGAGAGGCCACATTTGAACAGCAAGGAGGCTTTCAGCAGGCCACTCTTAGGCAATATATAATACTAAGCTAAGTTTCAATTTCACAAGAACAAGGTTCATAAGTACAACCATCAATGTCAAGGACCTGGCATATTGGTCTGTCCTCCTTTGCTAGGCACTCTCCATGTGCTCCAGGGGTTCTTACTTCTATATTAGAGAATGTAGCAGTACTTCTCAGGATGGTAATTCAATATTCTTTTGGTTATTTGTGGGTCTCCACCCACCAAGACAATGACCCATGACCACTTGAACATATTCATATTCCATAGAGGCATGTACTCCTCCCCACACATCCCCCCCATCACCAACACCCCACACCAGTGATCCTCCCCTGCCACAGTTGCAACCCTTCTGCAATCCAAAACCTCTCCAAAAACAAAGCCAAAAAACAAATGAATAAAAAGAATAAAAATAAAATAATTATAATTAAAAAAACAAATAAAATACAAAAATAAAAAGTAAACTTAAAAAATTTTAAATGATTTTTCATTGTATCTTTCATCACCATAAGCTATGTTATCTTTTATATACAGTAACAGTTTCTTCTGTATATTCCCCCAGTATCTTATTTATCTTTTCACTTCATTTTCAAAGAAGCTTTGGTTACAGAAAAGCCACATAGAAAACATAGGGGATTCCCCTATATCCCTCCCCCTCCTCTTCTCACATTTCCCCCTATGGATAACATCTTACATGAGTATGGTACATTTGTTACAATTGATGAACAAATATTGAAGCATTGCTACTAACCATGGTCAATGGCTTACATTATGGATTACATTTTGCACCATACACTTTAGTAGATTTTTTCAAAATTTATAATGGCCTATATCTGTCATTGCAAGATCATGCAGAACAATGCCAATGCCCTAAAAATTCCCTATGTTCCATCTATTCTATTCATTCCTTCCTCTACCCTCAGGGCCTATGGTAACTACTAAGTTTCAGTTTTTGAAGAATAAGGTTCATAGTTACACGCATTAATATTGAGGGTTTGACATATTGATCTGTTTTCTTTTATTAGGCACTGCCTATGTTCTCAAGAGATTCTTGCCCCTCTAACTGAGAACATAGTAGCACTACCCAGGATGGGAATTTAATATTTTCTTATTTATTGTGTAGGTCTCTACCCACTGAGATAATACACTATGACAAGGTGAACATTTTTATATTCCAGAGAAGCATGCCCCAGGTGCACCCTTTCCTACATTTCCCCCCAACCCCAACGTCCTGCACCAATAACCCTCCCCTGCCATATTTGCCAAAAGAACATCCCCACCATTGTAGTTTTAAGCACAGACCTGCAAATCTCCAGAGTTCACCTGTTCCTTCCTCCAGTGCTCCCCCCAGTTCCATGGATAGTCCAACCCAACTCCTCCATCCTGCTCACCCTCACATTCCAGCACCATGGACCCCCCTCACATCCCTGCACCATCTCCCCCATCCACTGCCCAACCACCCCCAAAGGAGGTTATTTTAAATGGGAGAGAGTATGATGGTCTTAATTGGCAACTTTAAAGTTTAAGTTGAGTTGTGGTATGTGAAAAAAATGTCCACGCCACAGTAGGGAAGAAATACCAGGCTTGGAGGAGGTCCATCCCTCAGAGGTCAGGAAGCAGAATGAAAGCTGTAAACAGACTAACAAAATGCTTGCTGATTCCTTTCCATCAGCATTATATATTGAAGACCATGACATCAATCCTGGCCTTCTCAAGGCACTTTCAGACACCATATCTCATCTGATTCTAAGACAGTGCTGTGAGGATAAGTGGCAGGTATTATTATTTCCATTTTATAGAAGAGAAAGCCAACATCTGGATAAGAAGTGGAGTAATATTGGTTAAAAGCATAGACAATGGAGCAGTCTACTTGGGTCCAAACTCCAATTCTACTACTTTCTAACTGTGAGGCCTGGAGCACATTATTAACCTCTCTGTGCCTCAGCTTCCTCATCTGCAGTGGGGGTAACAATAGACCCTCCCTCACAGGACTGCAGTAGGGAATAAATGGGTTTAAACATGAGAAAGACGTGCAAGCCTGGCACAAAGTTTGCACTGAATAAATGGCAGCGAATACATTAAAGTCATTAGGTGGACTATTCAAAGTCAGCTCCCAGAGTCAAGCCTGGAATCCAGGACACCTGTTTCAGTGCTTTTGCCACTTGATTTGGTGACTTTGCAGTTGCCAAGCAGCGGAACCCAGGATTTGTGACTTGACTGTACTTCATTATTATCATGTTTACAATTAATTCCTATCGTTGTTAGTATGATTATTAATTACATTACTAATGACATCAAATAGTAATTCTTGACACTTACCTGCATGTCTACACTAACTGAGAGCTGACAGTACTTTCTTGGGGAGTATCTTATCTGAGTTGCCAACAGACTTTGTTGGTGAGAAAAGCCACTCCATGGGGAAGAAAAAGTAGAAAGCTGATTTCCTGCATTGAGGAAACTAGCCCTTCTGAAGGACATGAGACATGAGCTCCTGGAGCCACCAGGGCAGCAGAGCCAGGCAACCTAAGTGGCAGGCCCTGAGATAAAAAGAACCTTCCTCCAGGGACAAGGTGTCATTGAGGGATATGCTGGTGGCACATTAGAGAAATGTGACTGGCCAGTTGCAGGAGATCTTATATTGATTCTCCCTTGGGAGAATTCTTAACACAATGGCCCTCTGAAGGTACCAGGCATCTTCTGTGACCCTGAGACCACTCCAGGACAGGTTGCCAAAGTCCTAAGCACAGGAACTTGCTCAAGTTCTCTAGAAGTGGGTACCAGGCAGTACTGACAAATGAAGCTAAAAGCCTACCTTGCTGCACAAGTTAAAATTATAGTTTGGTATTAAAACAACTTAACTGAGATTATTTGGCTGACATTACAGGAACTTCATGGGAAAGAAAAAATTTGGAGTTTTCTAACTTTCCTCACCAATTTGTATATTCTTAAGGTTTCTATACTCCCCCTCCCCTTCCCAATGCTTTTTAGTTAACAAAGGTATGATTTTTAGGGTGTTTATAAATGGGAGACAATTTTATATCAGAATTCTCTACATCTTGCCTCTATTTCAAGGTCAACTCAAATCCAATCTCTTCCCTTAAGCTTTTCTTGACTGACCCACTCAGAACTGGCCTCTCCTATCCCTGAGGTTCTGAAACAGAGTGTGAACCCCGGAATTTAGCAGGTGGTCACTGAATGCAGTGTTGGTACTGCCCTCACTCAGTGATAACTCTCACACACGGTTCTTCAGCCAATCCTATCTCCATGGAATCATAAGAAGGCCAAGAATTATGGGAGGAATTAAGAAAGGGAGGGAAGGAGTAGGGGGAGGGAGGGAAGAAAGATGAAAACAGTTACCCTGTGGTACCTCATCATTTTCCTCCATTTCACTGTTACCCTCTTACAAAATGATTTACCGCTTATTAATACTATATGCACCCCTCCCACTCACCCTTCCCATTGCAATCTTGTTTCTGCTCTTGTCAATCCTTTGATACAACTCAAAAAAGTCCCCATCACCTCTCATTAACCAAAAGTAGTAGACTATTGTCAACTTCCATTTCCTCGGCCACATGTAAACAACCAAAACCATTAATCATTCTCTTTCTCGAAACTCTTCTCTTCTTTGACTTTTGCAACTCCCCCTATTCCTGATTTCCTTTCCACTTCTCTGACTGTGCTATTTTTTTTTTTTTTTAAAGCACTGGGATGGGGGTGGGGAATGAAGCCTGAACCTTGTATGTGGGAAGCCAGCGCTCAACCACTGAGCCACATCTGTTCCCCTGACTGTGCTATCTTGACCTCCTTTTTTTGGTTCCTCTTCCCCAACATTTTGTGGTTAAGAGTTGAATATAGAAAGAGCTTCCTAAGCTTCTCAGAATATATTAAAGGTAAAAATTTTAATTTATCATAACAAGAAACAGAGCATACAGAGATTTAACCTTAAATAAATTTTTGCCCCACCTGTTTAATGCTCCTCATTCCCTGTTCTGCTAAAGTCACTGGAATACAAAGTGTTCCCCAGCCCTGGCTCATTCCTAACATTTGTGGGTCATGTATCAGTATTACAAATGGAGATCCATATACCACATGTCTAAATAATTAGAATTTATAATTCAAGATGACAAGCCATAAAGCAAAATATGTTCTATCCCCTTACCTTGACAAAGCATTAATCACCAGAATTGAAGCTTACGTATACAGTTTACACTGGGCCAGGATTGAACTCTGGAGTAATCACAAGTGACAGAAGCACTCATCTGTGTGTGGGTTTTTAAATTTCATTGCAGAATAGAACAAGGATGTCCAAAACTCTATTGATCTAGTGATCCCATTCAAGTTGGCCAACTGCCCCAGTGATGTTCTTTATAGCAAGAGGGATTATTTTCTAGAGTGTCTCTCTAATTGGGTTTGTCTAATGTTTCCTTATGGTTTAGACCCAGGTTATGCATCTTTGGCAGGACGATTGCAGGAGTGATGCTCTGTTCTTTTCATTGTGTCCTATCTGGTGGCACATGATGTTGATCTATTTCATTATTTGTGGTGTTAACATTGATTATTGATTAAATGTTTGCAGGTTTTTCCACTGTAAAGATACTTTTTACACCTTTATAACTATAAGTATTTGGTATGAAGATACTTGGAGACTATATAAATAATCCTCTCCTCATTATTTTTTTCACTTAAGTTTTTAGCATCCATTGATGTTTCATAATAATACTATACTAGTTGCCACATTGTGATTTTTAATTCCATCATTCCTTCTTTCTGTTTACATTATTCATTTATTTAGATGCAAGTGTTGGCAAACTACAGCCCATAGACCAAATCTGACTTGCTGCCTGTTTTTTTTAAATAAAGCTTTATTAGAACACAGCCACTCATTTGTTTACATATTAACTTTGGCTGCTTTCATGCTACAATGGGAGAGTTGAATAGTTGTGACAGAGACTGTATCGTCTGCAACACCTAAAATATTTTCTACCTGGTCCTTTATAGACAAAGATTATCAACCCCTGATTTATATCATTGTGGGCTCATGGATTCTTACTTTATTCAAAGGATTATAATCTGTTACTATCATTATTTATTTTGGTTCTCAAATTGTCCTAGATTGGCCATTGGATGCCCCTTCAAGCAAGCTTGGCATCTATGTCCTTCTGACACGTTTCCATAATTCTTGAGCCCTTCCTTATTTTGTGGCACAAATGATATTCTAGGCTCATCTTTCACTTTTCCTGCTCCTGCCCTGGTTTCTTTTAGTGCTGAGTGGTATATAGAAATCAATGCCTGGGTATTAGGTGGTCATTGCCTCTGGGCATCGCTGTTCCTCAGCCCTTGTGGAAGACATGAGAGATGCTATGATTACAGATTTAAATTGTAAATCGTCATAGATGATACATACAGCTGTGGGACCAGATAATACCAGGCAGGAAGTGAGTACAGAGAGAGAAGAGGTTCCAGGCTAGACCCAGAATCTCCAATATTATAGGCAAATAGTCTGAGGAAAAAGAGAAAAAAAACAAACAGTTGCAGTAACATGGCTGTGATGGTTAGGCTAATGTGTCAACTCGGCCAGGTAGTTGTGTCCAGGTGTTTGTTCCAGCAAGCACTGGGCTAATTGTAATACAAGAGCATTTATGGACTTCAATCACCAGTGAGTTTACTGCGTGGATGGCTGATTATATCTGCATCAATCAGGGAGATTGCATTATCGATGGGTGGTGCTTTTATCCAATCAGTTGAATGACTTAAGAGTGGAGGTGATTTCAACATTCAGAGAGAATTTCCCAGCTCGTCGTTGGACAGGCAACTTCTCCCAGAGACTCATCAACGACCTTTCATCGGGCTTTCATCGGAGCCCCTGGTTTGCAGCTTGCCTGAGGAACCTGGACTTGTGAGTCCCCACGGTCCCGTGAGAGACTCTTTTAGAGTTCCATATTATTCACAGATATCTCCTGCTGATTCCATTTCCCGAGAGAACCCTGACTAATACACATGGCCCAGGATTTCAATACCTGTATCTACAAAGAAACAATCAAGACTCTAGTAGAAAGATGAATAAAGAGTCATATCACGCGCTGCCTTTGAGCCCCCGTCGCGCCTGCGCGTGGCGCCGGGGGTTAAGCTGCAGCGCCAGAGCACGTGCTTGCGCATAACTGGGGCCGCACGACCCTACGGGCCGCGCCTTTAACCGCGAGCGACAAGGCAGCCCGGGCTGCGGATGGGAGAAGCTGCGCAGAGGGTGTGCGACGACCTAGGCCTCAGCGCTTAAAACCCCTCAGGGCTGGAAGGTCTGGGGAGACGACGGGCTCTTGTAGGTGTGACCCTTATGTCTGTCCTCCTCGACTTGCATGAGAGGCATGCTGCTGTGCCATCACCGGGAGTCCCGGGCTGTCATCTCTCCCGGGAGAGAAGTAACAGATAAGCAGGTTTAATATGGCTTGGGATGTCTGTAGGGAAGGTGACGAAACTCGGGCTTCGGCTTTGAGCAGCGTAAAGGTCGTGGTCTACTTGGCAAACTGGCTTAGGTCATGAGCTGTGTAATGTGCTTAACTCATCTGGCAAAAGTGCTGCCGTGACCTGTTTAGGAAAACTGCCATCAAGCCACTGCTTATATGTGGCTGGGCACCAAAGTAGGCACGTAAATGATCACAAAATCATCTAATCTACATTCTACAGCTAGGCTTAAGGGAAGTGTGCATCAAGTGCAAGACTGAGCACGTTGTTGGAAGACTAGGATGAATGGGTGCAGCATTTAACAGCTCCTAGACTCGGTTCTTTAAATTTGGACTGAGAATCACAGCACCTACTTCACAGAGAGGTGTTGGGGTGAGGAGTACCTAAAATTTTCCTCCGAACAGGGCTGTTCCAAAGCCCATTAAGTGAAAGTTGGTGGTGGGTGAGGGCCCCTCTTAAGCAGGATTCAGGAGAAATAAATGCATGCTTACCTAGTAAAAAAAAAAAAAAAAAAAAAAAAGGTGTGAGGGGGGAGCAGAGGTAGCCCGAGTGGTTGAGTGCCTGCTTCCCATGTACGAGGTCCCAGGTTCCATCCCCAGTACCTCCTAAAAAGGAAAAAAACAAATGGAGAATGAAAAAACTGATTGGAGCGTGGAGGTAGCCCAGTGGTTGAGTGCCTGCTTCCTGTGAGGTCCTGGGTTCAATCCCCTCTATGTTACCCCACCCCACCCACCCCCAGAAAAAAGCTTTGAGGGAGGGACAATTCAGATCCAGACATTGTGGTACCCAGAACAGATTTTAGGGCACCATGTAAGCATGTTTGCTGAAGGCTGTTCAGCTTTTCAGAATTAGGAAGTTTAAGGTCTAGAAGATAAAGCTGAATGTTGGGAAGATGAAGATGATTCCTTATCTTAAAAGATACCCAAAAGGCAGCAGAAAGGGCCTTTGGTTGGCAACTGGGACCTTTGCCCCGGTTGGTGTGACCTGAGTGCCTCAGAGAAGGGAAACAAACCTGTCAGGACTGAAGCGTTCACTGCTTGGGCCAGGGCCAGGGTTTGAAATTAGATTGACGTGCCAGGCGCCCCGTGGCGCTTCTGCTTGGACTTGGAAGTAGGGGCTAGTCAGGCGGCAGCTGCAGCAAGAGGGGTCACTTACTCAGTTCTGCGCCTATATTCTGTAGGTAAATATTTTGGGGTATGGTCGGGAAATTGTGTGAAATATATAAAAAGAAAAATTTTAGCAACGTCCAGCATTTCCTAGAGGGAAATGCTGATTCTAGACGACTCGGTGCACCTGAAAGAGAAGAGTCCAGATTAACCGAGCCCCGCGGAATCTCCAGGCAGAAGCGGGTGTTCCACGGCGATGCGCCCAGGTTTCAAGCCCATTCTGGGGTTTGAATGGGCCTCCTGGGAGCCTGCCTCACGGATGGGTTGTCCTCAGCAGATTCATTCATTTCACCCACCATTTCCTGGGAGCCCCCGTGAGCCCGGCCTTGGGTGGGTGCAGGCTTCAAGCGGGCAGCTCCAGTCCCGAGCGGTTCCTGCCCCCGACTCCCGCTCCGGTGGGCCCGGACTTGATGGGGGCCCTAGGGGAGCTGTGAAGGCTCCAGGGTGCGGGACCCGAGGCCTCACGAGCGGATGCTTCCCGGTGGCAGGAGCCACCCCCTCGCCGGCTCCCGGAAGGTCTGCCCACGGTGGCCTCTGGGCGAGGCGCGGCGGCCGGGGAGACGGCGCCCCCGCAGCCACCTGCCCGCGCACCCCTGGGCAGGGCTTCGCCGCCGCCTCCAGACCTGGGCCAGGCGCCGCCCGCATGCAAATGAGCCGCGGGCTCCTCCCGCCGCGGAGCCTCCGGAAGCCGCGGCCGCTCCCCGCCCGCTCCACAGGCTCGGGTCAGGCGCGGCGATGGCGGCGCGGCGCGCGCGGGCCGTGCGGGTGCTGGTGGACATGGACGGCGTGCTGGCGGACTTCGAGGCGGGCCTGCTGCGCGGCTACCGCCGCCGCTTCCCCCGGGAGCCGCACGTGCCGCTGGAGGAGCGCCGGGGCTTCCTGGCCAGCGAGCAGTACCGGGCGCTGCGGCTCGACCTGGCGGAGAAGGTGGCCAGCGTGTACGAGGCGCCAGGCTTCTTCCTCGACCTGGAGCCCATCCTGGGGGCCTTGGACGCCCTGCGGGAGATGAGCGCCATGCAGGACACCGAGGTCTTCATCTGCACCAGCCCCCTGCTGAAGTACGGCCACTGCGTGATGGAGAAGTACCGCTGGGTGGAGAAACACCTGGGGCCCCAGTTTGTGGAGCGCATGATCCTGACGAGGGACAAGACCGTGGTCCTGGGGGACCTGCTTATTGATGACAAGGACACCATTCAAGGCCAGGAGGAGACCCCAAGCTGGGAACACATCTTGTTCACCTGCTGCCACAACCAGCACCTGGACCTGCCCCCCACGAGGAGACGGCTGCTCTCCTGGAGGGACAACTGGAGGGAGATTGTAGACAGCAAGCGGGGAGCCGTGCCATGGGACCGGGCAGGACCCGGGCTCCGCCAGGAACAAGCCGAGGGCGAGTAGCTGAAGGCAGGGGTGATGCCAGCAGGGAATCCCAGCAGAGCCAGGCGACAGGCAGTGTCATGGCAGGGACTCGCCCCATGCAGCCGGGAGACCCAGCACCCTGTGCCCTTGGCACCTCCGGGAGCCTGGCTGGCATGGAGAGGCCGTGGGAAATCAGCCAAGAACCTTTTAATAAAAAAACGTTCACTCTCTGAAAAAAAAAAAAAAAAAAAAAAAAAGAGTCATATCAGACCAGTCACATAATTAAAATGGGAATTAATAAACCCACATGAGGAAAACTATTTAACCTCATTCCATAAAGAAGTGTAAATTAAATAAATTAAAGCAAGATACACTTTTTGGTAACTATGTTGGTTTTTCTTCAACATTTTAGTTGAAAAAATTTCAAATCTATAGAAAATTTGACACAAGTGAACAATGAGCACATGTATACCAGTCATTTAGAATCAACAATCGTTAATGTTTTGCTGCTTACTCATCTTTCTAACTTCACAGAAACACACAGCACACACACAGACACACTTGTTTTTTTCCTACTAAACCACTTGAAAGTAAGTTGCGGACATCATGACACTTCATACCTGAAAGCTTCAACAAGCATCTCCTAAGAATAAGATATTTTCTGCATGACCAAAATAACATTTCACACTTAGGAAAATTAATTATAATTCAATAATATTATCTAATGTATAATCCATACTCAATTTTCTCCAATAGTCACCAAAAATTTTTACAGGAGTCTTTCTATTATGGTCGCATCACTTTACTCTCTTTTACTTTGTTTCTCAAGACATTTATATTTTTCAATAGACTGCATCAGCTATCTTTGTAGAATGTCCCACATTCTGAATTAGTTTGATTGTATCCTTATGATTGCATTCAGATTAAATGTTTTGGCAAAATACTACATAATCCTCAGAAGGATAAGTAGAACATTATCATATAACCTGGCTGTGGCCGTTTGAGATTATTTTATGAATCCCAAAAAAAAGAAAGATTGCTTGTAAACTAATCTATTCCTCTTGGTGTGATACCCTTTGATTGTATTAAATTCAATTGAGTGTGGTTGCATGTTGGGGGGTGGGGCAGATGAGTGGTGGTGTTCCTGGGTTTGGTGGTACAGCACTGGGGGGTGGGTGGATTAGGAAGTGCTGGTTCAAATCCCCAGGGGATGTAACTGTGAATCTTGACATTCCATGGGTTAGGAGAGGGGGGTATCATGGGCCCTGGGGGGCTGGGGAGAAGGGAACAGTCAAGATCTAATGGGTTGTTTGGTGGTCATGGGGAAGGTTTTTCATTACCTTTCAGTAATGGACACAGGACATGGTAAATATCATCAAAATTATTAAACTGTATCATCTAAAAAAATAAATAAATAAATAAATTCAATTGAAAGACCTTTGATTAGAGTACCTGTTAAGATTGCTTTAGGGCTTTGATTCAATTATGTCAGTAAGGTGTGACTCAGGTTGAGTACTTGCCACCTCACTGGGTCTGATATAAAGGGACACTCATAGACACAATGACAGAGGAAGAGAGCCAACTCTGTCATTTTTGATCCTGCTATGTGGCAGAAAGGAGAAGGCTCAAATGGTTAAGGCTCCAGGTGAGATGAGCTATTTGCCTGATAGCTTACGGCTGAGCTTAGGAAGAGAGCAGAATAGCTGAGCACATAGTAAGCCCTAAGAGACAAGCCCTATGCCAGCCTGCAGCTAAAATCAGGAAGAAAGTGGAGAAGTTGAGCCTGAGAAAGCTAGGGGAAGGAGAAAGCTGGGCAGAGATTAGCAGCCATCTTGCTTCATCACAGAGCAACACACCAGGATCAACAGTAGCTGACTTTGGTGAGAAAACATCTCTGCTGATGCCTTGAAACTGTAAGCTTTTACCCCCCAATAAATCCCCATTTGTAGCAGTTTGGTAGTTTGGTGTAATTATGAATTCCAAAAACAGATATTGGATCATGCTTGTAAACTGGTCTGCTAATCTGGACATGATTAAGTTATGATTTGGGCATTAACTGGGTCACATCAGTAGGCCATTGAACCCCACCCTTGGTGGGGCAGGAATCAAATATAAAAGACATGGCAAAGGACAGAGGAAGCAGTTTTGATGTTGGAGTTTTGGTGAGGAAGGAGAGGAGGCCCCCAGGGTAGAGATGAGCCATTCGCCTGATAGTCTACAGCTTGCCTTGTGGAGGAAACAGAGGATCTAAGCCCGGAGAGAAATGCAGCCCTGGGAAGAGAAGAACCCAAGAAGCCTGAACCCTGGCAAACATTGGCAGCTGTCTTGCTCCAACACGTGGCAATGGACTTTGGTGAGGGAAGAAACTTACACTTTATGGCCTGGTAATGTGGACTTCTACCCCAAATAAATATCCTTTATAAAAACCAACTGATTTCTGGTATTTTGCATCAGCACTCCTTTGGCTGACTAATACACCATTATAAAAGCCAACAGATTTCTGGTACTTTTTGCATCAGCATCCCTTTGGCCAACTAATACACTGGCAATCCCACTTCTAGGTACATATCCAAAAGAATTGAAAGAAGGGACTCAAACAGATATTTGCACATCTTTTTAAATAGTGGCATTACTCACAATTGCCAAAAGATGGAAGCAACCCAAGTATCCATCAACAGATGAATGGATAAACAAAATATGGTATGTATGTAAAATGTAATATTATTCAGCTGTGAAAAGGAATGAAGTTCTGACACATGCAACAACTGGTGAACTTTGAAGATATTATGTTAAGTGGAATAAGTTGTACAAGAAAGGACAAATATTGTATGATCTCACTGATACAAAATAATTAGAATAAGCAAATTCATAGAGTCAGAAACTAGAATACACATTACCAGGGGCCAGGGAGTAAGTCAGGAATTAAGAGTTAATGCTTAATTGGTACAGAGTTTCTGTTTGGGGTGATGGAAAAGTTTTCATAATGGATGGTGGTGATGGTAGAACAATATTGTGAATGTAATTAACACCAATTATCTAAATGTGGTGAAAAATATCTAAATGTGGTGAAAAAGAAAAAAAAGCAGAAATTTTAGGGGAGCAGATGTGGCTCAAGTAGTTGAGCACCTACCTCCCACATGGGAAGTCCCGGTTTGGTTCCTGGTACCTCCTAAAGAAGACCAGCAAGACAGTGAGCTGACGTGATGGACTGGCATGGCAAGCTGACACAACAAGGAGACCCAACAAGAGACACAACAAGCAGGGAGGAGCCAATGTGGCTCCAGTAATTGGGTGCCTCCCTCCCAAATGGGAGGTCTTGGGTTAGGTTTCTGGTGCCTCCTAAAAGAAGACAAGCAGACACAGAGAGCACACAACAAACAGACACAGAGAGCAGACAGCAAGCATAAACAATGAGGGGGATGGGAATAAATTAATTGTTAAAAGGGGGGGGGGATTTTAGCAGGTATATATGTTTCTAGAATAAAAAATTTAGGGAAGCCGCTGTGGTTCAAGCAATTGAGCTCCCATTTACATATGGAGGACCCAGGTTGGATCCCCAGGACCTCCTGGTAAAAAAAAAAAGAAAAAAGGCATCCTAGACCTGCATGGAGAGGCACAGGTCCTGCGTGGCGAAGTGATGCACCAAAAAGATGATGATGCAACCAGACAGAAAAAAAAAGTTTTTAGAAGAAAGTACAACCCCAACAGTGAACCCTAATTTAAGCTAGAGTCTGTAGTTAATAGTGCAATTATAATAATATTCTGCCATCAGTTGTAGCAAAGATACCACCACACTATGCAAAAATGTTAATAATGGGAGTGGGTATAAAGAAACTCTGTATTTTCTGCATCCTTTTTCTGTAAACCTATAAGTTCTCTAAAAAACAACAAAATAAAAAACACACCAGAATGTTCAAGAGGCAAGGAAGGATTCCCACCTACAGATTTCAGACTTCTAGTTCCAGAATTGAAACAATTCTGTTGCTTAAAAAAAAAAAAAAAAAAAAAAAGAACACTACATAAATGATATTGTGTACTTCTTATCATGTAAGGAAGAACATAATGCTGATTTGTTGACGATTGGTAGTACTGAGTTGGATCACTTAGTTAAGGTTGGCCACCAGATCTCTGCTTTAAAAATACACTTTTCCCTTTTGGAATTAATAATTTATCTGTGTTGATACTGGAAGACTATGTGAATACTCTATTCTCCAGCAGCCTTTCACCCAATTGTTAAACTGGAGATTGCAAAATGCTGGTTTTATGATTCTATCATTCTTTATTGGCTGGCATTCTAACTATAAAGAAAACCTTTCCCTTCTTTTCCCCTTTTCTCTCTCTGATTTATTTATTATCATTACACCCTCCTATGTTTTGTATTAAATAAGTAATCGTCCATTCCTGTCATTTTTCTTTTTGTTACATCATATTGTCACATTTGGCCTGTGGGAGTTCCTTCAAGTTGGCTCCTGTGCCTTTTTGACATGACCCCATTAGTCTTTGAGCATTTCCTTACTTTCTGGCCAACAGGATTTTCCAGACTGACCTTGAGCTTTCTTTGCCCCTAAACCTGCAATCAGTCATTTCTTCAAGGAACCCTGGTTCTTTTTAGTAGGGATAGTATTCAGAAACCAAGATCTGGTCTTTAGGTGTGCTCATTTCTAACTGGTGTATCATTGTTTCTAGGTCCTTTTTAATGGACAGGCTAGTAAACACACACACACTTGAGTTTATTCTGATAGCTCCAATTCAAATCCAGCAGCACAGGGCTCTTCCTAGCCTTCTCTCATTCCGTGTTAGTATCTCTGTCCACCAGACTGTCTGTTCACAAAGCATTGATAATTTTTTATTTGATCTATCTCATAATAATAAATTGTTTCAGAATTATATCACTAATACACTACTAACCACAAATCTACTGTGAAGTCCGAAATTTCTTTGTATTCCTTTTTGTTCTTAAAATATTCCCCACTAAGAATATATATAGCCAGAGTTCCATGCTCAAAAGTTCCTTGAATATATTTTTTCTTTCCAAATTTAAATTATCAATTTGATATGGAGTTAGGTTCATTTGTTTCTATGTTTATTTAATTTTATTTTCTTAACCTTGTAGTCCTCTTTTTGAATATGTGAAATATTTAGGCAGTTGAAAAGTTAAAATTATAGAAAAAGGTAAACTCAGAGAAATCTTATTCCCGTCCCTATTCCCTCCATCCTGTTTGCTTCTACACTCTAGATAGAACACTATTAAATGTTTCTGAGTAATCCTTCATGTGTTTATTTTGAAAAAATATTCCTGCATGTCTACTTTTTCATATATACCTACTTATATGTGTGAAGTAACTCCCTATCAGTTCATGGCGACCTTCCTCATTTAAACTCCATTGTGTGGTTGTGCCACAGTCTATTTGGTGAGTCTCCCGTGGAGGGCTATTTAGGCTGTTCCCAACATTTTGCTACAACAAATAATGCCACAGTGAACAATCTTGTAAAAGTGTTGTTTCATATTTATGGCATTGTAGACTCCAAGTGAATTCCTAGAGGTGGGGATTATGGCATCAATAATCGGATTTGTTGATGTTGCTCAATCTCCTCCACAGCGGCCATAACATTGCTCTTTCCCAGTGATTCATGCAAGGGCCTGCTTTCCCATGGCCCTGCCAACTGAGTCTGCTGTCAAAGCTTTTGACTTTTTGATAAATTAGCATATTTTAATTTTGCATATCTCTTATTATGAATGAAGTTGGCCATCTTTTTATATGTTTAAGAGCCATTTGTACATTTTTTCCTGTAAGCTACCTTTTCATATCTTTTGCTCTTCATTACTATCAGGATTTTTTAATCAGTGTAGGTGTTTTTCTCAATGTTTAAAAGATAAAAGAAAAAAGATAAAAAGAGAGATATAAGAGATTAGCCTCATCTATGATATGGTAGGTTGGAATGTGTCTCTCCCAATTTGTCATCTGCCCCTTGACTTTTTTGTGGTGTCCCTTTTGACATCCAAAAGTTATTGACTTTACCAGTCCTTTTTTTCTTCTATGCTTTGATTTATAGTTAGAAAGCCTTTCCTTATATCCAGATTACAAATAAACTTACCTAGGTTTATCTCTTAGTATTTACAGGAGTTCAGTTTTATATTTAGATCTCTGATCCATGTGAAGTTCATTCTGGTATCTTAAAAAAATACAATTATATGCATTTAAAATTAGCAATTCTAAAAATGTATAATAGCCAATGCTAGGATATATGTAGTGAAACTAGCACCCTTAAAGATTGCTAGTGGTAGTAACAGCCCATTTGGAAACAATGTGACACCATGTATAAAAAAACATATAAGTTTATATCATTAGTACATTAATCCACTCCTGAGAATTCATCCAAAGAAAATAGTCCAGAAGAAAGAAAAATCTATAAGCATAAAATGTTCTTTGAGGGTGTTGTTTATAAATAAAAACCATAAGCAATCTATACATCTAGCACCAGGGGAAATAATTTAGTAAACTGTGGTCAAGATAATCCTCATGTTTAATGACAACTTTATCAAGAGATAATTCACATATAATACAAGTTACCAACTTAGAGTGTGTTGTCCAATGGTTTTTAGAATATTCACCCAAATTAATTTTAGAACATTTTCATTATCCCCATTAGAAACCCCATATCCATTTCCCCTCAGCCCCTCCAACCTTGCATAACCACTAATCTACTGTCTGTCTTTATATATTTGTATATTATTATCATTTCATACAAATGGTATCATGACATGTGGCCTTTTGTGACTAGCATAATGTTTTCAAGGTTCAACCATGTTGTATCATGTGTTTCATTCTGTTTTATTGCTGAATAATATTCCATTATGTGATATACCACATTCTGTTTATCCATTCATCAGCTGATGAGCATTTGGGTGGTTCCCACTTTTGGCAATTGTGAATAATGCTGTAATGAGCATTCAAGTACAAATTTTTGTGTATTCATACATTTTCATTTTTCTTGGGTATATACCTAGGAATGGAATTGCTGGGTCATACAGCAACTCTGTGTTGAACCTCTGAGGAACTGACAGGTTGTTTTCCAAAGTATCAGCAGTGTATGAGGTCCCAATTTCTCCACATTCTCACCAACACTTGCTATTATCTCTCTTTTCTATTATAGCCACCCTAGTGGGTGTGAAGTAGTATCTCACTGTGGTTTTGATTTGCGTTTCCCTGATGGCTAATGATGTTGAGCATCTTTTCATGTGTTTATTGGTCATTTATAGTCTGTCAAGAGTTGAGTTGAGCTGATAGAGTTGAGTTGACTAAGACAATAAGCCAAAATGAAAGTAACAGTCAAGTCTTTAATCACTCCTTCTTAGCAAGAGGCTAAGCAGGAGGAAAACACTGACTCCTCCAATGTTCTAATTTTTCCCCATGGAATGGTACCGGGTTATAGTCTGATGGATTAGGGCATACTAGGGATCATCTCAATTCTAAGGGAGTCCCAAACAAAAGGGCCCTTCCATTTTGTAGACCTGGGAGTCAAGAGGAAGAACAGTGGGATGGGTTAGGTGTGGAAAAGTACTAAGTACTGAGCCAGAGTAGAGAAAAGTGTCTTTAAGGCCCTTCCCTTCCCTTAAAGACCCCAGATAAGGAGGCCCAGAAGGAGGTGCCTGGGCTAGAAATGCAGATATGTGTAAGAGCATGGCTGACCAGGTGGGACTGAATCCTTGACTTCAACTCCCTTCAGAGACTGTATTGCATTGACTGCACACCTGGTCTAGTGTGGGGAGAGCAGCATCCCCCCTGCGACTTGCCAGATAAAGCCTTTGTGATTGTCTAGGGTCTGGATGATCACACTATGATTTTGGCCAGGAGCTGGATTCCTCAATATCTTCTTTGGAGGAATGTCTACTCAGATCTTTTGCCATTTTAGAATTGGATTGTCTTTTACTTATTGAGTTGTAGAGGCTCTAAGGATATACTAGATAATACATGTCCCTTCTTAAAATATATGATTTTCTAATTTTTTCTCCCATTCTGTGGGTTGTCTTTTCACTTTGTTGATGGTGTCCTTTGAAGCACAAAAGGCTTAAATTTTTATGGTTTCCAATTTATCTGTTTTTTTTTTCCTTTTGTTGCTTGTGCTTTTGCTATCACGTCTGTGTCACTGAAATATTAAGGAGCCGTTTAAATTATAAATTTGCAGGGCAGGAATGCAGAAAAAAAGGTTTATGCCATATGGTCATAAAAATTGAATCCACACTGTGATTAGAAGTATGTGAAACTTACATTTGTCTATGAAAAAAGGTGCCCAAATCATATAGACAAATGAAAATCTGACTCATTAAAGTAGCAAGCGATATTTTTCTTCTCATAATTTAGAGTTTCTGTGAACAGTACTATATATTTGTGTAAAAAAAAAAAAAAAAAAAAAAGAGGGAAGCGGATGTGGCTCAAGTGATTGGGTTCCCATTTACCATATAGGAGGCCCTGGGTTTGATTCACGGGGCCTCCTAGTGAAGGCAAGCTGGCCCGTGCAGCATGGTGAATTGGCGCAGCAAGATGACACAACAAAGGGAGACAAGCTGACACAGAAAAACGCCCAGCAAATGGACACAGCAAGCACAAGCAGCAAGGGCAGATAAATAAATAAATAAAATATATATATATATATTTCTTTAAAAATAATGTCCTAAAATAATGATTAAATAATCAGGTATTCCTCCTACCTAAGCTTATGAATTAATAGGATACAATCACTTTTTTTTTTTTAGGCCAGTAAAAAGAATTTATTTGGGAAATAGGGGAAAGAACAGAGCTTGCTGAGAAATGGGAGAGAAAGAAATACACACCAAGATTTGGTGTGGGCTCCTCTAGGCAGAGAGAGTGAGCTCTACCTCATGTGATTACCTTTGCTACTGATAAGGGGAGGGGCCCATGTGGTTATTGGTTACCCCACCTATGGTGGGGTCCAATGGTGAGGCCTTTTTGGAATATCCAGAGCCAAGGGGAGTTCCCAGAAAGAGAAACTGGGACCTCAAGGTTAAACTCAAGGTCCCAGCGAGGTCTTGCAGCAATGTTGTCTGCTGGCCATGTGGTCTACCAGCCATGTGGTCTGTCAACCATGTTGTCTGTCAGCCATGTTGTGGGTCATCTTCTCCTCCATTACCCTATACTAACCTGCCTCAACTCCCCCATCAGAGAGTTCACACCCTTATTCTTAAGGGGTTGCTGAGGGGCAATGATCATTCTTCTGTGGTTACTTCCTGCTGGTTAGGGCAGTAGTCCCTGCCAGACAGGGCGTAAACCTCTCTGGATGTTCTACTGAGTTTGAGGGAAGATGGGTCTGACACTGTGGTTGGAACTGGCTGAAATCCCTGTGTGACTAATATCTTGTTTTGGAAGGCATTATACAATCATATTTTTTAAAAGTACACAAAGGGCCCATAAATATTATTCAAACTCAATTCAGTGAACATTTGTTAAGCACCTGCTATATACTAGACATGTGCTCCGGGACCAAGGAGAATGTAAAGATAAATGAAATATGGATTGTGGGAGAGCAAGGAATAGTGACGAAAAGATTTGACATGTGTAACTATTATAAAAATAAAAACTAAAAAACACTAAGAGACACATGGAATATTTAAAATTCAAGGAAGTATTTCAAGGAGAAGTGGTCAACTCTGTGAAGTACAGCGAAGAGGTTGACGAAGGTGAGGACAAAGAGCAGATCAAGATAGAATCATTGGGAAATGGATGTGGCTCAACCAGTTGGGCACCTACTTACCACATGGGAAGTCCTAGTTTCAGTTTCTAGTGCCTCCTGGAGGAGGCAAGCAAGCAATGAGCAGACAGACAAGAAAATCATCTGGGTGGCGGTTGGGGGTGCAGGGATAAATAAAGAAAAAATAAAGTAAATAAATAAACCTTTAAAAAAAAAAAAAAGATGGAATCATTAGTGACCTTGACCAGATTGATTTTAGGGAGTGATGGGAATGAAAGACTAGTTGAATTGGAGTGGATCAAAGAGTGAATGGGAAGTGAGGAAATGAGACATCAATGTAGGCAACTATCTCTCTGGGAGGCATTTCTAAAATGCAGAGAAATGGAGCATTCAAAGAGGGTGAAATAATGGTTTGGAAGATAAAAAAGACAATTGCAAGAGCAAAGTCCTAGAACATACAGGAGGGGATAGGATCTAGTGCACAAATGAAAGACCAAGCGCTTAGTAGATGCTCAATAAAAATGTGTTGAATGAAAAAAAAAGTAAGTAATGGGCTCTTCCCTCAAGGTGTCAAGTTAGTTTTCATGTATCATGTTCTGGTCATGTTAATAGTTTTGATGCATTAAATACTTTCATTGGAACACATTAGGTACTTGTGTAATGAGTACAGCACCAAGTGCCTCACAGGTACCAATCCACTGAATCCTCATATCATCCTCATGGAGAAGCCATTATCACTGCCTCTGTTTCACAAATGAGAAAACTAAGGTGAGGACACGGCAGAGCTAGGATGTGATGTAGCAAAGCTCGGCCTCTCATCCATTATGCCACACTAGTTTTCTAATAATGAATGGAAGGAATCCTGTTGGGTCCAGGATCAGATCAATCTGTTACCTCCGATTCATTTTCTTTATTAACAAAGAACCCAGGAAGTAAGTCAGTGGAGTTATGAAACATTTTGCTCTCCACAATCATGGGGGTTGGCAAGAGGGATGAAAATTGTCCACTCATTTTATTGGCATCTTTTGGTTTGACCACATTTCCTTCACTCAGTGGTTATTACTCTAATAATAAAATGTAGCCCATTTAGTCTTGTTTTGCAGTTAAAAATTTAACATTATTCAGAAGTAAGCAGAAATATCAAAGAAGGTATCCAACCAAATCACTTGCACAAGCCTGCAAAGAAATATGAACAAAAACAGTTATTGCTCTACTTTTTATAATTTTGAAATATTGGAAACAATCCAAATACTCTTTTGTAGGATTTTAATCAAAGTTTTACATCCTTTTAACAGAAGACTATATAGCTTTTAGCAAGAATGAGATAGATTTAAAGACTAGAAAAGTCCCATATGTAATGTTAAACAAAAAAAAGCAAGATGCAGAATTGTTTAATTTGACTCTACTTTTGAAAATAAATGGTAACTACATGCATATATAATATATACATAAAAATGTAGAGAAATAATTGACAAACTGTTAGTAGTTATAAGGAAGGAAAAACAGACAACTTTGATTTTCTGAATTATACATATCTGGATTGTTTGAATTATTTACAAGCACTTTCTTCACAGAAGAAACAACCTTGTTTAAGAAGGCAGAAGAGCAGTTTGTAAGAAATGGAGCAGGGGACGGGGAAGCCTGAAGCGGGCCTCTGGTCCCCCAGCCTGTGAACTGCCGCTTCACTTCCTGGCAATAGAGCTTTATGACTGGCTGTCTCTCCGGCACCCTCCTGCCTACAGGACATGGCGAATGGGGAATATTAGAAATCTTCCTTGAGAAAAGTCTAACAAAAGCGTGCGAGACATTGTAACTTGGAAATATAAGCAAAGGGAAAATTCCATTTAAAAAAGCATTCATCCCCAGAGTCTCTATACATGGTAGGAAATGCAGCCAGTAAGCCAATGAAAGGAATTAAGATCATTATGAAATCACTGGTTTGGCTGCGGAGAACATGGCAGACATTAAGTGCAATTCATCTTCAGAGAGCTCCATTCATTCCCATCAGTACTTTATGGCTATTTTATAGCTAAATAGCCATAAAAAGCAACAGAGATAAGAGAAATAATAACTAGGATAGCTGACATTTTTACAGTGACCCACAAATTTCAGTCTTTCCCATCCATTTTATACCACGTTGCATGTCTGCCCCTTCCAAAAACTGTGGGAAGCAAAATTTTCAGATGAGGAAGCCAACCATCAGGGTTTTTAGTGAGTGACACAGAAGTGGGACCAGATCCAGGATTTCTCATACCCACTGCCAAAGCAGATTGGGTTTGATATTATCCAGCCTTAACTAGAATAGAAATGGACACAATTCATTTTTTAAAATAATTTCTTTTATTTTAATTGTGGTAAAACATACATAACATAAAAATCATTTAAGCCATGTTAAAAGTGGAAAATTCGTTGACATTAAGTACATTGACAACACTGTGGGACTTTTACCACTTTTTCCAATCTATTTTCATCATCCCAAACCAAAACCTACTCATTTAGCAATAATTCCCCATTCCCTTTTCCTCTACCCCTGGAAAGCACTATTCTGCTTTCTATCTCTATGAATTTGCTTATTCTAAGTATTTCGTGTAAGAGAAATCATACAATATTTGTCCTTTTGTGTATGGCTTATTTTTCTCAATATGATATCTTCAGGGTTCATCCATATGGTAGCATGTACCAGCACTTCATTTCCTTTTATAGCTGAATAATATTCCACTGTATGGACATACTACATTCTATTTATCTAATCATCAATTGATGGACACTTGGATTACTTTCATCTTTTAATAATTGGAAATAAAGCCTCTATGAACATCTGTGTGCTAATATCTGTTCAAATCCCTACTTTCAATTTTTTCAGTATATACCTAGAAGTGGGATTACTGGGTCATATGGTAATTCTATACTTAACTTTCTGAGGAATCATCAAACTGTTTTCCACAGCAGCTTCATGATATTACATTCTCACCCACAAGGTATTTCTCCACATCCTCACCAACAATTGTTATTTTCTTTTCTTTTCTTTTCTTTTAATAATAGCCATACTGGTATGTGTGAACTGGTCTCATTGTAGTTTTAATTTGCATTTCTCTAAAGGCTAATAATGGTGTGCATTTTTTCCATGTGCTGATTGGTCATTTGAATACCTTCTTCAGAGAAATGTCTATTCAAGTCTTTTGCCCATTTTTAAATTGTTTTTTTTTTTTTTTTTTTTTTTTTTGTCTTTTTTTTGTTGTTGTTGAGTATATTTATACATACTGGACACTAATTCCTTATCAGATATATCTTTCCAACTATGTACTTCCATTCTTTAGATTGCCTTTTCACTTTCTTGATGATGTCCTTAGATGCACAAAAATTTTTAATTTTGATGAATTTCAAATTTTTTTTTCTTTTTATACTTGTGCTTTTATTGTAAAATCTAAAAATCCATTGCCTACTACAAAGTCTTGGAGATATTTCCCTATGTTATTTTGTAAGAGTTGATAGTATTAGCTCTTATATTTAGGTCATTCATCCATTTTGAATTAATTTTTGTATATCATAAAAGGTAGGGGTCCACATTCATTCTTTTACATGTGGATTTCCAATTGTCCAGCATCATTTGTTGAAGGGAATATTATTTCCCCACTAAATGGACTTGTGAAAATCAACTAGAGGTAAATGTGTGGATTTAACTCTGGACTCTCAATTCTATTCCATTGGTTTATATGTCTATTCTTATGCCTATTTTGTTTTGTTTTGTTTTATTCATGTTTATGAAGTATTTCTTTTGCATCAGGACCTTTTAAAAATGCTTTACAGGGATGCGGATGTGGCTCAAGCGATTGAGAGCCCACCTACCACATGGGAGGTCCCGGGTTCAGTTCCTGGTGCCTGGAGAAGATGAGCAAGATGGTGAGCTGGCGCAACCGGCTGTCAATGGGACAGCAAGATGACACAACAAGGAGACATGAAGACAAAACACAATGAGAGACACAACAAAGCAGGGAGCGGAGGTGGCTCAAGCAATTGAGAGATGGCTCTCTCCCACATGGGAGATCCCAGGTTCGGTTCCCACTGCCTTCTGAGGAGAGGATGAGCAGACACAGAGAGCACCCAGCAAATGGACACAGAGAGCAGACAGCAAGTGCAAGCAATGGGGGGGGGGGGGAATAAAAAAATAAAAAAATAAAAAATCTTCAAAAAAACAAAGTGCTTTACAGATACAAACTCATTTGAACCACTCCACCCTTCCAAGACCTAAGGACAATTTTTTAAATAAAATTGTATTAAAGTGTATCATTCGTACAAGAACATACACAAACAATAAATATATAGTAAAAGTTGCGAACTTACAAAACAAGCATACATATCATCATAAAGGGTTCTCATGCATTACCCCACCACCAACACCTTGCATTATAGTAAAACATTTTTTACAAGCTATAAATGAGCATTGTCAAAATATTACTACTAACTATATAGCCAATATATATATATATATTTAAAGATACTTAAATTATAAAAATGTCACATAAAAAATATAGGGGATTCCCATATGCCCCGCTTCCCACACCTCCCACATTTTCCCACATTAACAACATCCTTCATTAGTGAGGTACATTCATTGAAATTGAACACATTTTGGAGCATTGCCACTAAGCGTGGATTAAAGTTTACACTGTAGTTTACACTCTCTCCCACCCAATTCTGTAGGTTATGGCAAGATTTATAATGGCCTGTATCTGTCATTGCAATGTCAAGACAATTCCCAAGCCCCTAAAATGCCCCCGTGTTACACATGTTTTTCCCTCTCCTTGCCCTCCTAACCTCCAGTGGCCACTGCCTCCACATCAATGATATAATTTCTTCAATTGCTAGAATCACAATAAGTCTATAGCAGAATGCTAGTAAGTCTACTTTAGTCCATAGTTCATTCCCCAATCCTGAGGATTCTGTATAGCCCATATTTTACATGTGGTGTATTTTTCCCCCAACACACCCAATTATTAACACTCTGTCTTAGTATTATACATGTGTTATAGCTCATGAGAAAACATTCTCATATTTGTCCTGTTAACCACAGTCCATCTTCTACCACTGGAGTCCCTGTGTTATACAATCCCATGTTTTGTATGTAATCCATTCAAAATGTACATTCAGTAGCTCTCATTTTCATCAGAGTTGTGCATACTGTTTTAATTACTGTAGCTTTGTAGCAAGTCTTTTTTTTTAAGATTTATTTATTTATCCCTCCGCTGCTCCTGTCTACTCTCTCTATCCACTTGCTGTGTGTTCTTCTGGGTCTGTCTTCTCTTTAGGTGGCACCGGGGACCAATCCTGGGACCTTCCGGAGTGGGAGAAAAGTGGGGCATGTGGGAATCCCCTATATTTATATTTATAAATATATTCCCTATATTTATTTGCGCCATCTCAACTCCCTGGTCTGCAGTATCTCTTATTGTCTCTCCCCTGTGTCTCTTTTTGTTGCATCATCTTGCTGTGCCAGCTCTCCACTTGGGCCAGCACTCCGTGTGGGCCAACTCACTGCGCAGGCCAGCTTGCCTTCACCAGGAGGCCCTGGGAATTGAACCCTGGACCTCCTATATGGTAGACGTGAGCCCAATCGCTTGAGCCACATCTGCTTTCCTGTAGCAAGTTTTAAAATCAGGAAGTGTGAGTCTTCCAACTTTGTTCTTTTTCAAGATTGTTTTGGTTCTTCAGGGCTCCTTGCAATTCCATATGTTTGAGAATCAGCCTTTCCATTTCTGCAGAAAAGGTTATTGGGATTTAAATAAGGATTGCATTGAATTTGTAGATTGCTTTAGGCAATACTAGCATATTAACAATATTTAATCTTTCAATCCATAAACAATGATATCTATTTATTTAAGTCTTCTTTAAGTTCTTTCAGCAATGTTTTGCAGTTTTCAGTGTTCAAACCTTTTACTCATATGGTTAAATTTATTCCTAGGTATTTTATTCTTTTAGATGCTATTGTAATGGAATTCTTTTTTTTTTTTTTTTTTTTTTATTCTTTTTCGATTGTTAATTACTGGTATATAGAAACACTACTGATTTTTGGATGTTTATCTTATATCCTGCAATTTGCTGAATTTGTTTATTAGTTCTATTAGCTTTCTTGTGGATTCTTTCAGATTTTTCTATATATAGGACCATGTCATCTGCAAATATGGATTATTTGATTTCTTACTTGCCAATTTGGATGCCTTTTATTTCTTTGTCTTGTCTGATTGCTCTAGCTAGAACTTCCAGGACAATGTCGAATAACAGTGGTGACAGCTGGATTCATAGAATGAGTTGGAAATAATCTTTTCTCTTTTATTTTTTGGAAGACTTTGAGCAGGATTGGTGTTAAATCTCCTTTGACTGTTTGGTAGAGTTCAGCAATGAAATTATCTGGTACTGATTTTTCTTTGTTGGGACATTTTCAATGGTTGATTCAATCTCTAGTTATAGGTCTGTTAAGATTCTATTTCTTCTTGAGTCAGATTAGGTAAATTGTATATTAATTTGTCCATTTCATTAAAGTTTTCTAATTTGTTGGCATATAATTGTTCATAGTACCCTTTTTAAAAAATATATATATATATATATTTTTTAAAGAAACTTAGATTACATAAATGTTACACAAAAAATATAGGGATTCCGATATGCCCCACTCCCTAGCCCTCTCACATTTTCCCACATCAACAACATTCTTCATTAGTGTGGAACATTTGTCACAATTGATGAACACATCTTGGAGCATTGCCACTAAGCAATGATTATAGTTTACATTCTCTCCTGCACATTTTTGCAAGTTATTACAAGATATACAATGGCCTGTATCTGTTGTTGCAATGTCATTCAGGATAATTCCCAAGTCCCAACAAAGCCCCCAAATTACCCCTATTTTTCCCTCTCCCTCCCCTCAGAACCTCCATTGTAACAAGTGCACCATCCACATGTAAAATGTTATTAATAGAGGAAAGGAGAAAAGGGACAGGATATTGGGTATATGGGAATCCTTATTTTCTATATGTGACTTTTCTGTAAGCTAAAGCTTCTTTGAAGACAAAATGAAAAAAATAAGACATTGGATGAATAAATGGAAAAAAGTCACTGTACATACAAGACAACAGATCTTACAGTGATGAAAGACATAATGCTAAAAAATTTTTAATTTTATATTTTTTACTTATATTATTTCAAATTTTTAAAAAATTTCATATTTTATTTGTTATTTTTAAAACCATCATTATTATATCACTTTCTTGTTAATTGTATTGGGTTATTTTGTTGGCTTCAATTTTGAAGAAGTTTTGAATCACAGAAGCATTACAAATGTGGCAGGGGAGGATCATTGGTACGTAGTGTCAGAGATGGGGGATACATGGGAGGAGATTCACCTGGGGCATACCTATAAGGCATATGAATATGTTCAAGTGTTCATGGGGCATTGTCACAGTGGATAGAGATCCACACAATAACCAAAGAAATTCCCATCCTGAAGAGCTCCACCACGTTCTTTAATGGAACAGCAAGAATCCACTAAGTACAGGGGCAGTGACTACTGAAGGAAGATGGACCATTGATGGGCCCTTGATTGTGATGACTATACTTATGAAACTTTACTTTTGAAATTGAAACTTAGCATAGTATTATAGGGTGCCTAAGTGTTACCTCATGAGAGCCTCCTTGTTGCTTAAATGTGGCGTCTCTCTAAGCCAAAACTCAGCATATAAATGCATTACCTTCCCCCCAGTGTGGGGCATGACTCCCGGGGATAAGCCTCCCTGGCACTGAGGGATTACTACTAAGAACCAACTAGCAATGCAACTGGAAAAAGACCTTGACCAAAAGGGGAAAATGGTAAAGACAAATGAGTTTATATGGCCAAGAGACTTCAAAGTGAGTTGGGAGGTCATTTCAGAGGTTACACTTATGCACATCTCAGCAGGAACTCATTGACTGCCAAAGTAAATATTATCTCAAATAGTGGAGCTCCTGAGGGCTCTGGTGACATCCAGGCACTATAGGCAGGGCAGACAGTTCAGGAGTTTGGTGCCCTGACAGTGGAAACTACTTTGGAATTTGCGCTTCCCAGTGTGACAGAGTTGAACTTAGTTGTGCTTTCCCAACACATGGCTCTGCTGCCCCTCTATTTGAACCTTTAGTTAGTACTAGAGCTGGTAGTTGTATGCCCAAGAGACTTAAATCCTTGGTATTTCCATGTGCCACTTGGGCCCTGAATCTCAACAGACTTGCAGCACCCACTCTCCAGTTCATTGGACTCACCCAGGACAACTAACAAGGAGATGATGATGACGACAACCATCTCAAGGAACAGAGAGAATCTACAACTGCAAGCAAAAAAGTCCCATCCATCTGCCCCATGGGATCTAAGACCCCTCTCAATTAGAGGTGGAGTGGGCGTCGCCATCACAGAATCCTCAGGATTAGGGACTGGACGATGAACTAGAGAAGACTTTTAACATAGTACCCTTTTATAATCCTTTTTATTTTTGTAAGGTCATTACTAAAGTCCCCACATTCATCCCCGATTTTAGTAATTTGTGTCCTATCTCTTTTTCTTTGTCAGCCTGGCTAAAGTTTTGTTGATTTTATTATCTTTTCAAAAACCCCACTTATGGTTTTGTTGATTCTCTCATGTTTTTCTATTCCCTGTTTCATTTATCTCTTCTAATATTTATTATTTTCTTCTGTCTACTAACTTTGGGTTTAGTTTGTTTTTCTTGTTCTAGTTTCATCAGGTGTGAAATTAAGTTATTGATTTGAGATCTTTCCTCTTTTTTAATGTAGGCATTTAGAGCTATAAATTTCCCCTCTGAGCACTGCCTTCATTATATCCCATAAGTTTTGTTATTTTGTGTTTTTGTTTTCATTTGCCTCAATATATTTACTAATTTCCATTGTGATTTCTTCTTTGACACATTGGTTGTTTAATAGTATGGTGTTCACTTTCCATTAATTTGTAAATTTTCCAGTTTTCCTTCTGTTATTGATTTCTAGCTTTATTCTATTATGGTCTGAGAAGATATTTTGCATGATTTTAATATTTTAAAATTTATTAAGAGTTGATTTGTGACCTAACATACCATCTGTGGTGGTCTGAAGCTGTATGTTCCCCTGAAAAACATGTGAGTGAATAAATTTCCATTGGTTAAGCCAAACTATTTTATGGTATTTGCCTGGAACAGCCTAGGGAACTAAAGTAGATTTTGGTAACAGGAGAGTGGGGTGCTGCTATTGCAAATACTAAAAATGTGGAAATGGCTTTGGAGTTGAGGAATAAAGGCTAGAAGAATTGTGAGACACTTGCTAGAAAAGGCCTAGATTGCTTTGAAGGGATTGTTGTGTTGGTAGAAATATGGACACTAAAGGTACTTCTGATGAGAACTTAGACAGAAATAATGAACATGTTATTGGAAACTGGAAGAAAGTTGATCCTTGTTTTAAAGTGGCAGAGAACATGGTGAAATTGAATTCTGATGTCAGATAGAAGGCAGAATTTGAAAGCGATGAGCCTGGATATTTAGCTGAGGAGATTTCCAAGCTAAGTGTGGAAAGTACAACCTGGTTTCTCCTTACAGCTTATAGTAAAATGCTAGAGGAAAAGGATAAGTTGAAAACTGAACTATTGGGCACACACACAAAAAAAAACCCAGAAATTGATGGTTTGGAAAATTCTGAGCTTCTGCAAAGCAAGTCCCCAGAGAATAGTGCTCCATGTAAGGGTTTAACTGAACATGGAACCACTCAGCCATTTTAGTGCAAGTAAGAATTGGGAATGCAGTTATCCAGAAAGGATTTGATAGTTTGGACCCCTGTATACTACATGCAAAACCCACTAGGTTTATGCAAGAACTCTATGAACAGAATTGGCCTGGACTAAAAGGGACAGAAAAGGGGCAGATTGAAGGAAAAATAATCACTTCAAGGGCAAAACCATTGAAGCTGAGGTCTGGACCAAAGACATCTTCTCAGGCTAAGAGTGCAGGCCCACCTATATGTGTAAAAAGGATGTGTCTCTGGAGAAGGTGAGCCTTCCACCCCATATTTCAGGAAGAATGCTACCTCCCTGGTGCTCTCAGAGGTTGGAGCCTATTCCCTATGGATTGTGGAGAGTCTAGCCATCACCCCAGTGTTCTCCCCAGTGTTTGGGGAGAGCATGGGAGGGCTGGGGCTGCCACTCCATCAGGCCTGAAGGACAAAATATCATTCCATTGATGACTCTCAGACCTTGAAACCTAATATAAGATGCCCTGCAGGAATTTTTTTGGACCTGAGACCTGTTTTCTTTCTAATTTCTCCATATGGGAATGGGAATGTTTATCCTATGACTGCCCCTCCATTGTATATTGGAAGCAGACAACTTGTTCTCTAGGTTTCACAGTGTATGTCAGCCAAATGTGTGCTGATGCAAAGTACCAGAAATCTGCTGGCTTTTACAAAGGGTATTTATTTGGGGTAAAAGCTTACAGTTACAATACCCTAAAGAGTCCAATTCAAGGCTGCTTTCTCACCAAAGTCTGTTGCCATGTGTTGAAGCAAGATGGCAGGCAATCTCTGCCTGGTCTCTCCATCCTTCTTCCTCTTAAGTCTCCGTGGTACCAGCTTCTTCTGATTTCAGCTGTAGGCTGGCATAGGCTCCTCTCTCAAGGTGTCCTATATCAGCTATAAACTATCAGGCGAATGGCTCATCTCTCCCCAGGTCTCTAGGATCAAAACTGACAAAGTTCTCTCCTCTTCTTCTGCTTGTGTCTTCTTGAGTGAGTGCCCATTTATACCAGCCTACCAAGGGGGCAGGGACTCAACCCTGAGCCATGCCCTACTGATGTGGTCGAATCAGGTCTTAACAGGTAATTAATCAAGACATGTCAGCTGAATCTAATGCATTCAAAGGGTAACACACCCAGAAGAAAAGACCAGTTCACAAACATAATCTTTTTCTTTTTGGGAATTCATAAATAATAACAAATTGCCATACACAGGTCCAAAGACGGAAGGGAATTTTGCCCCAGGACAGACCACATCTATAATCAATTTTGATGAGACTTTGTACTTAGTATTGCTACTGAAATGACTTAAGGTCTTTTGGGATATTGTTATGCATATAGAAAGAACATGTCTTTTTGTAGTCCAGAGGGTGGAGTAGAGTGGTTTGTAGCTGTATGTACCCCCAAAATATGTTCTTAAACTTAACCCATTCTCGTTGGTGTGAACCCATTGTAAGTAGGACCCTTTTAAGAGTTTACTTCAGTTAAGGTGTGGCCCACCTCAATTAGAATTGGGTCTTAATCCTCTTACTGGAGTCCTTATAAGAGAATGAACATGAGACAAAGAGAAAGAAAGCCACAGAAGCAAGAAGCTGAAAGCAATGAAACATGGAAGAGAAAGGAGAGCCCAGCAGATGTTGCCATGTACCTTGTCAAGTGGCAGAAGAGCCAAGGATCGCAGGCAGCCAGTCTTCAAGAAGAAAGCATGAATTTGATAGTGCCTAGATTTGGACATTTTCCTGAACTCTAACCATGAACAAATAAATTCCCATTGTTTAAGCCAAACAATTTTATGGTATTTGCTTGGAGCAGCCTAGGGAACAAAAGTACAATCTATCCTGGCAAACGTTCCATGCGCACTTGAGAAAAATGTGTATTCTGCTGTTGTTGGGTGGAATATTCTATATATGTCTATTAAGTCTAGCTGGTTAATAGTGTTGTTCAAGTCCTCTATTTCCTTATTGACCTCCTGTTTATATGTTTTGTCAATTATTGAAAGTGGCATATTGAATCTCCAAATATTTATTGTAGAACTATCTCTTTCTATCTTCATCTCTCTCAATTTTTGCTTCATATATTTTGGACTCTGTTGTGAGGTGCATATATGTTTATAACCATTCTATTTTATTTCTGGATTGAACCTTTTATCAATATATAATATCCTTCTTTGTCTCCTGTAATCTTTTTTTATTAAAGTATGTATTTTGTCTCACAATAATATAGCTACTCTAGCTCTTTTCAGTACTGTTTGCACAGAACATCTTTTTCCATGCTTTTCCTTTCAAATTCTTTGCATCTTTGTTCTTAAAGTGAGTCTCTTGAAGATAGCATATGAATGACTCTTTCTCTTTCTTCCAATCTACCAATCTCTGCCTTTTAAGAAAGGAGTTTAATACATTAACATTTATGGTAATAACTGAGAAGTAAGGATTTACTTCTGCCACTTAGCTATTTATTTCTGGATATCTATAATTTTTTGTTCCTCATTTACTCCATTACTGCCTTTTTTTTTTTTTTTTTTTGTTTTTTTTTTTGGTGTTCTGTTGATTTTTTTATAGTGTACCACTTTGATTCCATTCTGTTTTCCTTTTTTCTGTATTTTTTATATTTTCTTAGTGGTCACCACTGTAATTACAATAAACATCTTAAAGTAATATCAACCTAATTTGACAAGTACTAACCTAGTTTCAGTAGTATACAAATCCTCTACTTCTAAAGAGCTCCATCCTTCCCCCTTTATATTGTTATTGTCTCAGATTACATCTTTATACATTGTGTGCTCATTAACATTGATTTTTTAATTTTATTTTACACATTGCCTATTAAGTCATATGGGGGGGGGTAGAAGCAGTTACAAACCCCAAGTACAACAATACAGAATTTTATATTCACTTTATACTTACCTTTACCAATGTTCTTTATTTCTTCTTATGTCTTCAAGTTACTGTTGAGTGTTCTTTTTTTTTTTTTCTTTTTTTTTTTTTTTTTATTATGGGTAAAAATCAAAATTCTCACAATACATACCAACATTTGTAAAATGATATATAAATATATATGCATATATGTGTATTTGCTTACAAAAAATGTTATTTTATATATATATATATACATATATTTTAAGAGGTGCTTAGATTACCTAAAATATTATACGGAACCCACTCGGATTCCCATGTTGCCCACCTCCCACACCTCCCACCACATCCAACACAAACATCTCCCATAGTGTGGCCCACCAACCTCAATGAACTTACACCTCCTGGAGCCTTGCCACCAACCATAGACCACAGTTCACACTGTAGACCACACTCTCTCCCACTCAGTTCTGAGTGGTGTGTGCTGATTTAAAATGGCCTACATCCATTGCCACAACAGTACTCAGGACAACCTCCAACTCCCAAAGAAGCCCCTGTATTTCAACTGCTCATCCCCTCCCTACCTAAAAAACTGTCAAGTGGCCACTGGCTCCACCTCATTGTTATAATTTCTTGCATTGCAAGAATCACCATATGTGAGCAAGAGAATACCATCAAGTCCACTCTAGTCCATAGTTCTTCCCCCAATCCAGAGGCGACTGGGATGGTGATGTCCACTCCAACTCCAAGTGAGAGAGGGCTTATATCCCATGGATATGGTGGGTGGGATGATCCTGCCTGCAGATGCAGGCCCTCTCCATTCCCTGGGATGGCCATTTCCCATCGTTGTCTCCTCACCAGGTGACTTGGATGAGTCCATTGAGCTGTAGGGTAGGAGTTGCAGCTCCAC
>JAKSZT010053887.1:71413432-71522788 GCA_026826555.1 Tolypeutes matacus | reverse complement strand
CCCCCCCCCCCCCCCCCCCCGCCGTTTTTGCTGTTTCTGTGTACATTCACTGGGCAGCTCTCTGTGTCTGTTTCCTGCACTCTCTTATCGTCCTTCTCCTCCTGTCTTCACTGGGTTTCAATCCGCGGAACCTCCAATGTGGGAGAGAGGTGTCCTACTGCCTGCACCACCTTAGTTCTTGGTTTTTCAGTGCATCTCGTCTTGGCTCTCCCTTGCGTCACTCTCCTGTTATGTCATCATCTTGCTGTATGGCTCGAAGGGCCTGGCGGCTCACCAGGGGCGTGGCGGCTTACCTGGGGCCTGATGGCTCACCCACTCGCGGGGCCTGGCGGCGCACCCGCACGTGGGTCCTCATGGCCCACGCGCATTCTATATTTTTCTTTTTTTATTTTTATTGGGAGGTACCGAGGATCAAACCTAGGTCCCTCCATAAGGGAGACAGATGCCCAACCATCCAAGCCACATCCGTCCCCCTGCTATATCTCTTAAGGTTGACCAAAGATACACAAAGTTACAGTCTTCCTGTACAGGATGGTCATATAATAAATCAGGCTTAGTTTACCACCAGTGTTCTAAAAAGCAGACCTAGGGAGAAAAACTAGGTCTGGGGACACATGCATGGTTTCAAATATAGTGAATGTTTAACCTACCCTGATTATCACAAAATCAGGACAGCGAGAATATTCGCAATGGTGTAAATGTTTTAATACCAGAGTGTGGTGATCACTGCACAACTCTGCAAATTTACTAAAAATCATTGAATTTTACATTAAAAAACGGTGAATTTTATTGTATGTAAATTATACCCCAATAAAATTGTTTTTTAAAAATGCAAGAGCCATTCAGCCTGGAAGTTCCAGTCATCGACATGGCAGAGTGAGCCACTCCAAGGCTCTGTCAAACACAAAGGGACACATATTATATGATACCACTTATATAAAATAGTTAGAATATGCAAATTCATAAAGACAGAAAGTAGAGTGCAGGGTACTGGGATGGGGGAGGAGGGAGAAGGGATGTTAATGCATAATGGATGCAGGGTTCCTGTTTGGGGTGATGGGAGAGTTCTGGTAACAGATGGTGGTGAGGGTAGTACAACATTGTGAGTGTGATTAAGCCCATTAATTGTAATCCTGGGACTCCTTGAGAAGGGAAAGTTCGTGTTTTATATATGTTTCCACAAGCAAAAAAAGAGAGAGAGAGAGAGAGATTTAAGGGACAATAACAACTAATGACAACACATGTTCCCAGATTGGATCTAATAATGGAGGAGAAAATGCCAAATGTACATTGTTGGAACATATGAAAAAATTGGCATATAGACTATAAGCTTTATAGTAATGTTAAATTTCTTAAACTTAATAACTGTACTTAAGGTGGTTACATAAATGAATAAACTTATACTTAGGAAAAGTATGTGGAAATATTGTGTTCAAGGAGCATGATGTATACAACACACTCTCAGATGTTTAGAAGTAAGATAGATAGACAGACAGAGGGGTAATTAGATAGAAGGATATGGCAAATGTGGCAAACCTCTAAAAGTTAGTGGATCTGGGTATCCATGAGGGCATGTTGGAGTTCTCTGAATGGAGTTTGTGTATTTTTGCAAGTGTCCTGTAAGTTTGAAATTATTTCAAAATTAAAAGTTTTTAAAAAATATATAAGAGTTCCCTGCAGGTCTAAGGTTGCCAGATTTAACCTCATTCCTGCTAAGTGTTTTAAGTCACCTGAGAGACAATGAGAGACAATGGTACAATTTTTGTAAAGTTATGTCCTATAACATGCCACAGAAGGCCCCCTAAAGTGTACCCAAATAGCAAAATTCCTTTTTTTTTTTTTTTTCATTTAGCAGAACTATCATCTTCTTATATACGTCCCCTCTGCTTGCTGAGGATGCCTTTGGTTTAGATAATTTTTATGGGAAGTTTGCTATTGTTTAAATACCAGAGTTATACTTCAAGTTGGCTGCAGAATAATTTACTTCTGATGACCAGATATGGCATCCAAAAATGAATCGGCATGGAGTCCAATTTATTTAAATTTTGGCATCCAATCATGTTTTTCTCATTTAACCAAAAAATAATTTAGAGTTTTAGAGGCTTGCTCCAGACTTAAAAAAATTTCTGGATAAACCTTTTCTATTCTATTTGTAATATATTTCAAGAAATCTGAAACTATCAATTCATTCTTTCTTTTTAAAATATGATGATGACATATGTACAAGGATATTCATATCAGCATTGTTGAGAGCAGCAAAGTATTGTTCACAAGTAGGGAACTGGTAAAAATAAATGTACATATAAACGTGGAATAAGTTACTATGTGCCTATATGGAGCAAAATCTATAGAATTTGGTGTGGAATTATCTCTAAGATACATTGTTAAGTAAAAAAAACAACAACAAAAGAGAAGTAGAACAGTGTGCATATTATGCTACTCTTTGTATTTTATTTTTAGGAGAATATAGGGGAGTGGTTGTAGCTCAGTGGTTGAGCGCCGGCTTCCCACATATGAGGTCTTGAGGTCAATCCCCAGTACTTCCTAAAAAAATTTTTTTAAAAAAGAATATATACTTAAATGCTTGCATATGCTTAAATATCTAAGCATAGATACAACAGATTGGTAAGAGTATATTATTGTAGGAATGAGAACTGGGTGGCTAGGGGTTTGGCATGGGAAGGAAAATAACTTTTCATTATATTCCTCTTAATATCGTTGGAATGTTTACCTTACGTATTATCACCCATTGACATTTTTATTTCGTTTTTACACATTTACCCCTACATTTGTTAAACTTTAGCTCAGTTAATAAGTCAAAAAATATGGTTCAAATATTTCTAGCAATTTTTGTCCAAATATAATAATAATGACATGTATTAGCAACTATGACCAAATTTTAGTACTGCTTAAATGAGAAAGCTATTTTAAGGCATCGATTTCTCCATTGCTAAAGTTGATACTATTGTCAAGATTGATGGAATACCATTTGTAAGATTTTGTATGTAAATCATATACAGAATTGTCAAGATGGGGTTTGGAAGGGGCAGCTCACCCTTGGATATAAGAAAATTGAGTTCAATATATAAAGCGATAGATCTCTCTGTATAGGACTTTCATTACTTACTCATCCTTGGATCATTCAGGTTGAATTGGTCTTGACTTATTGTAATCAATTATGTCTCTTTGTATTACAGGACCAAATTCATTATCAGATCCTTTGGGACTAAGTTTCACATTAAATATGTTTACATCAGCAAACAAATTTATAATCTGCCTGTCAATTCATTCTAACTGCCTAGATAGTCTTCTCCCTATACAATTAATTTAGCTGGAGAAACAGTAATAAGCATATATTTAAATTATGATGGCACTATACCGTTTGCAAAACACTTTTACAAATTTCATTGCATTAGACTCTCTTAGCAATCCTGTGGGGAAAAAAGACAGACATTGTTATGTCTGTTTTACAGATGCTAGTAGTTAAATGACTCATAAAATCACCCAATCAGGAGCTGGAGAGCCTAGATTGGAAGCTGGGTTCCCACCATCCCATTCCACTAGTTAAATTTATTTTACAGCATGTATGTGGGACTGCAACAAAGGGTATGATTGTGTATAAAATCTATGTTTTGTTAAATTAGAACATAAGGACAATGTGCCAACTTCATAAAGTCTGGCTTTTCTGAATGGAACACACACACATTATTTCACTTGCAGTTTGAAATCACCTTGACAATTATTGTAGCTAAATTCACATGAGTAGCCAAAGAGTGTTCTTGTACAATTGGAAACCATCCATTTTTCATAGTTTCATTTATGACTCATGGATTTATGTGGGTGTTGAAAAGAAAAATCCAAAGAAAGAAGAATGGGAAAATATTTCTTCCTACACTTAAATACAAATAATAGAAAGAGGCTGAGCTAAGTTATAAATAACAGTGAAGTGAAATGTTCTCTGGAAAATCCATGGCAATGGCATTGCTGCCATCTGAGAAATGTGACTATATAAATCTCCAATTTGGAAAACCTTTAATTGTAAAAATAAATGCTTTTTAATTGTTCCTGTTACATCAAGTCATTGTCCTGAAATTTTCAAGGATTACACATAAAACAATTGGTTTCAATGACTTCAGGATTTAAGGTATATGTTTTGAGTTTTTTTTTTAATACTCCACACATTAAGACATATGGTTTTTAACATAGTTTCACATTTAAGAAGAGCAGCTCAGGCTATCATTTGGTATGTTGCTCTGAAATGATGTGGATTTTCACTATTTTTTGCAAATAAGTGAGTATACATATTTATTACTTTAAATATCAACCAGTTATGTTATGGCAAGGAAAATGTTATTAGGTGCATACCATAGTTATTATTATTCTTATACACATTATTATTCTTTCACACGCAGTAATGAAGATACGAAATGGTGTACTCAAGATTGAAATGTAAGCACTCTGAAAATATCCATGGCATTGACATGATTTTGCTGCAGTAATTTTTGAGACATAATGAAGTTAAAGAACTTATTTTTGCTTTGGGGCATTATCCAACTTGTTAGCAAAAGAAATAACTTAATCTGGGAAGGAGAAGTATCACAGTCTTGTGCAAGTGCTGAAACTGTCTTTCTTCATAGCCTTGGAAGGAAATACTTGCACGCAACAGAATGTTTCACATCCCTTTTGTTTGGTTTCAACCTGCAGAGTGATCCTGCTTCTCAAATGGTTTCAGAGCCAGAGATGAGAGGTTTCCAAGCCAGAAAGAGACTCCCTTCATCTTTAAGTGCCTTTTCAGAATGTAAACACCAGAGTCAATTGTGTTACTGCATTTTAAATTTTTTTAAGTTTTCCATCATATATATTTAGAAAGACTTGAGCATCCATTTGAAAACTCCACAGGAGTTATCCTAACATCATGAACAGTGTCAACAAGTAACCTCTGCCTATTGCCTACAACTGTTCCAAGAATGCTACAGATGCTTGTGTCCATAGGACACAATGTGCTTTCAGAAAAGGGGGTAAAAGGACCTCTGAAATGGACCCAATCAAATGTCAATGGACTTCTGATTTTGTTTTTCACTCCTCAAGAGTGATTTAGCTCATCTAGGCTAAAGGGAAGCTAATTACCTAATATTTGGGTTAATGTGAGAGTTTGCATTGTATTCCAAAATGCTAACCAGGCTTTGAGATATTAACATTCACTTATTACTGAACATTAACCAACTACATATGTGAGTCATTGTATTTGCATTTTATTCTGGTCTAATAGGTTATAGTAGAGCAAGACTACTCCAAGGAAATGTGAACACTGAAAAAAAAACAGGCAATCCTGTGAAAATAAACATTATCAAAGTCACAACATGCAAGAGGTCAGACATGACAAGTACACAAGCACAAGGAGCAGGTGTTATTCAAGGTCAGGCACACACAGGAGCACAGAAATCCAGGTAGTTAGTCGTTGGTTTACAGGGAAATCCAGTTCTAAAAGTCAGGCAGGCAGAGCTCTGAGAGCCAGACAGCACATCAAGTATGAGCTGAGGCCCAGTGATTAGAGCAGGAATTACAAATCTGCTTCTGGACGAGGTCTCATGGATACTCCCTACTGAGGCTGGAACCTCATACTCAAAAGGTCATTTAACTGCCCTGTAGACTTACGATCACCTAAATTAATTTTGTTACCAGAACAAAATGAGTTGTGTGTTATGGCTGTTTCCCTATTATTTCATAGACTCAATTCTTCTCCTTGGCTAGTGACAAATGGGCAAATTTAAATATGTGTGGGGACAGCTGATAGGTGTTCAAAAAGTTAGGAGATAGGAAAGTGGATGTGGCTCAAGTGGTTGGGCATCCGTCTACCATATGGGAGGACCCAGGTTCAATCCCTGGGACCTCCTGGTAAAAAAAAGAAAGGTGAGGAGCAGGGCCCGCATGGCAAGCCCAGGCCCCCGCAGACCCACAGCTAGCCACGCAGCAAGATGATGACACAACAAAAGAGAGACACAGGGGACAGTCAAGGCAAAGCAATGCCAGAAACCAGGAACTGAGGTGGCACAAGTGACAGGGTGCCTCTCTCCCACATCAGAGGTCCCTAGGGTCGAATCCCGATGAAGCCTGGAGGAGAAAAATGTGAAGAGAAGGCGAGAAACAGACACAAAAGATCACCCAGCAAATGGACACAGACAGCAAGCCGGGGGTGGGACTCATAGAACTGTACACCAAAAGAAAAAAATAAAGTCAATTTTAAAATTAAAAAAAAAAAGTTAGGAGATAAACACTCCATCCCATGCCTCATAGGTGGAACCAAGGTCTCAAGTGCTTGACTTGCATAAACCTGGGAAGGTTGCTATAGAAATATCATCATATTGCTTGGATCATTAGTGTACCTAATAGAACTTGAATTTCAAAGTCTACAGAAAGCATGATTAGTAAGAACTTTCCTTGGCTGCTGCATGTTTACAAGGCAGCTACTTAGCTGACCTGAGTGAGAAGAGAACCTGGGTAAGGAGGAAGGACAACTCTGTTACTAGCACATTAGTGCTTTCTCATTAACAGGAAGGGATTGGTGACACCAATTAAGAGGAACTGCATTTAAGGAGGTGACATCATCAACATGGTGATGGAAGACACCTCCTAAAAAACATCCCCAGATTCAGTGACTAAAAGGACAAATTCCACTTGCTTAAAACTCCGGAAAACAGTAGAGACTGGAGGACTCCACAAATGCTGAATCAAAGAAAGAGAAAAATATCAGGTAGGAAACTTCTGAGCTGGCTCCACTGGCCCACTCCCTCTTCCTGGCTCAGTCCCGAGCAGCTTGGGAGGTGCTCAGAGATAGTAGCCCGGATCCCTCCCACCTCTGGCCAGAAACAGAGACTATAGAGCCCACAGCAGCGAGTTAACCCCCACTCATATCCAGGCACTGGGACCCAAGGCCACAGAGACCCAGGGTGGCACACAAGCTGCTGAGGAGTACTGCATACAAAAGGGCCCCCAGGTGGAAGGGGTGGGGGGAGACTGGTAAAACTGTGGCAGGAAAATGCTGTGCTCACTCAATCCACTTTCTGTTGACTGGACCACCTAAACGCAAAATGGACTTTTCTGGAGTGACCTACCTTTCTGGATTGACCCCATCTGACTCCCTGGGGTGGGTTACCCTAATGGGGAAGAAACCAAAAAAAGTGGGGGGGAGGATAAACTATTCTGCTGTAAGACAGGAGAGTCACAGTACTGAAAAAAAAGTAAGCAATGAAAAAAAATAGATAAATGAGACCTTCTCAAAATGGAAAATATTTGGAAATCACATATCTGAAAAGAGTTTAATATCCATGATATATAAAGAAATCCTTGGGAGCAGATGTAGGTCAAGTGGTTGAGCACCTGCTTCCCACGTATAAGGTCCCAGGTTCAATCCCTTTTACTTCCTAAAAGCAAAACAGAGAAACAAACGAAAAAAAAAAAAACAACTCTTGTTTGGGAGCAGATGTAGCTCAGTAGTTGAACTCCTGCTTCCCATGTACAAGGTTCTGGGTTCAATACCCTGTACCTCCTAAACAAAATGAAAAGAAGTAAAAAGAAAAAAAGAAATCCTACAACTCAACAATAAAAAGACAAACAGCCCAAATAAAAATGGGAAAAATATTTGAATAGACATTTCTCAAAAGAGGATGTACAAATGGCTAAAAAGCACATGAAAAGATGTTCAACATCACTAGCTATTAGGGAAATGCAAATCAAAACCACAAAGGGATTCTATTTCACACCCACCAAAATGTCTACTATTAAAAAAAAAAAACAGAAAAACTGCAAGTTCTGGAGAAGATGTGGAGAAATAGGAACACTCATTCAATGCTGGTAGGAGTGTAAAATTGTGTGGCTGCTGTGGAAAACAGCTTGGCAGTTCCTCAAGAAGCTAAATATAGAATTACCATATGGCCCAGCAATCTCTCTACTAGGTATAAATCCAGAAGAATGGGAAGCAGGGACTTGAACAGGTATTTGCACACCACTGTAATAGCTGCATTATTCACAATTGCCAAAAGACAGAAACAACCCAAGTGTCCATCAACTGAAGAATGGATAAACAAAATGTGGTATATATATCCAATGGTATATTATTCAATTGTAAGAAGGAATGAAGTCCTGATGCATGCGACAACCTGGGTGAAACTTGAGGACATTATGCTGAGTGAAATAAGCCAGACACAAAAGGACAAATATTGTATGATCTCACTTTATGAACCAATTACAAATATAGAGTTAGAATCTAGAGTATAGGTTACCAGGGGATAGACTGGAGTTAGAGAATGGGGAGTTGATGCTTAATTTGTACAGAATTTCTATTCTGGTTGATTGTTAAGGTTTGGAAATGGATGGTGGTGATGGTAGCACATTTTTGTGAGTATAATTAACAGCACTGAATTATGTAGGTGAATGTGGTTAAAAGGGAAATATTAGGTCCATATATTACTAGAATAAAAATTAAAAGATAAAACAGGACTGTATAACTCAGTGGCCTCTTGTAGATGATAGTCTATAGTTAATGGTACAAGTACAAGAAATGTTCTTTCATGAATTATAACATATGTATGGCACTAATACAAGATGCTAATAACAAGGTGGTATATGGAAAAAATACACCTAATATAAACTATTGATGATAGTTAATAGTACTATTTTAATAATTTTCCATCAGTTGTAACAAAGGTAACTATTGTTAAAAAATTAGTACAATTACAAAAAAGTGCTATCATTAATTTTAACAAATGTTCCACACCAATGCAAGGTGTTGATGGTGGGGTAGTATATGGGAATCCTGTCATTCATGCATAATTTGTCTGTAAACCCACAACTTCTCTAATAAAAAAATTAAAAGAAAAAGAGGAACCTCACTTATAGACACAGATCTCTCATTGTTTCCATATTTTATGGAAGGGGCAGGAATTATCTGAGAAAGACCGTAGAGGTTCTCTAATCTAGGCCTTCATTTTACAGCCTTGCAGCTGAGGTCCTGACCTGAGTGACTTGTCTGAACCCACACAGTGATTGGCAGAGCTGGTTCTTGTACCTCCTGACAGTTTGGTCAGTGTTCTTTCCATTTTTTTAGGGCTTTAATGTTCACAGAGTATTATGGATGAAGGAATAAGTCTCTGGAACTTCATCAATCAAAGCATAAATTCAAATTCCCATAGATAGAAGAAAGAAGACACCCTTAAACAGTAGGAAGTTGAATAAAAAAGAATAGCTGTGAAATTATAACAAAGACAATTTATATTTGCCTCTGGAAAGGGAGAAGTGTAATCTGGGATGTATTAGGAAAACTTTCAGCCAGATGTTACAGAAATCCCAAGCTAAGAAGACTGAAGTAAACAGGGAGTTATTTTTCTCATATAACAAGATGTCTGGAGATAGGCAACTGTTGGTATTGGTTTAGTGGCTCCACAAAGTCAGAGGTGGTGTCTTCTGGTCACAAGATGGCTGCCATAGCTGCAGTCATACATTGAGAAGTAACTGTGCTACATGGCCACCACTAGCTTTGAGGAAGGATAGGGAAGACAATGTTTAGGTTTTCCAGTACTTATGGTAGACCTGGCAAAGGAGAAATAGTTTAGAATGGGTTTGGGTTCGGCAGTACCTGAACCTGAACCTGGGATGAGTGTTGGCATGTGCTCCTCAACCACTCTAAAGATCCCTAATCAACTAATACACTTCTCTCCCCTCAGTTGGACATGGCCTCAAAACTCTTCTCAAAAGAGCTTTCCAAGAAAATACTACCAATTAATCCAACCAGGCTCCTGAGACGATACCTACTTGCTTTTCCTGATACAGTTATTTACTGCTTTTATGGCAACTCTGAGGAGTTTCTAGAAAGCTCTTTTTAACAGATGATAGTAGAAGGCAAACACGCAAATCACACACACAGAGAAAGAGCTGGAATGATCATTAGTCCTGACTCTTCATTTTTCAGCTAAGGAAACTGAACCCCAGAGTGGCTAAGGGTCTTCTTCCTGGTTACACAGTCAGCTAGTTGAATGTGATCTCTCAAAGCAGTCACCCTGAGTGACTTTACACTTATTCCAATGTTGCTGACACTACTCAAGCCACTTCTAAAGCTCCCATGTTAGAACTTCTTTTATTTAGTGTTTGAGCTACACAAGAAAATTTAGCTTCTGTCTGCCTCCTCATGCCCTACTCCCACTAAACAGTACTGCACAGCTCAATCACTCACTCAAGTGCAATAGAAGTTTTTGTGATGGAAATGTTCTATAATGTGTGCTGTCCTGAACAGAAGTCACCAGCTAAATGTGGCAATTTAGCACTTAAAAAGGTAGGAAGTTGAATGGCTAATACTGGGGAAATTACAGACACACCTAGTTAGCCATCTCCCAGTCCTATCCTATACCCCTCCCTTCTTCTTTGTGTGCAGATATTTAAATATGTTTCCATTTCATAGCCCAGGAGAGAGGTTAGGTCAAAGGAATGGCCTGACCATACCTTAAACCCCAAACTAAGAACAAGCAGCCCCAGTTGCTTATCAGAGTGGGAATTTTGAATAAAGTTTGATACATGCTTTTTACTCAGTGGTAGCCCACACCCACCCACCCCCTTGAGGGTACAAATACTCTCAGGCAGTACAGGTGTCTCTCTTCTCCAATGCAAAGTTGGGTGTGAGGAGCTGCCATCCACCAACCCTGACTGAGCAGATCCCACCCATAATGGGATCTCTTCCCCTGCTCTTTTGGACCCTTTGTGCTGTGTAAGTAACAAAGCAGTCATTTCCTGGAAGTGTTTGCTGTGCCTGAGCCAGTGTTCCCACAATGAACCCCTTGCTCCACAGCTAGTTTGACTAAGGAACTGAATTTTTTATTTCATTCCATTTTAACCAATTTAAATTTAAATAGTGTTCACCATGTTGGATAGCACAATTCTAGACCCTTCCTCTGTTTTGTCTCAAACTTATTCTTTATCTCCTGGGCTGTCAGATGCCTGGCTCTATTATGATTTTGATATATATTTCTCCACTCTTCTCTGGAATCCTCATGTGGTTGTTTGAACCTCATCTCTTCTCTGGCTCAACTTCACTTTCTAGTTTTGGGAACTCTGTGATTCTGAGGGAAAAGCTTCACACTACAGCCCCAGTCCCATGGACCTCTATGGATAGCCCCTTTCTGACTACAACATAGAAGGGAGCCAGATGATTCAGATATTTGCCATCCCAATGGGGACATTCAAAAGATGTCCTGAGGGAACTTTGCTCTTTTAGCTGGTTAGTGATAAGTTAGATTTTGCTCTGAATCTTGAGATGGCTTTATCCTTGAGGTAGAACTTATTAGCATGGCAACAAATAGTCTCTGGGAAGTGTCCCCTTCTGTGAGCATTGTACATTTGAAAAGTAAGAATGGGCAACAATTCTTAATCTTGACACTCTAAGGTACCTCAAATAATCTGTCACTCACTAGAATGAAATAGTATTTACACAGTATAATAATCTTTCTTGGTTGTTTGGTGGATATGTATTTTTCTGGAGGTGCAGAGTTCTTCCATCTGGCATTGTTGGAACCTGAGAAGCTGGAGAGGGGGCATGGGCTCCTCTTTCTAAAGATGGCCACAGCAATAGCTCCCATCTTGTATTCCTCTCCCCTTGAATCTGGTAAGTCTTGTGGCTTGAGAAGACAAGTGACATACACTTGGAGCTCTAAAATGACATGTAAAACACCCTACTTCACTGAGGCTGCCATGCTGTGAGGAAGCCCAAGTCACAGGAGAGGAGACCTGTAGCTGTTCCAGTTAGCAGTCATCATCTTCAAGTCCTCCTAGCCCAGGAGTTAGGCAAGTAAGTGGGAGCTGCAGATGATTTCAGCCTTCAAACTTCAAATCTTCTGGTCTTTCCAGCTGAGGTCCAGACACTGTGGAGCAAAGAACATCCATCTTCACTTGTGGCGGTCTCCGTAGCAGGGCCAGCCCGATTTAGGTAAGAGGCAAACAGAGTCAATCACACAGTCACTTAGCCACACAGCACACAGACATGACTCTGGAGACCAGGTTTCTTCGGGCAAGTCTGTTTTATCGAGGAAGTGCACAGTCTTTTATAGGCAGGGTGGGGGTAGAGGTGCGTGGCGGTGTTGGATTGGCGGACCTTGTTGCTGGGGTTGGAGGCAGATTTGAGGTTAGCACACCAAAGTGAGCAGCTGCCAATTCCGGGAAGACCTTCGGCTACAGATCAGCCCATTATGCGTCACTCTGCGCTAACCACAGTAGCCATGTTGGCTAGGCATAGCAGTCTCTCCAACAATTCCTCCGTTTTGTTTTGTTTTGTTTTATAAGCAAGGCTGGTTTTGGCTTTTGGGGTAGCTGCGCCTGTCTTAGGTTGTCTCCTTAAGAGATCTTACCCTTCGTTGGCTAACAGCTAAGCTTCCAGAAGCCAGAGGGCAGCAGCACCTGTCTTAGGTTGTCTCTTTTGAGAGATCTTACCCATCGTTGGCTGCCTGCTGAGCGACCATAAAGGAGGACAGTGGCGTTGGGTTGGCTGTGTTTGAGCTCTTACCCAGCTTTTTGCTGTTCGTTGATCATTATGGAGGCTGACTGCGTGTGGTTAGGCATTTTGTGAGCAGGCCGTAGGTGCGTGGGTTAGACAGCAGAGGTGACCTCTGTGTCATCTTGCTCAATTGGCTGATATTGTGCTAGCTGCAGGCGGTATACTACAAAGGCAGAGATTTTTTCTATATGACTATGTATCCATTTAATGATACAGGGTGTGACCGCACAGATGATAACAATTAGTAAAGGGGGGCAAGCCAGGTGGTAAGTGGAGACCTTAGCCACTGTAGGAAGGGGTAGGGATTGGTTTGTCTATGGATAATTTGATTGCAGATCTCATTGAGTTTTTTGATGTTTTCTTCAACTATATTGGATTCATTGATGTAATAGCACCACTCTTCTTGCAGGAACAGGCAGGTGCCTCCCTTTTCTGCTGTAAGGAGGTCGAGAGCTTGACGGTTCTGTAATGAAACTTGGGCAAGAGAGGTAATTTGTGCTTGTAAGGAGGAAAGGGAAATCATGGTAGATTCGAGAACTAATTGTAACTGTTGTTCTAGATTTTGTTTTGCAATGACACTATGACCAATAGCGCCTCCAGCTGTGGCTGCTGCAGCTATGGAGGCAGAGAGGGAAGTGCCAATTAGTACCAGGATGAAAGCAGCACATTTTTGGATGGGGTGGAGCAGATTTTAGAGCTCTCCTGGGCTATATATGGTGAGTTGACGGGTAATAGCAACTAGTAGTCAGGGCCCTTGATATGTGCTATTTAAGCATTTGGTGAGGGTGGAGTTGCACCAGAAGTGAAGGTGTAGTGGAACAGTGGCATTGTTGGCGATGGTTATATATGTGGTGCACTAAGCATGTTTTTGGGGGGTGGTTGTGTGGTATTGGGGAAAAGGCAGGTAATATTGTTAGGATTTGAAATCCAAAGGGGGATGGAAAGAGGTGGTGATAAGCAAAAGACAGGGGTGGATAGATTATAGGAAGCCTGATAGGGAACATCGACTGCAGCAAGTAGTGGGCGTTGTAAGGAAGAGCAAAGGAAGCAATTAGACACGTTTATAGGACTGGTGGAGGAGTTTAATAGAGAGACAGCTGAATTAATAACTTGAGTCCATGTTGGGATCTGAAAGCTTGTTGTAGAGAGGTTTTGGGAAAGGGCTGCTGCGCTTTTGACAATGAGTTGTTGAACCTGAGAAATGTTGCGTGTGTAGAAGGTTTCTAATTGTCTGGAGATGAATATGGTGCAGTGTGGGCGGGAATTGAGGTGCACCTAGTGCACCTAGAACTCCTGTCTGCCAAATAGGATTCCAGGGATCAGAGATGCGCAGGTACAATTGACCTTGAGTGGCGTTATAGTAAAGCAAGCATTTTTGGTCACTCAGTGGCTTGGGGTTGTAAATGCTGGCACGGCAGTTGTCAGTGTTGCCATGGACACAAGACCAATAGGGACATCCGCCGTACTCCTTGTCATAGTTGTTTTGAGTACAATAACTTTGCGTTTGTTGATGCACAAAGCAGACATAGGGGTGTGAAGTAGCGTAGAATGGTGGCCTTGCTGTGAGGACTGTGAATGAAGTAGGGTTAATAGATATGGTAATGTGAGTCTGACAACCTGCAGGTGGGCAATATGCGGTGCCAATGAAGGCAGCACCAGATTTGTAGTATGAGCTGAACTGTTCTCTAACTGTAAATTTCCATTGTGAGAGGTGGCGATAACGGGTGGGAAAGATGCCCACAATATGAACGAGAGAGACAGATAGAGGAGCGACAGTGTGTGTGCCAGTGTGGGGTTACTTGCTGTGAGTAGGTTGTTGCGGTGCGGGGGCTTCATCGTTGGTTCGGGCTGAGCAAGGTTTCCTTGTTGGGTACTGCTGGTTTGACTAGTCGGCTCGGAATCCAGAGTGGTTGTTCTGCGTCTTCTGAAAAGATACAAGCATAGCCTCGTCCCTGTGTTAGTAGGGGATAGGGTCCTTTCCACTCATTGGTTAAAGGGTCTTTCCAACGGACTAAGGGCACGGGGGTGGGGGCATTTCTTAGCCCACCCCAGTGTCGAATGGCAGGGGAACATCGATTATCATCGAAGGTGAGAAAATTTAGCGTGACTAGGACTTTGTTTAGGCAATCCCAAGGGGTATCCTTGGGGTATTTACCTTTTAATTTTTGGATTTGTTGTTTAAGCATGGAATGAGTGCGCTCTATAATGGCTTAACCTTGGGGGTTGTATGGGATACCAGTTTTGTGTGTGAGTTGCCAAGATGCACAGAACTGCTGAAAATTTGTTGATGAGTAACATGGGCCATTGTCTGTTTTTATTGTCCATGGTATGCCCATTTGATTAAAGGCCTGTAGACAAGCGGTTATAACATGTTTGGATTTTTCACCTGTTAAGGTGGTGGCAAAGATGAATTTTGAGAAGGTGTCAACAATGACATGGAGGAACTTGGACTTTCCAAAGACAGGGACATGTGTAACATCCATTTGCCAGATGGCGTTTGGCTGGAGGCCCCGAGGATTTACTCCTTGGAGCTTGAGGGGGCCAATTGGAAGGAGAGGTGCACAGTGCGTACATGCACGTGTAAGATGTTTGCATTGCTGTTGGGTTAATGAAGGGAAGAGTTGGTGTAGGGAGCGAGCGGACATGTGGAATTTGGCGTGAAGTAATCTCGCTTGGTCTAAATCAGTGGTTAGCACCTTGATTGTTAGCATGGAGTCGGCTACAGAGTTACCGTGTGCCAGTGGACCAGGGAGATTAGTATGGGAGCGGATGTGTTGTAGAAACCAAGGGAATTTGCGATTTTCTAGTAGAAACTTTACGGCAATGAGTATCTCATCCTGGAGGGACATTTTATTTCTAAGGATGGCATGCGGCAGCGCTCTTATAGTTTGTGCAGCATAGGCGCTGTCAGTGAAAATGTTTAAGGGAAGGTTTTGATGGTATAAAAAGGCTAAGAATAGAGCATAAAGCTCTCCTTGTTGTACGGATCCAGTATGTGGGTAGACAGAAATTTTATCTGGAGCGTTGGATTGTTAGAGAACAACTGCGCTGTGGGTTTTATTGGCATCAGTGAATATAAGAGCCACATGTGGGATAGGTTGGGTGGAGGGGAACACATGCGAGGAAAGGATAAATGGAAGGAGGGTCATGGATGTTATGAGTCTATGCTTGGGCAAGTGATTGTCTATTTGTCCCATGAACTCAGCAAAGAGGACTTGCATATTTAAGTTATTCTGTATAAGATGATTAAGTTGTTCTTTGGCGAACGGGAATACTAAGGTGTCGGGTTCAATGCCAAATAGGCGGATAGCCATATTTCTGAGTTTTCTCCCGAGAATACAAACAGCATCGCAGTATGGGGTAATTTTTCCTAAACCGCTGAGCGCGAGGTGGACCCAGAAGAGTGGCTCACGTTGATATAACAGGCCAGTTGGGGTACCTGGGGTGTTTATAACTAGTGCGAGGAGTGGGAGATCAGGTTGGAACTGTGCTAGTTCCATAGGTTTCAGTTTGTTGTTAAGAAGGTTAATACATGCACGCTCTGGCTCGCTAATGGTGCTGTAACTAGATGGATTGGGATCTCCTTCCAGAAGATTAAAGAGTGGCTTAAGTTCATGAGTGGTAATGTTTAGGTGTGGACGGAGCCAGTTGATGTCTCCGCCAGGCGCTGCAACATGTTTAATGTGCAGTGGTTTGTTAAATCAAAGACAGGGACAGCAGAAGTAATGCTGTCGGTGATGGTGAACCCCAGGAAGGTAAAGGGTTGACAGTGCTGGACTTTGTCTGGGGAGATTGTGAGATTTAGTTGGTTAAAATTGTGCAAGAGGGACCGCAGGCAATCTTGCAGGTGAATAGGATCTGAATGGACTAGGAGTATATCATCCATGTAATGGATTACTTGACAGTATGGCAATAGAGGGTAAGTGGCCACAGACACAAATAATTGACAGATTGCGGGGCTATTTTTCATGCCTTGGGGAAGAACTGTCCACTGGTACCTTTGCTGGGGGATGGCGTTATTGGTGGCAGGGATAGAAAAAGGGAAGTATGGGTGGTCTTCCTCATGAAGAGGGATGGAGAAGAAACAGTCCTTAATATCTACAGCAATGATGGAATATCCACTAGTGATTGCTGTTGGATGGGGCAAGCCTGGTTGGGGGGATCCAATTTTTTCCATCTGTACATTGATATTTCTTAGGTCATGGAGTAAGCGCCATTTGCCAGATTTTTTCTTAATGACGAAAACAAGCGAATTGTGGGGACTAATGGAAGGTTCAATATGGTTTAGTTGGAGCTGTTCTTGTACTAGGAGTTGTAATTGTTCTAATTTTGTTCGAGGCAATGGCCACTGTTCCGTCCAAATGGGATTTGTTGTTTTCCAGTTTAATTTGATGGATGATGGTTTTGTGACTGTGAATAGGGGCGGACGGACAGCTGCCTCTAGGATTGGGGGTGGACCACAGGATTGGAAGTTAAGACAGCGCCAACTTTAGGGAGAACATCACGTCCCCAGAGGGACTGTGTAATCATAGGCATTACAAGGGGGTGGAAAGTCCCTGTAGACCCATCGGTGTCTGTCCAATGTAAGGTGTTGACAACTTGTTGGGCTGGTTTTAGGCCTCCGACACCTTGGGCCAGGCTGTAGTTTCCAGGTGGGATCTACATCAGTTGACCAGAGGACAGAAATGTCTGCTCCAGTATCAATTTGTCCAGTGATAGGTTTGCCTTGTATAGTTAGGGTAAGGAAGGCTTTATTCTGCGTTAGGGGATGGTCCAGTATATTGTGGGTTGACGGTCCTTTCTTAGTGGCAGGGCTGAGAGATGCCCCTGGCCTAGTTTAAAGGTGGCAGAGGGGTACCTTGGATATCAACTGTGGATTTGCAATCTTTTTTCCAATGAAACCCTTTTTTGCATCGCGGGCAGACGGAGCGGGGTCCTGGGGGGGGGGGCGCAAAACTCGCCACAGGAGGAGAAGGCTGTTGCGTATGGGAAGGGTTAGACGGGCACTCTCTTGCAAAGTGACCAGGCTGACGACAGTTATAGCAGGTTCTAGGACCTTTAGGGAGGTGGAGTTGTTCTACCAAAGTGGCAACAAGGATAGAGGTGGAGCTTTGGGAGGCAGCGACAGCAGCAGAAGCAGCCGCGGCGGCAATAGAGGAAGCGGTTAGGGAGCTAATGTCTCTGCCAGCTAAAACCCAGTTGTCAGGGGTTTGGTTACGGATAGGCGTAATAGCTTGTTTACAAGTGGTATTTGCGCCTTCCCAGAGGAGTTCTTTAAGCAAAGCCACAGGGGCGGTGGCATGGGAGACCTTCCGAGCGACAGCTTCCTTGACTCGGCTATAGAATGTTGAAAAAGGTTTGTTTGGACCTTGGAGGAGGTCTGCGAAGGTAACAGGCTTTCCTTGTGGGTTGAGTTTTTGAAAAGCGGTCTTTGCAATAGCACGGCACTGTTCAAAATAGAGAGGTGAGCATGCTGCCTGAACAGAGGGGAGAGCCCATTGTCCTTCACCCCTGAGGGCATGGGGGTGGAAGCTCGGTAATGCCGTTGGTGAGATTACAGACACCGGTTTTGTCAGCTTCATCATTAAACATGGCATTCCATGTGACAAAATCTCCAGGGGTAAGAATGGCGCGTGCGAGATTTTTCCAATAGATAGGGCAGTTGTATTCGAACGAAAGGTTTTCAAGAAGCATTTGAGCATAGGGGCTATTAAGGCCATCTTCTTGAACTGCTTTGCGTAAATTGGTGATAGCTTTATTATCATAAGGGTACCAGCTGTGTGGAGCAGCGGGTGTGGGATATAGGTTGGCAGGAAATAAGTGAGGAGGTATAGGAGTAGTTTGAGAGGGGGGAATGCAAAATGGCTGTGAAGCGTTTGGCGGGAAAAGTGGAGGCACAGGGGATGAGTGTAGGGCAGTAAGTTGTTGGGGTTTTGATTCACAAGATGCATGCGGTATAGGGTGACAAGATGAATGTGGGTTGGGCGGGGCTACCGGAAAGGCGGGAAGGTAGGGCGAGTGGGGGGGGGGGGGAGCGGCCGGGGAGGAAGTGGCAGAACTGTGTAAAAAAGGATTGTTAGAGGGACCACATGAGGGGGGGCAGAGGAGCCGGGCACGTGCGCATTACGCTTTGGGGGCTCGGAGTGAGTGAGCAGAGGTGGCTCGGCTATGGAGGTGGCAGCGGCGGCTGCGCTGGGCGGAAGCGCCGGAACTGGAGCCGGGCGTGATGGCGGACTGGACTCGGTTGAGGAAGGAGGGGGAGAGGTGTAATGGGAGGAAGGTATGGTGGCAGAGCATGAGGAACTAATAGTTAGTAGGAGGTGGCACGGGGCTAGTAGGCGAACAGATTTTAACCTCGGAGGAGGGGTAATTGGAGGTAGGTATAGGAGGGTAAAGAGGTTTAGCAGGAGGTGGTGGCTTGTAGGGGGGAGGTGGCGGAAGGGAGGGAGCAACGGAGGCTGTCATTGCCTGGATAGAGGGGATTGGAGCAGACTGTTCAGTGGGGGCACTGGTAAGGCAAGCTGAATCGCTAGGAGGGCAGGGATAAGGCCTAACAGGAAGGATTTTCCCTCGTGGACTTCAGCGGAGCACACACGCTGTAAGAGCTTTGCCCAGGTGGCAGGGTCCCAGAGAAGGGCACTGGTGAGCCAAGGGTTGAAATGAAGAAGGATGTCCCAATATTCATGGACAAGCTTTTCAGAGATTTTCACACGCCTAGAAGCTAGGAGAGTGTCAATGGCACGAGCCTGGGGTGCGTACTCGACGGAGGAGGTATTTCCCATGGCAGGAACAGAGGGGCAACTTGCTGAGGTAGAGGGCGAGCAGCATGGAGACTCACTGGGGGGCGGACGCGGAAAGAGGGGGCTGCCCCAAGTTGGTCGCCAATTGTGGCATTTTCCTTGGCGGGCGAGCCTGAGTGGGTACGAGCCGAACAAAGTCAATCACACAGTCACTTAGCCACACAGCACACAGATATGACTCTGGAGACCAAGTTTCTTCGGGCAGCTCTGCTTTATTGAGGATGTGCACAGTCTTTTATAGGCAGGGTGGGGGTAGGTGTGCGTGGCGGTGTTGGATTGGCGGACCTTGTTGCTGGGGTTGGAGGCAGATTTGAGGTTAGGGCTCCAAAGTGAGCAGCTGCCAATTCCCGGAAGACCTTCGGCTACAGATCAGGCCATTATGCGTCACTCTGCGCTAACCGCAGTAGCCATGTTGGCTAGGCATAGCAGTTTCTCCAACATTCACTGTGTCCATTCGACATTCTTAAGAGAATAAAGTGGTTTTTGTGTGTGCCACTAACTTTGGGGTGGTTTGTTATGTAGCAATAGTAACCACAACCACTCCATAAGCCCCAAGAAATGAGTGATAAAAGACCAAAATACAAAACACCTGCAGATCCCAAAACAGAAGGTGTCCATCACTTGTGAAGCAGGCTTCAGATAGGGAATGAATAGATAGATCTGGAACCTGGCAGAAAGGACCATGTGGACATCAATACCCGAAGATGGCTGTTGGAAGATCCTCACAAGATTTCCACCACACAGAATGAAATTCCCAGAGATTCCCAAGAGATTCTCCGATATTCTCCCCGGACATTATTATTGGCCCCACCTGGGGGGATTGATGGGTTGGGTAATCAATCAAAACAGCAAACACTTGGAACATGCCATCAGCAAAGGGGTGGAATAATTAACAGTTTAAAAGGCAGGCGCAAAGGTCAAATTGCCCCTTCTGCTCCTGTTCCTGACCTGTGCCACTCCCTGCTCCTGCTCCTTAGCGGCTTCCACGCCTTTCTGCTGTACTGGGGGCCCTCATGGCTTCTGCACCCTGCCCTTGCCATGTCCCCCCTGCACGGACCAACTCGTAAGTAAAACCTGGGCATTTATAATCTATAATGGGAAATTGTAGTCTATAAATCAGCCCTTTCTATCACTTTTCAGTCCCTTACCCTCTACCGGGGACCCGTGATGTTTTCTCCCATTTCTCTTCTCTCCCTACCTTAATAAATTGCTGGCCTCACTCACCTGACCTACTCTGAAATTCATTTCTGCAGCATAAGTCAAGAACCTAGACTAAATCCGGTAACACTTGTACCATGAGTTACTTTGTGCAACTACCCCCCCTTCCAAGGGACTCTGGAAGGATTTTTCCACTATGCAAATGTCCTGGAGCTGTTACCTTTTCTAAGCAACGCAGCATGATGAGCAGTGTGTTAGAAGGAAGCAAACTACCTGGCTACTTCCGGAGGGAGTGTGGGCTCCCAGAGAGAAGGCTTTCAATGACAAACTTGTGAGTGTGACTTGGTAAGATTTCTGACTGAATTATTTTTCTGCCCTGGAGATTAGCTGATAGTTCAGGCATAACCTTTAATGAGAGGAATTGTTGACAACAAAATGACCAAATTCTCCAGGACAGTGTTCAAAGAAGGCTCCCTTCTAAGCTGAAGACACCCCTGGTGGATGAACGAGGTTGGGGCCTTCTTCATGGAGAGATTCCAGAGGAGGATTGAAAGTGAGCAGGAGAAGGAGGTTGCCTTTTGAGAGAGGGCAGTATGTATGAGAAGTCATTTTTCCTCCCCACCCTATGGGAGAAAGGGAGTGGGTGCTGCTTTGTGACCGTTCCTTCGGGACTCCAGGTTAAAAATTAAAGCTAACAAAGGAGGTCCCAAAAGGACTTGCTCTAAATTTGGGGTTTTAGTACGGAAGGGAAGATTGACGTCTTTTTCCCCGTTTGGTTGTCTGCTTGGCCACGGGCTTTGGGCCTGGCCATGTGCTTCCGGAGTGGCAAAGCACCCTGGGGAAGAGGTGGCATGGCATATGGGGTTGGGGAGAGGGGCATGGACACCCCTCAAATTCCTGTGTCTCAGAGACATAAACGAGAGATCTGACCCAAGCCTTCAGGCCCCAGCTTTGGAAGGAAGCAGAGACTGTGGCTGCAGGGTTACCAGACTGCCGAGTTTGGAGCAAAGAGGCCTGCACAGTGTGGGAGAGGCCCCAGTTGAAGGCCAGGTGTGTCTCAGGTGACCCCAAAGCATTCGTGGCTCCAGTGCCATGAAGGAGTGTTGAGGGGTGGGGGAGGATACTGACAGCGGAACTGGATTGGTGGTGACAACCTTGGAAACACCACCAAAACCTCGACACCGGTCCTTGCTTAAGGAAACTGCTTTCTTCCTCTATGCCAGCACTGCAATGGGGCGGGCAGCCAAGCGAGCAGACCACCCCCACCTTCCGTACTTCAAGCCCCTGGAGCCACAAGGTTAGCCTGAACTCAGGAAGGAGAGGAGAGTTGAATCAAATATGAGATTGGGTCTTTAAAACCATCAGGACTGAGTTTTAACAACTGGACACACTATTTTGATTATTGAAAGGAGGCAGAGTTAGAGTTGGACTGAAATGACGTTAAGGGAGCCTTTGATCCTGCAGCCCAGCAGAGATGGGGACGCATATTGGAAAAATAAAGCCATTTCATGTCTATATCTGCATGGGTTGAGTAATCAGTTGCATTGGTTACGCACTTAGCTCAACACCCGGGCAGTGATTTTAGTGGTTAGAGGAGCACGTGCTGGGTCTCGCAGACTTGGGTTTGAACGCACTTACCATCTGTGTGACCTTCAGCATGTCATGGGAGCGCTCTTATTTCTCAGTTTCCTGACTATAAAGTGCAGCTAATATAACCTATGTCATATAGTAACTGTGAGACTGAAATGGAATAATGTCTGTATGTACTCAAAAATGAGCTGCTTTTAGTCACAGTATTTTAACTTTTTTAAAAATTGAGGTATAACATCTCCAATTAAGTGCACGGATCTTAAGTGTACAGTTCAATGAAATTATATACCTGTACAATATAGTGTGGACATGTAACCACTATTCAGATGGAGATTTAGAAGGTATGTGACCCTAAAGTTTCCCCATACCTTTTCCCGCATCAGTAACCTCCTCCCCCAGAGGTAGCCAGCATTCTGATTTTTATCACCATGGATTTGCTTCACCAGTTCTTGAACTTGTAAATACAATCATATTATATGTAGTCTTAAGCGTCTGCCTTGCAGAGCGGGTGTGGTTCAGTGGTTGAGTGCCTGCTTTGCATGTATGAGGTCCTGGGTTCAATGCCCAGTACCTCCTAAAAAAAATCTAAAGAAAAAGTGTCTGATTTCACTCAACATATGTCTTTGAGATTCACCCATATTGTTGCATGTATCAGTAGTCAGTTCTTTTTAATTGCTGAGTAGTATTCCCTTGTATGGGTATTCTACAGTTTGTTTATTCACTCACCAGTTGATGGTCATTTGGGTTTGTTTCTACTTTACAATAATGAAGAAAGCAGCCATTCTCATTCATGTACATGTGCTTTTGTAAACACATGCACTCACTTCTCTTGGGTAAATACCTAGGAGTGAAATTGCTGGGTCATAGTGTAGGTGTATGTTTAGCTTTAGTAGATAAAGTAGGCGTTTAATGAGTGCTATTTGTTAGAATGTGTGAGTGAGGTAGTAAGTGAGTGAATGAATGAATGAATGACACTGTAGTGCCACAGTTAGCTTTTAGACATTAAGCCAGGAATGTATGTAGTCTGGGTAAAGAAAGGGTTTATTGCAAATGGAATCCTTTAGACAGCTGGCAATGGTCTTAGGGAAAGCATGTGGCTTTGGGGGCCCAGGGTGGGGAGAAATTCAATCCGAGAGACAGCCAGGGGAGAGGCAGGTCAGAGTTGGAATAAGATAGGGGCTGTTGGGGCAGGGGACTTGTTCACACAGTGCTGGGAACGGGGGCGGAGCACGGACACATGACCTACCCACACATCCATGTGCACAAAGGGGGCAGTGGGGTCTCCTTCCAAGGGATCCTCCGGTGTGTTCCCTAATTGGTTGCCTTCACCTTGGGACTCTTTAGTCATAAAACATTTAGCTGCCAAAATATTATCAATTCAGTCATATGGACAATGTATCAGCAATGTAATCAGCATTTAGTGCAGCTGTCAGTCAAGGGCCGCCCTGGGGAGTACAGTAGGCCCCGAGCCCTGCCCCCTCCCTAGCTGCTCCAGCGTTGGCTCCAATCCCACCTTTAGACACCCAGTGCTACCCTGCTTTTTCCAAGCCCCATTGGGCCTGCTCTCAAATGCCTGGTTCACAGCTAGTCACTTCAGTACTGGCAGCTGGTGGCCCCAACCCCCAGGAGTACTGTAGTATTTTCAGCATATCAACAGGGAATTGTGGAAGAAGTAAAGGTGGACTTCCAGGCATTGCAGGAGAGGGGGAGTTGAAGAAATGTCAAGGAAGACATAGTAATCTCCCCAAATCTCACCTGCTTGGCTTTTGCATGTGATTGGTTCTGCTCAATAATATATCCCTGCCCTGCTGGCTTTGCTATTATGCTCAAGTTCAAAATCCTTAATTGCCCTTTAAGAGACTTTCATACCTCCCTTGCCCCCTTGTTTACTTCATTCTGCCCACACGGACCTTCTCTGCCCTTCCATACCCCAAGTTCCTTGTCTCAGGGCCTTGGCAACCCTGGCACCAGCCTGCTCCCTCCTCTCTCCCCTCTTATCCTCTGGCTAATTCCCAATCATTCCTTCATCTCAACTGAGTGCCATTCCTGACCCTCCAGTCTATGCAAGGTCCACTTTCAAGTCACATGTGTCCCTCCTAGTTCTTAGGACACTTGAAAGTTACTTGTGTGGTATATGGTTGGTTTCCGTTCCCCTGTGCCCCATTGGAAAACGAATCACATGCAGACAAGGTTTGGGGTTTTACAGCTGTGGTCCTGGTGCCCAAGTTCAGGGATAGCACATGGTATACCCTCCACCCAAACCTATGGCATTAAGAAAGTGAACAAATGGTCTTTTTTGAGCCCCATGCCTTTCATTATGACTGTCACCTTAAGTCAAAGTAGAATATCTTTATCATTTTTACTATTATTGCTACTATTAATAGTCCAAAATACCTAGTGTATGATCTAAATTGTTCAAAATCACTAAAAACATTTTAAAAAAAGATAAAGAGCTAGGCTTCCCCTTCCTTGAAGGAAAACTTAGAAGAAAAAAAAAAAAAAATGATTTTACCCAAGCACTGAAACTGAGTTAAAATTAACCATATAATCTTTGGGTCCAGCTGTCAGTTCTGATATTGCAATGAGCAGGAAGCCCTTGTCAGGCAATTCTGAGTCAGTTCTGACTTAGAGTCTAATTATCCAGTTTGTGGATCATCCAGCAGCTTTGCTTTCCTTTCTTCTTTCCTATTGTCTTTCATTGTTACTTGTTAAAACTCCCACCACAGGGAGGGCCAGGTATGAAAATTGACAATGAGGACAGAATCTTCAATTCCTCAAAGTACATTGCTACTCCTGGCCCATCCTGGCAGAAAGAAGTCCCATGAAAACTATCTCGTGCACTCTGACCCAGGTTTACCTACTCCAGGCACTAGACTGTGGACTTGGAGCCCCTCATCTAGGGTGGTCGTGAGATTAAAGTGCCCAGTGTGGGTCCTGACATATAGTCAGTGGTCAACAAATGGTAGCTATTGTTATTGCTGAGATCATTATCATTACAACAATACCACAAGAGATTCTTTAACTTGGGACCTGGTAGAGGTTCAAAAGGATCTTTTGAAAAAGTGTGAGCTCACACTTTGTACTGAGGATAATGGACAAATTACAGACAATGGCCTATAAAGGAAATGTCTCTGTGGGTCTCTGGCTCCTCTTCCTAAGCAGCATCCTAAGCCAGGAGTGGGTGGGCAAACAGTCCCAGGGCTGGGCTGGGTTGGCTGGTGGTTCATGGACCCATGCTGCCCTTGTGCCAAGGGCTGTCGACATCCTGGTAGGAGCCCTTGGGGCTGGGTCTTAGGCACTGCTCGAGCTCCCAGCCAGGGAACATTCTGGTGGATGTGGGGCTTTCCTTGTTGGCGCGAAGGAAGGGCCGCCGAGGAGCCGCTTTGTCCGGACTGTGTTGGCTCCCTGGCCTGCCTGCCAACCTCTGTTCTATCAACAGAGCTGTCCCAGGTCCCAGGACAGGATATGAGAGGAGTTCAGAGCCCATGTGTGGGGGGAGGGCAGAGCCTTGAGTCTGCCCTGGAAAACAGTCCCTCTTTTGAGGAATCACAAGACATACCCTGTGACTATTAAACCTTCCCCAGCAACTATCCTCAGAACAGCTCAAGGTAGCTGGTCACTGGCTCATGTCTGCTTAGTTACTTCATGTTTAATATCTGGAGCTGCGGCAAGCCCTCTGTCCTCCTGCAGCCCTGTGACAGAGGCGGGATTACAAGTGAGGCCACTGAGGCTAGGCGACGTCCTTTGCTCAGGAACAGCCAGTTAGGAAGTTGAGGAGTGGAGCCTCAATGTGGTTTTTCTGCCTCAGGCCATTTCTCCCTCTACTAGGCCCTGCACTGCACAGCCCCTGCCAACTGCTATAAGCAGAGCTTATTTCACACCGCCCCCACCCGCTCGGGTGGCCCTGACTCACCTTTCCATTTGCCATCAAGTATTTTATTTTATCTTTTATTTTATTTTATTTACTCTTTAAGGTACCGGGGGCCAGGGATTGAACCCAGGACCTCATATGTGGAAAGCCAGCGCTTAACCGCTGAGCCACATCAGCTTCCCTGGGTTGGTTTTTTCATTTGTTTTGCTTGTTCCTTTAAAATAAAATAAAAAATTATTGAAGTATATCATCCATACATGAACATACACAAACCATAAGTGTTCAGTAAACATCATAAACTTACAAAATAAACATGCATAACATCATACAGAGCTCCCACACATCAACCCCCCTCAAACACCCTGCATTGTTGTGAAACATTTGTTAACAAATCATGAAAGAGCATCATCAAAGTATTATTAACTATAGTCTGTATCTTCCTCCTCTATACATTTTTTTAAAGGATTTATTTACTTTTACCCATTTTTACTGCCCCCCCCATATTTGCTGTTTCTATGTCCATTCACTGGGCAGTTCTGTGTCCGTTTCCTGCCCTCTCTCGTCATCCTTCTCCTCATATCTTCACTGGGATTCGATTCTCAGAGAGAGGCATCCTACTGCCTGTGCCACCTTAGTTCCTGGTTTTTTGGCACGCCTCGTCTTGGCTCTCCCTTGACTCTCCTGTTACATCATCATCTTGCTGCATAGCTCGTGGGGCCTGGTGGCCCATGCAACATCTATAATTTTCTTTTTTTAAATTTTTACCAGGAGGTCCCAGGGATCTAACCCAAGTCCCTCCATATGGGAGACAGACGCCCAACCACCCAAGCCACATCTGTGCCCCTGTTATATCCCTTAAGGTTGACCAAAGATACCCAAATTTACAGTCTTTTCCCATACAGGGTGGTCATATAATAAATCAGGCTTAGTTTATCACCAGCATTCCAAAAACCAGACCTAGGGAGAAAAACTAGGTCTGGGGACACATGCATGGTTTCTAATATAGCAAATGTTTAGCCTACCCGGATTATCACAAAATCAGGACAGCGAGAATATTCTCATTTGTTGTTCATTTTTGTTTTTTAGGAGGCACTAGGAACCAAACCTGGGACCTCCCATGTAGGAGGCAGGAGATCAACTGCTTGAGCCACATCTGCTCCCATGCCACCAAGTTTTAATGTAGAACTCCAAGGACCCCTAGAAGTCTACATTTAAACCTGGCCTTCCAGGTCATTATAAAGGTATATTATTGAACAGTTTGTTAGTCTGGTTTATAACTTTAAAAAATGTAGACATATGATATGTGGGTCTCCTGTTGTTCTCTAGTCCAGAGGCCCACAAATGTTAGGGACATGCCCACAAACAACTACTAAACACAGGCTGAATTAAAGAGGTTTAAGCCCATACACCAGCCCTTACGCTGTGGCAGCTCGTGGGCAACTTTCCACAGAGAGTCAAACTGAACCTCTCCCTTGGTCTAGATAACACAATCCAAAGATGAGCTTGGGCCATGGTGGGTAGAATCAGGATGCCCCAGGGATTGCTAAATCACAGAGTCAGCCTCATTAATGAGAACAAATTAGAATGTAGCCAAAATCACCAGCCATTTTCTAACATGGCCTGGAAAGGTATCTTTGAACTTCTCCATGGATTTAACTCCCTCCTGACGTGCCTTCAACCATTGACTGCATGTGTGTTTAAAGTAAGGCATTAAGGAACATATGGCATATAGCAGGCTCCATCCTACTTTCCTAGTAACTATAAAGCTTGTGGATAAGCACCTCCAGGTAATAACAAAAGGAGAAAAAAAAATGTTAATTCCATAAAAAAAAGCAGTAATTGCTAAATCAACTCTTTTTAAAACATTTTAGAGATTTTTAAGGTCAAGAATTAATGGTCTGCTTACTTCAAAGGAATCAATTTATTTCTTCGGCGCTCATTTTCAGAATCAATGATTTTGCGTCACCTAGAGAACTTAAGAAATTGAACTTGGAGATCACATTGCCATAAAATACTCATCAGTCTATGTATGCCTTCCAGCCACTACGAGTCTTTTTTCACATAAATCCCAACGATAGTTGATTTCTTGATGCTTTGCTCTAAATGTAAAATAAGATTTAGAGCAAATAACAATGTGGTTCTGCAGAGGTGTTTTAAATAATGGGTAGCAAAGCGATTGCAGGGATCAATTCAGACCAACGAACATCTAGAGAAAACCTACATGGGCCAGGGGTGCACGAGGCATGGGCAGGGCCTGCCAGTGCAGTGGAGCACTGCTGGCAGCCAATTCAGGAAATGCAGATAGAATGATTTGCTTCCCCTCTGTTAGCTGAGTTTATTCCTATAAAATGGGTTTGTTAGGGTCCTAACTTATTTATACTTATGTTGAAAAGTTGGAGAGCAATAATTGGGTACCAGTGTAACTTGGTCACATCTGTTAAGTTTCTGCAAAAATATCCAATCAATCTAACCTGAAGGCTGGTACAATTGTCCCACTGCTGCAACTAATAGACCAGGTGACCTTGGGCAAGTCTCCACCATGCCAAGCTCCAGTTTGGGTGGATGATCTAAAAGGCAGGCTCCAATGCTAATGGTCTGGAAAGACCCCCATGGTAATCAACACCACCAGAGACAGACCAGTTCTTTGGCTTCAGAAGACAAAAACTCCCAATTACTGAGCAGATTCGCTGTTGGGTTTTTGGGCAGCTATGCAGGCAGCTGAAGAGTGCCGGGAGCACATTTGTTAAGGGAGCTCTGGGTAGAGAAAGCCTTAATGATTCAAGGCCTTGAGCATCCTATTTACTGAGAAGTGGTTCTGCATTAAATAAACATTTTAATTACACACTCATGCCAAATTGGATTCCAGACTGAGCATCATTGCCGGAGTGGGAGAGAAACAGCTGCAGTCCAAGGCTACCTGCGCTCCTCAACCTTCAGTACTAATTTGATCAAGGTTAAATTCTCCCAGTCCCATATTTCACACTGCATTTGACTGGAGGTAATAAGAGACTTAAGCAGGGAGCTGGGGGCTGGGATGGACAGGGGTGGGGCTTGGGGGAGGGTGGAGATTGGGAGTGTTATTTATCTGGTTATTTCTCCCATCCCAAACACTTCACCCTACAAATCTGACCTTGAGCACATCTTGGTCTGTGATCATGAAGGTCCTGCCCACCTCTACCATTTTACAATTCCATCATTTATTCCTAATGAGGATCTGGTCAGGACACAATCTTTACAGTAGTGGTTCCAGACCTGGCCGGCACATTGGAATCATCTCAGATCTGTTGGGTTCCACCCAGAGATTTTAATTTAATTGGTCTGAGTGTAGCCTGGGCCTTAATTTTAAAAGCTCCCACGGATACTAATGGGCATCCAGGTTGAGAGCCCTTGCTTCAGGGAAGGAGCTGCTATGGGTATGTGGCAGACACTAAGTTAGCTACCCAAGTATTTCACAGCCCCATTTCCCCTTGTCTTCTCATGTAAAGGTTATAAATATAAAATATTTACCTCCCCAGACTCCTGTACAGCTAAGAGGCCCGTTCGATCTAGTTCTGATCAAGGAGATTGACTTGGCTGGTTTGCCCTATGGCCTCATGCCCTTTGCTTTGTTTTTTCCTCCCTGCCTGGAATATAGATATCACGCCTAGGGTTGCTGTGCCACATTATAATCAAACAGACAAAGTCACGTGCTAAAGACGGTAGAGTGGGGAAAGAGAAGGGGCCTGGATCCTTGAGAACATCAAGAACTCTGGTGTCTGCTCTATTGCCTACCCTGGGACTCCTTGATGCGTGAGATAAAGAATCCCCTTGTTCCTGCCACTTCCAGTCACATTTCCAGTCACATGCAGCCCAACACCATCTTTAAATAACACAGAACATGAAAGTGTTAACAAAGAATGCTTCATCCTCTCAAGGTCTTGAGAGGGGCCTTACAGCATGGTTCCAGAGTAAGAGACAATCTCCTTAGTTTAAAAGTGGCCATTGCTCGAAGAGGTGCAGAAGTAGGAACACCTGGGAAGCGGCTGTGGCTCAATCGGTGGGGCTCCAGTTTACCATATGGCGTGGTTGGCTGACCCAGCGAGCACAAGCAGCAGGGGGGGATAAATGAATAAATAAATAAAAAATCTTTAAAAAAAAAAGTAGGAACACCTGTGCTGCTGAGAATGTGACCTAATGGAGCTGCTGTGGAAACAGTTTGGTGGTTCCTTGAGATGTTAAACATAGAATTACCATAAGACCCAGCAATGCCACTTTTGGGTATATACCCCAAAGAACTGAAATCAGGGACTTGAACAAATATTTGCACACCAATGTTCATAGAAGCATTATTTACAATTGCCAAAAGATGGAAGCAAACCAAAAGTCCATCAAAATATGAATGGATATACAAAATGAGGTATATACAAACAATGGAATATTATTCAGCTGTAAAAAGGAATGAAGTTCTGATACATGCTACTACATGAATGAATCTTGAAGCATGATGCTGAGTGAAATAAGCCAGAAAATGACATCTGATTTCACTCATGAAATACCTAGAATTAGCAAATACATAGAGATAGGATTGTTTACAGGTTACCAGGGGCTGGGAGTGGGAGTGGGAATGGGGAGTTATTACTTGAAGGGTACAGACTTTCTGTTTGGGATGATGAAGTTTTGGTAATGGATGAGGCTGATAGCACAATATTGCAAATGTAACTAATATCACTGAATTGTATACATGACAGTGGTTTAAATGGAAAATATTGTATTTTTTATATATATTGCACCTAAACCACTTTTACACTTAAACCAGGAGAAGCCAGAATTTTTATTTCTACAAGAAGCTCCCCACAGGGCCTATGCTTTAACAGAACCATCGTAAGCTTAGCTACTTGTTTAAGGTTATAGCTCTTGGAAAACTGTATTACTATTCAACTACCATCCTGACTTCATCCAGCCCCCCAAAAGCTGACTGGGTAAAAGACCTAGTATGCTCAAGGGCACAAGGGCAGGAAGCTGGAAGCAGAATTATGCAGACAAGGAGCTCAATAAACCGCAGGGGCTTTCTAAAGGTGATGCTTTCTCAAAGGCCATGACCCTAGCAGTCATGTACGGTCAGCCCCAAGAGTCTGTGGTGCCAGGGAGAGAGGGGTAGTTCCTCTTGCTGCCTTGACTTACTTTTCACTCCCGTGTCTCCTTTCTATGTCCACATTTCCATGTTCACAGGGAATAGACCAAGTGTTAGCCATCCTTATAGCCCTTGCACCTAGCAGAATATCTGGCAGATAGTAGGTGCTCATTCAATCTTTGTTAAATGAGTGAACACTCATCCTCACACTCTGCTCAAGCATCTACAAGCACACAGCATTCTCCCTTTCCTGTGTAGTAAGAAATCTCATCTGTTCTTCTTACTAAATAGTGTTTTCTTCTCATATAACCTTCTCCAGGTCATCTGCTGCCATTCCTGCCAATATCTTGTGTGATGTTAAGAAAAAGAAATGGGGTAGTAGCTGGAGTGACATGGGCTGAGAGTGTTTTGTTTTGTTTTTTAAGATTTATTTTTATTTTATTTATTTCTCCCCCACCCCCCTCATTATTTTTGCACTTACTAGTCTGCTCTCCATGTGTTCTTCTGTGTCTGCTTATCTTCTCTTTAGGTGGCACCAAGAACCAATCCTGGGACCTTCTGGAGTGGAAGAGAGACACTCAATGTCTTGCACCACCTCAGCTCCCTGGTCTGCTGTGTCTCTTATTGTCTCTCCTCTGTGTCTCTTTGTTGCATCACCTTGCTGCGCCAGTACTCTGCATGGGCCAGCTATCCGCTCGGGCCAGCTCACCATGCAGGCCAGCTTGCCTTTCACCAGGAGGCCCCGGGAATTGAACCCTGGACCTCCTATATAGTAGACAGCAGCCTAATTGCTTGAGCCACATCTATTTCCCGATGGTGATTTTTGTTTGTTTGTTTAAGGACATATTTGTATGTTGGTGGCAGTAATTTAGCAAAAAGGGAAAAGTTGGAGATCCAGGAGAGTGGGGGACAAGTTATTTGAGAAGGTGAAAGGGGACCCAAGTCAAGACACAAGTGGAGGGGTTGGACTTTGAGACAAGGAGAGGCAAGAGACACTTCCTGAACAAAATCAGTTTCTGCATTTCTCCCCCTATACTGAAGTATCACTCCTTTTGCATGGCAAAAGGAAGGAGAGGCAGAGAGTCTGATTTGGGCTAAAACAGAGAAAATTTGGGAAATTCAGTGGAATCAAAATAAGGTCACCCAGATCCTGAAACAGCGATTGAGAGAGCATAGATTTAGGAAGTACTTCTGCAACCTCTGGACATGCATTGGCACTACAAAACTTCCAGTGTTTCTTCAAAACTTATAGCAGAAACAATAATCTGAAATCTCAAGATTACTGTAACTTTATCTTAGTCAACCTCATTCCATTCTATGCAGTGATATTAATAGAGATGTCTTAAAATTTGGGGGTGCAGGTTTGGAGATAAGGAAGAAACTATGAGAGGTGGAGAGTGAATCTTTTCCCTAATTTGGACCCCATAAAATTCTCCAGGAAAACCTCCAGCCACATTGCTAAGAAGCTCACACTAGGCAAGGAAACAGACTCATCTCCAAAGAAGGAGCAAGTCGGAATTGCGCACTATCTTCCTGGAATCAAGAATGGAGAGGAACCTGAACACCCATTTGGTCCTGGGGAACCACAATTCCTGGCTTCAATTTAAGCCCTGAGAGAAGGTGAGGAGGCCCACAATCTTGTGTGCAGAGTTCAGGGAAAATATTGATGAATATTTATTCACGAGGACCGAGTACCTATCTCCTGCTAACTCAGGGCCCTGTCATCATTTGTGTCATTGCCTTCCCTTTGTTCATACTCCTCCCAGTGGAGCCTTCACCCTCCAAGCCTTCGAGGTTGGGGTTTCTACATCTTCTTCCCTTTCCTCAAAGTGATCCCAGGAAAAAATCTAGATAATTCCTTAATTCTGAATACAAGTTTCAGATATTTGACCATGCCTTTTCTCCTGTCAATGGAACTGACACAGTACTACAGATAATGGAGTTTCCCTGGAAGTGGCATCTTATGGTCAGTGCCTTTTGCAGGGCACTGACTTTAACATTACGGCATTTTACACACATGAGAAGATTGCTATTTATTGAGGAATTGAGGTTAATGAATTGTCGTGCTCTTATGAAAAAAAAGGACAGATAATTTTACGATCCATAGTCATCCTTCCCCTACTAAAATGCAAAGAGCATTTAGATGGTCTCAAAGCAGTGGTTGGGCCGAATATAGGGATCAGTGGCTTTTGAGGGAAAGTTCACATTTATTTTTAAAGGAAAAATAAAAAGAGGGATATTGGTGCAGAGGGGGTAGTTATGCTGAGAAACTTTGCCTAGAGTGTCCTGATATCATGCGAAATATACTAGTTCATTTGGTAGAGGACATCCAATGCTTCCATCCAGGGCAATAAGAGAGAATTCTCAGGAACTCAAAATATAAAAAGAAAGTAAGAGGAGGAGAAAGTAGAGGGGGAAAAAAGGATATCAAGATCCCAAATATATATGCCCTTGGGTCACAATTTCCTCTACCATTGGGTATCTAACCACCCCTCTCTAGCATACATTCATCTCTGTTCACCTTTGGCTCTCCAATGATTTCCAATGGATTGTGGTTAGAGTCCTAACAGACCTTGTCAAATGGTCTTCAGTCAGGATCATAATGAAAGACAAGCCAAGAACCCCATTTGCTGTTCCTCCACATTAGCCCAACTTTCCATTAATGCCATTGTCTTTAGACTTCTGGATGACAAATGCAAGGAAGTGATTCTGTTATCAAGCATCCTAAATAGCTCCTTGTTATCATCACCAAGATCTGAAATTATGTGCTGTCCCATTTGTGAACTCATTTATCTCTGTTCTCCAGTGGGAGCTGTACAATTACAAAGAGCTACTCAGTGGAAGTCTATAATGGCCGTCCATCTGCAGCATCACAGCCACAGGCACACTTGCCTGGATGGAATGGGGGCAAGAGATGCATATTAGGGTGCAGTGAGGGGAAGGCAACAGGGAGCTTGAGCAAATCAAAATACAAGGCTTGTTTAGAATTTATTGGTATGCTGTTAAATGTGTTGCAGCTTTTCTTAGCATGATGGCTGTTTATTTATTGATTTTTCAAAATGGCTTTCAATATTGTGATTTGTTTATCGTGGAGATTTGAGTTGTTGAAAGTTGACCACAAAATTGATTTAATTAACTGGTTTTAGTTTGTTCTGTTTAATTGATGTTGAATTGCAGACAAAAAAGTATGTGTGTGGGGACATAATTTTTCTAGTTAGTTGGAAATTGTTTTTGGCTTCAGAGCCTTCTGGTTACTCAAAAATAACTTTCCAAATGTTAGCTCTGTTCTGATTATTAGCTTTATGATGATTACTTTGCCATTATGCCTCATCAACAGCTGTGCGGAAACACATTTTCATTATATTGTTCCTGCCTATAAATTAGCAGATGAAGGATAATTACCAAATAGCTCCAGAGTTCTGATTGGCTGCTTCCTGTCTAACACTGTTGAAAATGAAAAATAACTTAAAGACAATGTAGAACTTTTATTTTTAAGTAAAATACTTTTTAAGTGGCCTTTTCCTACCTGGAAGCTGGGAATGCATTGCCCATTCCTCTGTGCCAAGACCAACAATTTACCATATGTGGCTTATTTAATACATGAGCTCTTTACAGCATGTGATTTATGCACCCACAGGATTGCAGGGGATGGCAATGTTTCTTGATGCCCGTTCCAGGATTTAAGTTTCCTTATTTCCCCGTATTTCACAGAGGCATCCGAATTTTCAACTACGTCAGAGCTGGAATGACTGTTAGAGACACCTAATCAAGCTTGTGGCCCTGTGCTGTGCATGTGCTCAAGGAGACCAATTTCTCATGCTAAAGAAGTTGAGAACCACAGACTAAGCCCAGCTCTCTCATTTCACAGAAATGGAAACCAAGGCCAAGAGAGGGTCCCACAGAGTCAGTGGGGTCAGAGCTGGGCTTTAGCAGCAAGGTTTTCAGACATCCCAGTACCCTGTTGCCTCTCAAAAGAGCTGCTACTTTCCCTAATCCTACAACACCCTTAGTACCCCCTCCTGAAGCCTCAGCACCTGCTCACAGCACCACCCTCTGACACCTGCTCTGACAATAATTTTTTGCAGACATTATGCTGTGCAGTAGAACCTAATGAAGAAATGGGCCCTTCTGACCTAGAAGAGTGACTGAAAAATGATTGACAATTCATTGTTTTCCCTTGTACTGATATTGAGAACAGTGAAGAATCCACAAGTGATGTCCAGTTTCCAAAACGAAACAGAAAGTGTGCACTGTTAATGAGCAGCTCTCAATTAGCTCTGGTCCTTACATTCAAATGCTTTCATGAGCCCAAAGAATTTCCTGCTAATAACAAAGCACAGTTTGAATAACTGTTGAAAAGGCAGTCCATGTAACTTTAGGTTTCAGATGTTGTTGATATTTGATGATGAAACAATCTTACAACATTAGAATATGCATAAGAAGAACGGTGAAATCGGTGAAACCTTTAAAGTTCAGCCTGTCTTGCAGACCTGAAAATCTAAAACAAAATCTGCAAAGTTGATTGACTCTAAAGCAGCAGTCCTCAAACTTTAGCTTATTAGCCTTACCTGGAGGGCTTGTCCAATCACAGATTTCTAGGCCCATCCCTGGAGTTTCTACTTTTGTAGGTCTGGGTTGGGGTCTGAGAATTTGCATTTCTAACAAATTCCCAAATAATGCTGATGGCGCTGGCCGAACACTTGAAGAACCACTGATTTATAGCTAATACTTTTCTATCAACTGCTCCTAGCTTTATTATAGTACTGACATAGTCCCTAATGCTTACACTAAACACCTCTGAAACGCCCGTCATTTAGCTGTCATCCCATTCAGCCTTTCCCTTCATTATGCACACATTTGCCCCTCCTCCCGCCCCACCCACGTGACCCTGAGTTCCTTCAGAGCAGAGCAAGGCAGGATTGAGTACCTCTTTGGGGTTTCCACAAAGCCTAAGATAGTGTTTTGCAAAGCTGGTTGCCTTGATTTGAAATAGAACTATATTTCAAAATAAGGAGTATGGGTTAAATGACTTTAAAAATCCATTCTGGCCCCAAGGTTTTATTATTCAAAGCCTACCTCTTCTCCATAGCCATTTTCTCCAGACTCCATAGCAGACACGGGCTTGCTGTTCACCACAGCCATTGCCTTCCGGGGTACACAGCTGGATTGCATTTTCCAGCTTCCCTTGCAGTAAAATATAGCCACGTGACTGATTACTAGTCAATAGATGGTACATTACTTCCAGGACTGGCTCACAAAAACCACCCATGCAGGGTCCTACCCGGTCTGTCTCCACCCAGTGTCTGTAGGCAGATAAGCAGATACTGATGATGGGGCACCTCTAAGATGAAGGAGCTTGCGTTCCCGAATCACTGTTTGAAGGAGAACTGCCCCAAATCAGGACCTGTTTTAAAGTTTATAAAGGTGAGAAATAAACTTTTAGACACATTCACTGAGATTTTGGAGAGTCGGTCTGTTCTAGGCCTTAGCATCACCTTCACTAGATACGCCTACAGTCACGGCTCTCAGTTACAGGAGCCTAGACCACGCAAACGGCTTTTATGATGACTCCTTGTTCCCTACCCTCCTGATCATATCATAATCATATGCTAGTAATCACGTGATCACCTAATCATAGCGTGATGTAAATTTCTTCCATGGTCATAGTAAGTAACTCCAGGCCTTTAAGCCTACCATCATTTGAATCTCTCATCTTTTATTCCATGAAGCCTACAATAGACATCCTATATGGAAGGAGAGATGCGAACCATTTAAGGTAACCACCTCTTAGTACACAGAGCTAATCACTGGGCGCCCCCAGTATGGCCTCACAGTGCCTGGGCGTTTTCAGGAGGCGCCACTGGACCCACTAGCCGCAATACAGATGCAAGAAAGGAAACTTTCCACTTGCCTCCCTTTTGCATTTGAGGGGTTCCCATTCCTTGGGGCCCTGGGTCTGGTTGAGGGCAGGGATGGGAGGTTTACTCCCTGCCTATTTCAAGGGGGTGGGGGGAGTCTAATTAGTCTGGACTCTGAAGGTCTTAGCTAAGATCCTTTAGAGACTCTTGTAAAGAAGAGGTTTGGAAGCATGCTATGTCCAGGAGCTATGCTGGGCATTTTGCATGTATTTTTAAATTTATTGTAATGTAACCCTTATAATTGGGGAAAATGAGTCACAGAGAAAGTGAGTCTTTTACCCAATCTTACACAATAGTGAGTGGCCTGACTTGACTGAGACTGACTCCAAAGCCAAGGAACTTTCCACACTCAGGAGACTCCAACTCCCATGTTATAGACACAATTTTTTTTTTCTTACCAGTAGAAACTCAGTTTTTGCTTGGGCAGAATATGCCCAGTTAATAAACCACAAGACCCAAATTCCTTGCAACTAGGGGTGAGTACATGACTCATCTTAGCTAATGTGGGGTAGGTAGAATTGCTTAAGTGAAGCTTCTAGGAAAGCTCCTTAAGGCAATGGCAGGCACAGCGGGCATATACTCTTTATATTTTTGCCCTTCTTTTCCCTCCTGCCTGGAACTCAGATGTGATGACTAGAGGTGGAGTTTATATACTGTCACCATGAGGCAACAAGATGACACTATAGAACTACATAGCAGCCCTGGTTGCCTCCCTCTGGACTTCATTCATGAGATAAAAATTAAAAAAACAAAACAAAACATTTTTTTAAGCCAACATTTCATCAGTCTTATTGTTACTTGAAGCCAAACAAGATACTAAGTGCTTCTCCTTTGACCTAGTCTAGTACAGAAGCAGATATTTTCCAGTAGTTAACATACATACTGGAATCTGGAGTCCTGGGTCCCAAAACATATCCTCTGGGATTGCCAAGTTTCCTGGAAGGATGGTAACTGTGGGGTATGCAGGCTGAGATCCCATAAGTGAGTAGGGACCACCTGAAAAGGTCATGTGGCCTGTGGTTTTTACTCCTGAGAGAACAGCACCACCGTCTGACTACAGCTGTGCTCCCCTTTTCAGCATGCAACCAACTGTGTACACAAAAGGACACAGGACAGCACCTGCACACACATACCTAAACTACCAATCATGGTATGTTTTATTCCCCTTCCAGGTAATTGTCTTTCAGCTTCTCTCCAGCTTATTTTGAACTAGTATCAAGTTTCCCAGACAAGCCTGCCCTGGCTCTAATCACTCCAGTTGCCCCTGGAGAGATGGCAGTAAGATACTGTGCTCTGAATGGCCTCTTGAGCAGCGGCCACCGCACAGAAAACAAAGCTGCACAGAGCAAGAACACTGTTCATGAGACAGCATTTGAGATGCTCCTATGGATTCCCAGAAATAACTGAGGGGAGATCTTTGCTCCTGTTACTACAGCTATGTAGTAAATTACCCCTCAAAACTTTGAAGCTTAGAACAACAATAATTATTGATTATCTGCCATAGTTCCTATGGACTAGGAATTCAAAGGGGACACAGCAGGCTTGCTTCGCTCTGCTCCTTGGGCCTGAGGTCTGGCCCAGAAGGCCCAACGTTGGGGGCAGGGTAGGGGTAGGGGTGAGGAGGCTGGAATCACCTGAAGGCTTATCTACTCAAGTGTCTGGTGGTGACATTGGCTGTTGGCTGGAGGCCTAGCTGGGCTGACAGCTGGGACATCCACATAAGGCATCTCCACATGGCCTTAGCTTCCTCGCAACAAGGTATCTGGAGTCCAAGGACAAGTGTCTGGAGAGAGAGAAATGGGGCGGGGGGTCGGGGTGGGGAAGAACATGTGTGAGAGAGCAGACAGGTGTGCACCAGGTGGAAGCCATGTTGCCTTTTATGACCAAGCCTTGGACGTCATCCTCAGTCACTCATGCTGCACTCTCTTTGTTCAAAGGGGAGCCCAAACAAACCCCTGATGGAGGCATGTAAATGTTATGTTGTAAGAGTGTATGGGATGGGTTATGTATTAGTGAGATAATCTTTGGAAAATACAATCTGCCACAATGTTGAAGGAGGTGAGAGGCCCTATTTATAATAGGAGTGAAGGAAGTGGGGAAAGGGTGGTTAGAGGCAAGGAAATGTGATCATTACCATAAACCTGGGGAAAAAGGAATTGCCTATTTAATTTTGTAGTTGTATGTACTCTCAGACCTTTGCACTTATTCTATTCTTTAGACTATAAGATCTGTAGCACACACTTTACAGTTCTCAGTGTCTTTTTCTATGCCAATTCCTCCAAGCTTCAGTTCACATTTCCCCTCCTTAGTGACCCTTCCGCTCCTCCCCACATGGGTTCTTCCTGCTTCTACTCCTTGCACTCAGCACTCCCCAGGCTCAAAGAATTCAAGACACTATTTTTCTAACACCTAAATGCTTATATTACTCTCAATCGATGGTAGTTAATACCAAACGTTCAGTGAGGAATTATTTGAATATTTCATTCCCTGATGTTCTTTTAAGCAGCTAACATTTAGGTGTAAACTTCAAATTATATCTAAAAGTACATATTGACTTGCTGTAACTACAAACCCAAGATACAGTAAACATGCTCAGAAGAGCCTGCCAAAACGTTGCTTCTAAGAGCCTATTAAGGAGCTTTAATATTTTATTTTGGATTGTGCAGATAAATTTTATAAACAAGGTTGTTAAAAAAAAAAAATGGGGATGAGAGTGTCCTTTCTATTTCTTTTTTTTTATCTGGGTAAAAGTAATAAAATACGAGTCTAAGTCTCTACCCCATTGGGCAAGGACGGGACCATTCCAAACCTAATTCTCTCCAGGTTGATACAGAGTAGTTGCCCCCTACCCCAACATGGCTTCTCAACAATAACCAGCATCTATCAACAGCTTACCATGTACTACTTTACATGGTACATCATCTTAATGAATTCTCACAATGATCCTGAAAAGTTGGTATCGTTACTGCAATTTTGCAGAGCTAATATGTGGCAAGGCTTGCATTTGAACCCACATTTGCCTTATTCTAAAACTCATGCCCTGTGACCACCCCATACATACCCCTTCCACGGGCTAGAGCCTCGCTGGGCAGGCCAGCAGCACCATCACCATGCAGGCAGTGCTCCTCAGCATAGGGCTTTTATGGTTTCCATCCTGGGAATAAGATCTGTTCAAGTCTTAGCTCTTCCTTTTTCTGCTGTTCTGAACAGGTCACTCTTCTTGAATCTCTTTTTCTTCTAAATTCTCTAAGATAGTCTTATTAACAATATTAACAATATATTTATTGAGCATTTACTATGCTCCATTCATTTTGGATCATCTCATTTAATCCTCACGATAACCTTATTAGCAGGCATGTGGCCTGCTCAAAGTTACAAAGATAGTGGTAGAGTCAGGATTTCAACTCAGATCTTTCTGACCCCATGGCTTGAACTCCTAACCAACAGGTTTAATTGTCTCTGCTAATGCTTTCCTGATCCACCTCGTTGTATACCAAATGAGATGATACATGTATAAGCATTTTGTAAATGCTTAAACATGAAACAAATATTAGCTGTTATGATTATGGCTATGATAGGAAAACTATCATACTGACTCCCAGGGATACTGACTCCCTGGGAATAAATAACCACATAAACAGAGGAATGTAGAATTCTAGAACTGGCACCACAGTGCTTTCTGGAACCAAACAAAGATAAGCACCAAAATACTTTATTATTAGATGGTTCCACCTTATAGTATCCACTTTGTTCAGCTTTAAGAAAAAGTAAATCACTGCTAAAATGTCTTTCTGAACTTCTTTAATTATAGATTAGCTTTGTCAATCTTAATAAGATTATGCCTTATATTTGAGGTTTATATATATGGAAAAGTGCTCAGAAGTAATTACGTTTACTTCTCAACATGTCATTTTAAAAATTCTTATATTCACAGCTTGAACGCTTTATCTCTATTCTTAGACTCATTTATAATCTGACTCTGGCTAAAGCTAAATTGTGGCTCCATGATATTGAACAGCTTAAATGTCACATTTGTGATATGGTCATTGATTTTTATATTTTTGTCCAGACTAATAGACTTTAAACAAAAACAGTGAGGGCCCAACACTAAAAATGTGCATTTTCTTGCAAATAATATGCTTTTATTATTTCAATGAGATGAATTTTTTAAAAATTAAGAACTCTTCAAGACTCCTGATTCTAAGGAATGCTCTGAATCGATGGTGAACAGCCCTTTCTGATTTTCTCATGGCCTTATTGAAAAGGGGGCACTTGCCTACATTCTGCTATAAGAAATAAGTTCACATTGGAGAATCCTAGATCCTCAAAATATTAACTGGAGTTCCAGTTAAGGGGGAAAAATGGTGGTAGTGTGTGTGGGGGGGTAGTTCCTTGGTCATGTAAGTTGGGAAAATGCTACCTTGTGCTGCTTGGGGAATCACAATGTGCTTTTAAAAAAATTAAAGGCTCTAAAAAAAATCCTGAAGTAATGAAGCTACATAATTTTCTTTAACAGGGCATTTCCCAAACTTACTTGACCACAAAGCCATTTTCCAAATAACAATAACTGAGAATTCATGCTCAGTTAGCATTTGATCAAGGCCATTATAAGTGATTCTGAAAGAAAAATGATGGAGGTATGTGATCAAAACATTTGAACTTCCCACTGAGAAAGTATAGCTATTTTAGAATATAACTTTTTACATTGAGATCATATTCTAAAAGGAATTTATGTGAAGTAACATTATGGCAGTTTGAGATTGGATTATGAATTCCCAAAAGAGAAACATTAAGTTTGTAAATTAATCTATTCTTCTGGGTGGGATACTCTTTGATTGTATTAAATTCAGTTGAGGGACCTTTGGTTAGATTACTTATACTGTAGAGCTTTTGATTCGACTACACCAGTTAAGGCGTGACTCAGGTTGAGTCCCTGCCCCCTTGTTGGGACTGATATAAATGGACTCACACACACAGACACAGGAAGAGAGAGCTTTGTCATTTTTTATCCTGCCATGTGACAGAAAGGAGGGCTCAAACAGCTGAGGCCCTGGGAGAGAGCCATTTGCCTCATAGCTTACAGCTGAATTTTGGAAGAGAGTGGAACAGCTGAGACTGATATAGGAAGTCCTAAGAGACAAGCCCTGTGCCAGCTTGCAGCTGAAATCGGGAAGAAAGCGGAGAAGCTGAGCCTGAAAGAGGAAGGAGAAACCTGGGCAGAGATCGGCAGCTATCTTGCTTCACCACGTGGCAACATGCCAGGATCAACAGTAGCTGACTCTGGTGAAAGAGCATCTCTGATGGTGCCTCAATTTGAACTTTTCATGGCTTTGGAGCTGTAAGATTTTATTCCAAATAAATCCCCTTTATGAAAGCCAACAGATTTCTGGTACTTTGCAGTGGCACCCTTTTGGCAGACTAAGACAAACTGATAAAAAAAAAAACAGCACTCTAAAAACCCTACAAATTTAATGTTATTTATATCACATCTTATTCCAAGGAGAATTTTCCATAGCTTACAACAAGAATATAAAATATACATAGGAGATCAAACAAAAAATAAATTTCATTAGAAAACAAAGGCTATATTAAAGTAGAAGTATAAATAGGGGTGAAGGATGGGCTGGCACAGATGTTATAAATAAACTTTGAATTTAGTTATGAGCTTCCTGGCATCCAAAGCAAAAGGAGAAACAGAGCCATTTATACAATTACCATTATCAAAATGAAGAAGGCCTTAACAGATCCATTAAAAAAGCAAGGCTTTTTGGGGCTGAACTCCAAAAGAAAGCATTCAAAAGAGAATTTCACAGGAGACATAATGCCTCCAACCATTTTCCAAATGCAGTACAAATTCATGTGGCTAATTCTTATAGTATTGCCAATGATAAAACTGAGGGCTAAATAATAAATTCTATAAAGTTAATGGATTCCATTTGTCTTTGTCTGATTCAGGAAGACAAATTACAAATGTAAATAAAGTCATGTTAACCCTAAGAAAAATTAGCTTTGTACGTCACTATTTCAGAGTCAAACTAATTGGTGAGAAAAGATTTGTATTATTTATTGTTAAAAAATAGCTAGCACTTTTATGTTGCTCAGTGTGTGCTAAGCAGTGTTTTAAGCTCTTTATATATATTTAATCCTCACAACAACTCTATGAGGTAGGTATTATTTTTTTTTACCTTCATATTTTACAGATGAGGAAATGCAGACGTGGAGATTAAGCGACTTGCCCAAGATTGCACAGCTGGTATGTAATACTGCTTACTGTCACTAGCAGTTGAGGCCAACTTTTCCATATAGATGGGTGAGAAAAATGGGATTAGTCTGGGGCAGCAGAGGGGAGAAACATGAGTCCATTCAGTCTACAGGATCAGAGTAATCCCATAATATGTCATCTTTGTATCCCTGGGGATGGACAAGGTGGTTTCAGGACATTGTCTCAGTCAGGGTTCAGCCAGGAGAGCAAACTATTCTGAGTATTTAAAGCAGAGAGTATTTAAATACAAGAAATTGGTTACAAGGAAGTGGAGGTGGCTCAAGCGATTGGGTGCCTCCCTCCCACATGGGAGGCTCCTGGTTCAGCTCCCAGTACCTCCTGAAAAAAAAAGATGAGCAGACAGCACAAACAACGAGGGGGGTGGGGAGAAATAAATAAAAATAAATCTTAAAAAAAAAAAAAAGAAAGAAATTGTTCACAAAGAAAGAGTTGAAAAACCCCCAAAGAAGTTGAGGCAGCCAGAAATTAGCAACAGTGGGAAAGAGGAGGTGGTTATGTGACAGGAGGTGGTCTATGGGAGCCCAGGGCCACCTGACAGAGGCAATCCTGTCTTTGGCTGCCAGAGACACCACCTAGCTGCTTCTTTTATCCCTCCTCCAATCTCCTACTGGCTGTACCCTGACATAATCCCATGCCCTCCAGGGACCAGCCCTCCTACAATGTAGAGAAGAACTGTGGAGGATTAAAGAAAGAATCGAAAAGCAAAAAGACTCAAGACTGGCGCAGGTACTAACACAATGAACATGAAAATTCTGTCTTCCAATGGCTGGAGCATTTGGTTCTTGGGAAGCAAATCACAGGGCAATAAGTGCTCATTCTCTAAAGGACACTAAAACAAGGGGAAATCCTCTTTTTGTTGAAAGAGATAAAATACTTCATGCTGCAGCTAGCAAAACCACAGAATTGTTACTTAAGAAAGGAATACATGTAGAAAATATAGATTCATAAATTTAGGTAAATTAATTCCATAAAAATACATTCAGCACTGTTTTAGTTTCCTTGGCTGCTCAAGCAAATACCATGCAACAGGTCAGCTTAAACAATGGGAATTTATTCACTCATAATTTTGAGGCTAAGAGAGAGTCCAAATCAAGGCATCATCAAGGCGATGCTTTATCCCCAAAGACTGGTATTCTAGGGCTGGCTGCCTATGAGCCTTGGTTCTGGACTCCTCTGTCACATGACAGTCTCTCTTGGCCTCTTTTCTCTTCCAGATTCTGTTGAACTTTAGATTCTTTATTTTTGTGGTTTTCTCTCTTTATGTATTTCAATTTCATTCAGTTTATAAAGGACTCCAGTAATAGGATTAATACCTACCCTGGGTCACACCTTAGCTTAAGTAACCTCATCAAAAGGTCCTGCTTACAATGGGTTCATGCCCCCAGGAATGGAATAAGTTTAAGAACATGTTTTTCTGGGGCACATACAGCTCCAAACTGCCACAAGCACCAATTGTGTTCAAGTTGCCATGGAAGAGGTTCCTAGGTGGGATGGTCATGGCGTTCTGGAGTCCTGTAAGCTTTTCAGGGATACCCTGCCAGGCCCTGGTTTCATTTTTATCCCAAAAGTGCCACAAACATGCTGTTAAAGTGATGCCTGTCAGATTTGGTCTCGTGATTTGTATTTAGCAGGATTAACCTTAATACAAGAGGTAAGAAGAGTGACCTAACAGCAAGTAAAGGCTAAAGAAAGATGGCAAACTTGTCAGGACATTTGAGAATGTCACCTGATGAATATATAACAGAGCACAGGCCAGCAGTAGAGTTGTATTCAAACAACAGAGTAGTGGGTAGTGAGAAATGGGGATCCAGGTGAGCCCTTCTAGTGAGCTTCCCAAAAGTCTAGTTTGCAAAAGGGTGTCAATACACAGAAAGATGGAAAACCACTGTGCTGCAGGGCACAACACAGAGCCTGCTGCCATGAGCTTATTTCTGGAAAACCTAAAGTTAAAATGTGTACATAACCACCTGGATTATGAAGAAGAAAATGAGAAATGTCACAAACAAGGGAATGGTGTTAAGGCGATTCTGAGAAGTAAGACAGGATGTCTACCTGGGGAAAGTGGGTTGGGGGATGGGTGGTATAGGATTCTGGAGAGAAGGTGACATGGGAGCTGTGTCTCATATGATTTTGATCTAAAATGGGAAAAGGGAATTCTTGGTGGGGGGGGGCACAGGAAAAGGAAAGGCACAATGTCTCTAAAAGTAGGGGACTTATACAACTGTATCAGGTAGTCACTTACTGAAGAAAAGGTCACTAGGAGGGAAGGAGTGGGAAATAAAGGTGAAAAGGAAGATGAAGATTATACCCAAAAGGCCTTTTAATGGGAAGCGGCTGTGGCTCAATCAGTAGGGCTCCCGTTTACCATGTGGGAGGCCCTGGGTTCGGTTCCTGGGGCCTCCTGGTGAAGGCAAGCCCACCTGCACGGCGTGGTTAGCTGACCCAGCGAGCATAAGCAGCAAGGGGGTGATAAATTAGTAAATAAATAAAAATCTTTAAAAAAAAAAAAAAGAAAGAAAAGAAAAAGGCCTTTTAAAATTCATGGTTGGATAAATCTACAATGGAAATTTTTCAGGGAAATTTACTATATTGGGATGTATCTGCAGTCTTTTAAGGCAGGTATATTAGTCAGCCAAGGGGTGCTGATGCAAAGTACCAGAAATATGTTGGCATTTATAAAGGGTATTTATTTGGGGTAAAAGCTTACGGTTACAAGGCCCTAAAGAGTCCAATTCAAAGTACCATAAGGGGTACTTTCTCACCTAAAGTCTGTTGCCATGTGTTGAAGCAAGATGGTGGACGATGTCTACGAGGGTTCAACCTTCCTCTTCCTCTTAAGGCTCCATGGTCCCAGCTTCTTCAGATCTCAGCTGTATGCTGGCATAAAGCTCATCTCTCTTCCCGGGGCTTGTTTCTTTCCGGGCTCAGCTGCTCTGTTCTCTTCACAAGGTCAGTTGTAAACTATGGGGCTCATCTCTCTTCCCAGGGCTGCGGGATTCTCTGTGTATCTTCTCTGTGAGAGTCTGTTTTATCACCAAGGTGGATGGAACTCAACACTGAGTCTCACTCTAATGGCATAGTTGAATCAAAGCCCCAATCTTAACATAATTTAATCAGACATCTCAGCTGAATCTAATACAATCAAAGGGTTACCACACCCAGAAGAACAGACCCGTTTACAAACATATCTCTTTTTGGAATTCATAAATAATATCAAACTGCCACAGTAGGTTTCTAGGACTTAGAAGTGGGATGCTGGGTGGATGGGTCGCAGCCCTGCCCAGGGACCAATGGCCAACTCAGAGTCAATGCCACTAGTCCTAGTTGTGGACAGGAATGCACAGACACCTCACACTTCAGCTAGGTTTACAGAGACTATTCAGAAGGAAGTATTAACCAATTTTTCCTTGTGATGAAAGGAAGGCAAAAAGAAATAATGGAGTACAAAAATGTTTCATATTATGAAATAATTTCATGCTATATCATTTTTTTGCCAATGTGAGCATTTGGCAGGCACAACAGCCTACTGATAAATATAGTCTAACTTCAACAATCTTTGTTTTTTTTTTTAAAAAAAAAAAGCATGAGTGAGAAAGAAATTCATTCAGCTGACACAACTGGAGTTCTAATTTTAGATCGTCTTGGTCTCACTAAATAGTTACCATTAATGGTTAATTTTTTATATTGCCAGCAATAAAATAAAAGTTATCGACCTCTCTTACAAGTTTGCCATAAGTAACTGATAAATCGTTGTGAAACAAAAATTTAAATGTAGGTTATGTCATTGATAAATAATAATGTATATTCATTTTGTGATTCCAGAACCAATATATCCTTATTTCTCCAAGCACATATCATTAGCATATTGATGAGTATTAGATAGCCTAGTTCATGTATAAAAATCAAATATAATGAAAAAGGAGAATTTATTTTTTGTTTGTAGAAATGCATACAAAAATAGCTGGTCTGTCACATTATTACTTAAACCATTTTTAATGGGTTACTGAAAGCAGCCGGAAAAGTGACAGAAATAAAATTTTTATTTCCACAGAAAAATCTCATATTCATGGTCTAGAACAGAGTCCAGCTCGACTCTAAGTCATATTCCTTGCAAATGGCCTTTCATTGTGTCTGGAGTTGTCAGAGGAAAGACAGGTGCCTCCGCTCCCAGTGGTCCGTTTGGCCCAGCTCAGTCAGTGAGGGAGTCAAATGCCCACCCCCTTTTTTCTTTTTATTTGGCTGTGTTCTTTTTTTCCTGATTTTTAAAAATAAAGTGGTTTTATTCACATACCATACAATCCATCCACAGTGTACAATCAATGGCTCTCAGTATAATCACAGAGTTGTGCATTCATCACCACTATCAATTTTACTGCCCACCCTTTTTAACTGGCTTTGGATTCAAAAGTCCTGGATTCCAGTTTCAGCTCTGCCACCAATTTGCTATGGTTTGGGTGTTTTAACCTCTCTTCATCTGGAAAAAAAGGGGTAATAATACCTTCAACCAATCTCACAGGGATGTAGTAAGGAGAAAACAAAACAATGTATGTCAAAGTGCTTTGAAAAGTTGAAAAGACAAATATAAATGTAGATATTATTTTCATAAGGGCTTGAAATTACTCAACCTTCCCTCCCCCACCCCCCAACTTCAAGGAGGGGAGAAAGCTTTCTATTTCCTTTTGTGGGTTGATTTGAACAAAAGATACAAAGCATCTCATCTGACTTTTCTCTTACTTCAAGCATTTGGCCTGAATTAGCCTTGAGAAGCAGCCACTCATAAAGCAGAAATAGGAAACCCATTGCTAGAAATTTCCTGGGTCTCCAAGGGGGAAATTGAGCAGGAAGAAATGCCTAGGTAACTACAATGACACAACCCGTTGCAGACCTCTGCAGAGGACCAAAGAGTGGTTTAAAATGAGACACAGTGAAAGTAGCTTGAGCTATTGAAAGCTAATCTAGGAGCATTCTTGATTAGTGAGGTGGAAATCACACAGGTTTTGTTGTACGTGTATGAAACGACAGATGAAGGGTTTTCCCACTTTGGGAACTTGTCCCCATGCAATTTCCTCTGCCGGGAACATTTCCTTCCTCTACGCCTCTTTGTCCTAATCCTTTATTACTTTCTTAGGGAGGTCTTCCAAGCTGACACTGCCACCACCCAGTCTAGGTCATGTCCAATGTAAAAATTCAGAGAACCCTGCACTTCTCTTTCATAAGCATTGATCATTGTTTGGAATTATTGATTCACTAGAGTGACTGATTAGTGTATTCTGCACCCTCCTTCCCCCCAAATCTAGTAAGTTCCCTGAGGGCAAGGAACGTGGTTGATTTCATGGCATCTCCAGAGCAGAGCAGAGCAGAATGCCCAGCTCAGAGAGGGACTTTGTTAAATATTTATTGAATGAGTGCTGAAAGAAACATAATCTGAAAAGAATTCCAAAGTAGATTTTCTTGGATCATAAATCATATCTAGGTAGACACATTTAAGCATGTGCATACTATTTACTATAAAATTCTTAATTTACTGTTGTTCAGGATTGGGAGGACATATTGCAAATGGGGGGAAACCATAAAATGAGGGAGGCTAATGAACAAATTATAATAACAATTTAATAATAAGGAAATATGTTGTACATTCTGAATAAAGGGTCCTTATGGACTGATGGATTGTAAGGTCTCAACTGCATGTGTTAGATGTTTTGAAGAAGGGATGAGAAAAGGGCAGAGCTATAGCTTCTCAGGCTCGAAGGAGTGAGCCCAGGGTAGAGGACATCGGAGAGAAATTCCTTTCTGGCCCTGGTATCATGTGATAGGATAGCGAGTTGCACTGGAGTCACCCAGTCTTTCCTGAGCTATTAGGCCAGCTCCCAGAGACACAGTAAGACAGGATCCAGTTTTGTCATGTGCTGTTCAGTTATTTCTGTTCTAAGTTGTTGAAAAAAAATATCAATGATCTGGCATTTGTGTGAGTGTAGAAGGTGAATAAATAAGAAAATTTTCAAAAAGCATTTTCAAGCACTAGAGTAAGATAAAGCAGCTAATGTTCTCCATTTTTTTCAAGCTATACTCCAAAAGACTGTACTTTTTGCATAAAGGTCACCCCTCCCCCTTTCCATGTATTTTTTTCTCTTGCACTCACTTAATACAATTTGAGGCTGATTTTTAACAAAATAAGGTTTCTTTTTAATTTGTAAAGTGTGATCTTTATGTTTCAATTTTTCTTTGAAATATATAATTACATTCTATCATCCTCACTAAGTGGCTTTATTTGGTGATTTTCTGGGAGCTAAATCTATCCCATTCATTTATGTGTTCAACAAATATAAAGAAAATAAGAACAATGAGTAATGATGAGCATATCTTTTTCCAGGGATTTTAAAGCTATAGGGTTTCTTTTCTTTCCTTCAGAAGGTTGTACACAATAAATTACTTTGCAAATAAAAATTAATTTAACTGAAATTGAGAGATCAGAGAAGAAATAAAGAGGCGCCAGTTTCCATAGAGGGCCTTTAATGGATGATGCTTTGGGACCATCAATTTGGAAAGAAGAAAAATAAATCTATTCTATATTCATTTTGCAGCCCTCATCCTTTTCTTTGTTTTCATTTACATAGTTCTACCAATGTCTTATTTTAAGATTGATGTTCTATTGTGTTCTAACTTTAGCAAATTCTAATTTTTAAGGCAAACAAATTAAACAATTTTAATGCCATTTACTTATTTCGAAATACAATAAGCATGGCACTTCCTCCTATGTATTTATCAGCCACACAAATTCCCCTTTCCCTTTGCCATTGCTTGTATTACTATTAGTAGAAATCCTAAAAGATCAAATAATAAAAATCCAAAAGGTCTTTATATATTTTTTCAGTTTCATAACTCAAAGTTCATCTCAAACTATGAACTGCTTACATCCTTGAGATTGTTTGAAATTCATTAATTTTACTTTTCCTTTGTTTCTCTCTGTGGAATGTCTCCTTACTCCATTTAATTGAAGTCCAGAGGGTAGCCTGGGTTTACTCCACCCTGGGGAGGAGTCAGATTTTCATCTAATATGGTGACCAAGGACCAGAGTCCTTGGATATAGAAAATGTTCTATGAATTTGACAAAAGAAATGTATGGATTTAAGAATAATACAATTTTCACTTGTTTTTAAGTGACTAGTTCATCCCATTATCTAACTATGATTTGAAACCCATTGTTAATCAGGCTTTACAAAATAGGTTTAAGTCTTCCCTACAGGTAAGTAAAACATGACACAGAGAAGCTTGGTGGCCTAGATCTTAGAAAAATGGACCTTGCTCAACCAAGCCTGCAATGAATTGTGCTGTCTGAGTGACACTTAAAAACTTCTCCAATGAGAACGGATCATTTTGTAGGGTGAGACAAAGTAATGTGCTTTCAGCAGCACAAATATTTTTTAAAATTTCCCTTTAGGCTGTGCAATGACTGATCTAAATCAACCCTCTTCCTTCTAATCCTCTTGGTCTGTACTAGGGAGATAAAGTGTAACTTACTCTGAGTAAAACTTTATCTGGTGCACAGTTGAATGCCTGTATATATTTTTCTTTGCTTTTACTTTTTTTTCTCAATGACCATGTAATTTCCCCCTTCGATTTTGCTTCAGCGGGTCCTAGTGTTCTAGGGTGGGGGAACGAATAAATCCTAATCCTAAAAGTCAGTTGCCGATTGCAGCCTGCTTTAAGAGCGGTAAACTCCTGGCTTCTCCATGGTGTAGTTTAAGGGGTCGAACGAGCCTGCAGGTCAGGGACCACGGTAACTGCCATCCCTCCCCGTGTGCGCTTGAGAAGGGGCTGCTCCGTGGAAAGATGGTCTCGAGGGCAAGACAAACTGCTCCATGTACTAAGTGGGGACGCAGACCCCCATTAGAAGCAAACTTTGCAAATAAGAACAATTTGGAAAAAGACCCTTTAGACTCAGATCAATGCTCAGGAACGTTGCCAACCACTTACAATCCCCTTCGACGTTTCACAGATGACGTTATTCACAGGAGTAGAAGCCTCTTTCTATGTCGCAACCTAAATCCCCGCTGAGCCTCGGGTGCGGTCGGGGGCAGCTGGGGAAATGCAGGCCCCTCTTCTCTCCTTGGTCACTCGGGTCTCCTTGTCAGAGCGCTTTCCTGTTCCTTTGGGGATGCTTCTGTGGAGCCGTGACCTGAGCCTTTCCGGGTAGTTCGCTACCTGTCCTGGAGGTCTCCTGTGGGTGCCGGCTTCCCAGCCTGTCCGTCTGCCTGAAAGCAGAACTATCCGGCAGCCCCCAGTCCCCAAACTGTGGGACGGCTGTGGGGCTGCGCTAGCCATTAATGGCCATCATCCATTTTTAATCAGAAAAGATCACAAGAAGGATGGTAAGCAGTCGCAAGTCAATTTAAATAACATTCCTGGGGAAATTCAATCACTTAAAACTGAGACACCTAAGCGAGCAAAAGCCCCCGCCCGTCCGGCGGAGAAGAGCGCGACGGCTGAATTAATCAAAACCAAGGGGCTCCAGGGTTGAGCGCGGGGCGTTAACCCTTCCCGCCCTGGAGGGTGGCAAGAAGAGGGAATTAGAGCGCGCCGGGCCGAGGCCAAGATGCCCACGGCAGCCCCGCGCAGGCCGCCTCAGCCATCTTGGGCGGCTCCGGCACTTCACGGTGGCCAGAGCTGCTAGGCGCGCAGAGTTAAAGTCAGAAGCTCGGGAGACTGCTCTGGCCGCGAGGGGCAACCGCCTCCCGCAGCCTCCACGCGCCTCGGGCTCCTCCTCCCGCCTAAGCGTGGCCAAGTCAGGGCTGCTCTGGCCGCAGGTAGCTGAGGCGCAGGAGGCGGCGCACGCGGGACCCGAGAGGAGCGCTCGGGGAGGGGCTGACAGACGCGCGAGCAGACAGACTCCCCCAACCCCCGCCCCGGACGTTAGCAGAGGTCTGCGCAGGCCATGTGGGGACCTGGGGTCGCGGCTGAGGGCCAGTCGGTGGCACCGGCATCGGCACCGCCGCCGCTGCTGCCGCTGCTGCTGCTGGCGCTGGCGCTGGTGGCGCCCTCACGGGGCGGCGGGGGCTGCCCGGAGCTGGCGTGCGGCGAGCGGGAGCGCTGCTGCGACGCGGCCAACGCCACCGCCGTGCGCTGCTGCAAGCTGCCTCTTCACGCCTTCCTCGACAACGTGGGCTGGTTCGTCCGTAAGCTCTCGGGGCTGCTCATCCTGCTTGTGCTCTTCGCCATCGGCTACTTCCTGCAGCGCATCATTTGCCCCAGTCCACGCAGGTACCCGCGCGGCCAAGCGCGACCCGGGCAGGCGCGGCCCGGGCAGCAGGGGGTCGCGGGGCAGCCGGGGACCGCGGGGCCGCCAGACGATGACGAAGATGACTTGCCCGCGCTGCTACGCGACGAGGCGGCTGCCGGCTCACAGGACTCACTGCTAGACAGTAGTGGTGGGGGCGGCCGGGGCGGCGGGGGCCGGGGAGGTGGGGGGCGCTCGGCCGCCGCGGGCGCCTCGGAGCACGAGCTGCGGGTAGTCTCGCCCGTCTTCCTGCAGCTGCCCAGTTACGAAGAAGTCAAGTACTTGCCCACCTACGAGGAGTCCATGCGGCTGCAGCAGCTCAGCCCTGGAGAGGTCGTGCTGCCGGTGTCGGTTCTCGGCCGCCCGCGAGGCGGTGGCGCCGGAGAGCCCGACGGCGGCGAGGGCCACTTCCATCTCCTTTGAGCTCCTGGGGGCCCCTCGGGGACCTCGCGAACCTTGCGGGGCTGGAGGCTGCTGGTGGGATGCGCCGGCGGGGCTGGCCTCTGCCATCACCTCCTGTCTCAGACGCCGAATGGTACCCTGGCCTCATCACCCTTAGCCTGATCGGGGTGGGGATCCCATCCCACCCCCACCCTGCTATCCCTCGGGATCTTAAGTTTCCCCACGTTTCGTTCTGCATAAGGAAACGTTTGGCACGCACGGCGGGGACGGCTGTGGCAGACAAGCCTCGAGCACAACTTCGAAGGACGTCTCCGCCCTCAGTCTTGACTCCAAATTGTGTTCACTGTAAGTGCCTGCTTCCCGAATCAAAGCGAACACGCGAGCCCTTCGGTGCGTCGAGGGAAGGGCGGGTTTTCTTTAGGGATGATGCGAAAGGGGCACAGTTACACTGTCTTCCCTCCCGCTTGGAGAGGTCGTGTTCTCCCGGGAGGGAGAAGCCCTTGTGCGGGAACCGCGTCCAGTGGCTGCTGCCTGCGGTTTCGAGGAGAGCTGCCGAGGAAGATAAATGCAGCACTTGTTATAAAATCTCTCCCTTGTGGGGGAACCTCAAAAAACCCATGGTGTCTTCCTGCCCAAGCAAATAGTCACAGCTGATGGCTCACTTATAGGGGGAGTGGGATACCCGTGATATCTGGTTAGTTACTGTACCTATCCAGGGAACAGCAATTACTATTATATCCAAGACTGTATTCGTAATAAGATACAGTGGACTTTTGTTTTTTCTATAATTGAGAAGTTATATTTATTTGTCTTTTATTTTTATATTACTGTGTATTGAATGCAACAGGAAGGTATTTCAGCAAATCAATGACAAGATAATCATATTATTTAGACCATTAATGGACAGGAAATCACCCACAGTTATTATTGCTTAATAGTGTTGGGCATTATTTCATTAAAAATGGAAAAAAAGAAAAAGGGAGGCATGGTCGTTCCAGAAAATGTGAGAAACGTGAAGGATATCATATTTTCACTATCTGAGAAGAATATATTTTATTTTTAGTACTGTGGTATAATATATAACTTTTTATAACAACTATATACAGGTTGCATTCGTCACATAGGTTATAAGTAAAAATAATACATATATGCCATATCAGGAAGCACGATGCCCATTTTTCATTTGGAATACATTCCACAACACCCTACAAAGCCTAAGAACCTATGATTTGTAACTTGTTTAAAGCCATAATTGTGCAGTAATGTGCTACGGAAGGAGTCAGTCAACCTATCTTGAGAAAAAAATATGTGTCATTGTATTAGTTCTATCATTGTGTGTAATGTCCTTTAAGCAAAAGGTAATATAAAATAATAAAATGCATTATGTATAATGTACATATGCATATATATTGTCTGTGTACAGTATACACATTTTATGTCACATAATTACAGTTTATGATTATCATGAAAGGAAAAGGAGTACAGCAAAAATGGTTTCTCAGCTTGAGGAAGGTTAAATATTACATCAAGAAAGATTAAACTTGGCATCCCACATACATGGATCTGGAAACATTGTTCTTGTGATTGAAAAAGTCTGACAATTCTGAGAAATCTTAAAATGTATGAATTGTATTAGAAGATAATGTCTTGATTACTTCAAACTTCTAAAAGCTAACCACTGGACGTATATTAAGACATAGAAAAATGTTTAAATCTTTGTGCACATTTTATCAGACGTGTGATTTTTTAGCAGTGTATTAAAATAGGAAATATGTATGTCATTTAAATGCAGTTTTAAGCTTTGAACTGGCATAAGTATCAGGAGTTGAGGCTGTATCATTTGAGAATGGTACAAGACTTAATTAATCACATTATAGTGAGAAATTATCTATATTAATGCTGTTCAAATACTATAAGTTTTTGTTACATGTGGAGATCAATACCACCCACCATTCAAACAAACTGGAAAGTTGCCTTATTCTTGTAAATAATTTATCCTTTGGGGGTACACTGTTTCGGACATGTCTTAAAATTCAATGTAAGTACCCAAGTACCAAAATATGAAATATATCCTATGTGTTATTACTACTAAGAACTTAGAGAACTTTACAACAAAAACCTATAAAAATACCCTGATAATATGGATCAAGTATGTTTCCCTTATGTCAAGTAGAGAACATTTCTCTCCCTAAAATTAAGAATGGCTACAACATGGTAGTTCCACTTGATACCATCATGCAATAGGATTCTATTGAATTTTAAAACTACAAGTTTTCACTTGTGTTTCCCCCCCCTACACAACATACAAGTTTTTATTCACATCTTTTAGTTCAATAAAAATGGGTTTCTTTGACTCTACTTTGGTTTCTTCTTGCAGTTTATTGATTTGCCAAACACAGTTTTGTTTAGGCATAATTTTATAAGAAAGTTCTTGAAAGCAATGTTTTTATTAATGATAAATGAGTATGTTTGATGGTAATACACACCTTTATTAAAAGACCATGTTAGGGAAGCGGATGTGGCTCAAGTGATTAAGCTCCTGCCTACCACATGGGAGATCCCAGGTTCGGTTCCTGGTGCCTCCTAAAAGGAAGATGAGCACACAACGAACAGACCCAGCAAATGCAAACAATGAGGGGGTGGGGAGAAATAAAATCTTAAAAAAAAAAAAAGACCATGTTAATGTACACAGAACTTGTGTTCAGAATACCTGGATAGCAACATTTTAAAGCCCAAGGGCAGTATTGGGGTGTTTATTTTTACAGATTTCATCTGGAAGTTATTTATTACATAGAGCCTAATTTTATTTTTGAGAATGTATATAATTTGTTTATAATCAGTAATTTCATAATTACTGAATCTTTTAACAGTTACTGAGTTTGAATCCTGGCAATTCACTTTGATAATTAAGACATTATTTCTAGCATGCTCCAATTAAAAATTCGGTACCAATTTGCATTTGCCTTTCTTCCAAGTGATAAAATAGTCAGGGACACGACTTTAGATATAAGTTCAGCAGTTGCAGTTGCAGTGGGAACAACACACTTCACCTCCTATCATGATGACTACAACAATAATTCATTGACCATTTACATGTCAGGCACTGTGCTAGGCATTTTACATATATTATGTCATTTAAAATTCACAACTGGTGGTGCTAAGGATTATTAACCCCATTTTACAAATGAGAAAACTGAGGCTCAGAGAGGTTGAGTAGTGTGCCTCACGTCACATGGCTGATAAGGGGAAGATCCAGGAAGCAGATCCAGCCTGCCTGACTTCAAAAAAAGCTAACCACTACCTTTCTCAGCACGCAACATACCCAGCAGTACCCAGGCAGAAACCGTATCATTAGAGCTTGTGGCTGTAGCTGTGTAGCAAATCAGCATCATTTTTTTCCCCCACAAGCTAAATAAGGCAGCTTTTAGTTGTTGTTTGCTGTTAAAAGGAACTATTAAAAATACAATTGAATCTGGGCTGGGAATCTATGAAGACTCAAGAATTATTTGTGGGAGTGCAGAAATGTTTCATGGATAAACCCTGAAATGGTTGACAAAAATGACTCAGAATTTGTTTTTTTCCATTTCATTCAGCTAATTCCTTCAGCATTAAGTTTGCTTCTTCCTGGTCTGGCTTCATTAACTTTAAAAGTGGAAAAACATTTCTTTAACATAACTGGTAAAAAACAAACAATGGGGTTTGTATGCTCAGCACAAAAATGAGAACCATAGAGTCTAACATATTAAAACTAAATACCCAATGCATCTAATGCCTGAAGCAAGGAAAAAATAGCAAATTCCTAACCTAGTATTCTGTTTATATTATTGTGGTAGAATAAAATTGTTAGGACTTCATATAGAATAACATAGTGATTTAGAATTGGGCTGTGGAGTCAGCCTGCCTTGGTGAATCTCTGGATTCTAGATTTACTACCTATGGAGCCACCAGCAACTTACTTAACTTCTCTAAGCATATATATATATATTTTTTTCATTTGTAAAGTGGGGAGGGTTGTTATGAAAATTAAGGTAATCTATAGAAAGCACTTAACATAGAACCTATGACAAAATGCATTTCAAGTGCCACCCTACTACATGCTTGACACTGGGTTCTTGCTATGAAATTCAAATACATTTGTGGAAATTCAAAAACTTTTCCAGTTAATCATGGATCTTAAATTATTTAAATTAAAAAAAAAAACAAACTGTGTAAACAAAGTAAGTTCACATTAAAAAAACTGGAAACTGGTCTTAATAACTGATTTTTGGCAGAAATGATTGCACTGTGGGGACGAGACTGGGTAGGAAAAGAGAAATGGGGTTGGAGCAGCAAGGAATGACAGACTAAATTTAGAAGGGTTGATGGTGGTGGATGTCATGATGTTGTGCAAGTATAGTGGGAGTAAGGGAGTAGAGCTAGAATAATAGGACATCGGAGTCAGAGACCGGAATACTGGATCTTAAGACTTCATAGATGGAGTAGTTTTGGGTGATGACAAGGTTGAAGGGTGGCCTTGGAAGTGCAATGCTGAGGGAATGGAAATCAAGGATGTAGTAGAGGAAGGTACAGGGTGCTGGGGAATAAAAGTTAAGGCAGGTAAAGGAGGGCAAATTCAGCCAGGGGAGCAAACAAACTGGCCCAATGAACATTGAAATCTACCTCATATGGAAATGAAGTCTGATATAAAAGTATTTATATAAAGATTTCTGATTTTTAACCTGAAGAAGAGACAACTAATGGAAAATTATTACTAAATATTTACAGAACTCTCATATAGAAAAGGAATTAATCTTATTTTACAGTGCTCCAGAAGATAGTACTTAAAGGTAAAAAAAAAATTGAACTGCAAATACATGAATTATCCAATCCATCCATCCACTCATCCATCTACCTGTTCATCCACCCTTCTATAATATACACTAAAACAGATTTGAGGTTGTTTACAAAAAGTACACACAAAACAAGACCCTAATAAAGTAAATGGGGTGGGGGTGGGGGGAAACAGGGCAAAAGAAAAAACATGGTTGGGAAAATAAGGCCATGCCTTCATCCTGAGCTTTCTAGCAAGAAATACAAAGGAAAACAGATCAGTTTAAGGATTCAAGTGTTTATAAGTAAAAACCAGAGTAATTCCTTGAGAGAAGCACAAATCTTCCAGTACTGAGACTTGAGAGAAGGTTCTCCTGAGGGTTCTCATAAAGAAGACACTGTAATGTCAAGAATAACATATTCGATCATCCTTACACTAAATTTGTACCACCGGGCTTCTAAAAATGAGATCTTCAGTATAGGGCAGTGGCATGTAGTGAAAGCAAGTTTTTAAAGGGCCCAAACAATGTAGCATAGGAACTCTCTAACTCCTGATGTTTGACCCAATCCTCAAACAAGTTTTATTCCAGAGGAATGGATGACAATACAACTTTCCAACTACCCTCCATAAATGTTATTTCTTTCAATTGTGTGTTTTTAAGTTGTTTTCTAAATTACAAAGGGTAATATTTATATACCCACATATTGGAGAAAACTAAGTTTTAAGATCTACCCTTTATCCCAATATATTGAGATACACCAAAACAAAACAAACAAAAAAAAAACCCTTACAGCCTCTTTTGCTTAAATTAATTTTCAATTACTCAAAAAAATACATCTTCATTTTTAAAAATTTAAAACATTACAACAAAGTCTCTTCAAATACCTCAACCCTCAATCCCTACCCCCTCTTCCAATTTGAGATTTAACCAGTTTAGTGTGTAAACTTCCATCCAGGTTTTTCTCAAAAAAATTTTTTACTACATTTTGATTTATCCACAATAAATATATTTAGTACTGTTTGCACCTAAGGTTTTTGCTTTTGTTAGTTGTTAGGTTGTAGGTATCATTCTAGTTTGCCTTTTCATTCATATTTTCTTCTTACCAGATTCTTTCAATGAAAGTCTATGGGTGGTAAATTTTTGGAGTTCTTGTATGTCTCATTATTTTCCCTTCACTTTTGAATGATTCTTTAGCTGGATAGAATTCTGGCTTCAAAGCTGTTTTCTTTCAGTGCTTTGAAGTGACTGCTGATAGTCTTTTGGCTTCTAATGTTGTCAGGAGGTCTGGTGACAATCTAATTCTTTTTCCTTTGTGGGCTTTTATTTTTCTTTCAGTTAGGTTTTGAAATTTTCTTTTTCATTCTTGAGGTTTTAGAATTTAACCATGCTGTATCTGTGTGTGTGGGTGGGGGGTGTGCTCTCTCAGTTCTGAAATATTCTTTATTTTTTTAACTTTTAATTTAGAAATTATAGACTTACAGGAAGTTGCAACAATAAAAAGGAAGGTCCTGTGCAACCTTCACCCAGCTTCCCTCAATATCTTTTTTTTTTCTTCAATGGTATTATTTTACATAACTACAGTACACTATCAAAACCAGGAGATTGACATTGGTACAATCTAAAGAACTCATTGAGATATCACCAGTTTTTTCAAGCCCGTGTGTGTGTGTGTATTTCTATGCAATTTTATCCTGTGTAACTCTGTATAGCCACCACCACAATCAAGTTAAAGAAGTGCTCCATCACCAAAGGGCTCTCTGGTATTTCCCCTTTATAGCCTTATAATCACACTCACCCTCTTCCCCTCACCAATCCTTAACCCCGGCAACCATTAAGCTGTTCATCTCTAGAATTTTATTTCAAGAATGTTATATAAATGGAATCAAAACAATTCTAACTTTCTGAGATTGCTTTTTTCACTCAGCATGATTACCTTGAGCTCCATCCAAGTTGTTGTGTGTATCAATAATTCATTACTTTTTATTGCTGGGTAGCACTCCACAATATGGATGTGCCATGGTTTTGTTTAACTATTCACCCACTGAATCATTTGGGCAGTTTCTAGTTCTTGGCTACTGTAAAGAGCTAATATGAACATTCATGTTGAGGTTTTCATATGACCATAACTTTTCATTTCTGAGGGATAAATGTCCAAGTGTACAATTGGGTCATATGGTAAGTGCGTGTTTAGTTTTGCAAGAAACTACCATATTCTTTTCCTGAGTGTCTGTGCCATTTTATATTCTCACCAGCAATACGTAAGTGATCCAGTTTCTCCACATCCTTGCTAGAATTTGGTGTTATCACTAGTTTTTATTTTAGCCATTCTGATAGATGTGCAGTGATAGCTCATTATTGTTTCTTTTTTGATTTTTAAGTTTATTTCAACATAACTATGCTTACAGAAATACACTCTTATCGGTTAATAGAATGCAATTTAAAGTTTAACTTATGCTATACAATTTGAATCAAAACCTTGGCACATGGTTTAAGATTTTTAAAAAAAAGATTTGCAATCAGGTTTATTTTTTCATTTATTACAAATGTATAAAATATTCTCCCTCAAATGCTGCTATAGCAGACAGCAAGAATCATGATAAATTTAACTTTGGTTTGCTTCAGAAAAATAACACAAATTGCACTGTAAAAGTTTTTAAAATTGGTGCAAGAAAACATAGTTGTAATGTTTCAATGTCAATTTATAAAGTTCAATAACTGACCCAGATGGTGTGTGCTCAGGTTTGAAGAGGAAACGGAATCAAAAGCAGCTACTGAATGGGGAGGTTGTAATAAGAGAGTTGCGAGAGAGCACAAGAATGTGCAGTGCAAGTGAGGCATGGGACCTACCTCAGCAAAGTTCCAAAGGAGTAAGACCACATGGCAGAATGATGACTCCCCAGAGCTGTCTGCACCTAATTGCTGGAATCTATTGATGTATGTGTGCTGTATTATCAAAAAGTTTTTCATATCTACATATGAAAAGCAAACGAAGTCCCAGCAACATTTTACATGTAAAAAATTGTCATACTTCCTATGACAATATGCTGTACTGATGTGATTCAAATAAGGACCTTGGGAACAGAAGATTATGTGGCCTAGTCTAATCACATGGATCCTTAAAATTGGAGAACCTTTCCTGACTGTGGTCAGAGAGAGAGATATGTCTATGGAAGAATACTCAGAAAGATGCAGCATTGCTGGCTTTGAAGATGGAGGAAGGAGGTCTTGAGCCAAGGAATGTGAGCAGCCTCTAGTAGCTAGTAAAAGCAAAGACAGGGGTTTTCCCTTTGAGCCTCCAAAAAGGAACACATTCATGCCGATGCCTTGATTTTAGCTCAGTAAGAGCAGCATTGGAATTCTAACCTACACAACTGTAAGCTAATAAATGTTAGTTGTTTGAAGCCACTAAAAAAAAGTTCAATAACTAATGGATGTGGTATGGGAGAAGGGGGAGCAGGTAGCCTATAGACACATGGTAAAACTGTAAAAGCTATCTTAATATTGCATATAGATTGCAAATCTACACAAACCACGATTCAGATAATTCCTTGAATCTGAATTAACACTATCAGCTCAGTTCAGGTTATTGTTTTAACCTGCATTTCTCTAATGGCTAAGCTGTTGACCATCTTTTCATTTGTTTATTTGCCATCTGTATATCCTCTTCAGAAAATATCTGTTCATTTCTTTTGCCCATTTTCTAATTGGATTGCTTTTAAAAATTTTTTTCCTGTTTAGAGTTTTTTTGTTTTGTTTTGTTTTTGGTCCGCCTCACACAGTTTATTTACAGTAGGTAATAAGAGATCAAATTTAACAGTCTATACAGGGATCCAAAGTTCATATTTATAAGTAATCAACTTTAGTTACGTGATTTACAACAGTTAAGAGATTTTGCTTTCTATTTTCATGTTACAGAAAGTGTGTGTGTGTGCACACGCACGTGTGCATGTGTGTGTAAGGAAGACAGGGTAAGGAGGAAAAAAAGCAAACAAAGAAGTCCCAGGGACATTTTACATGTAAAAATCATCTCACTGTTGATTAAACTCACTGTGAGTTTTGATAGTTTTTTATATATTTTAGATGGCAGTCCTTTGTCCAGATATGTGTTTACATATTTTCTCCCATTCTTAACCAATTTAAGGGTCAGTTTTTTATTTTATCAGTTATACATGCACATATTAAATAGGAAATAGCTCTATAAAGGTGGTTGTGAAAAACAACAGTACTCTCACCCTTCTACTCTCCAATTTCTCCCTACACAGAGGCAACAACTTTCAACTCTCTTACCTGGCTCTTTTGGTATTTTTCTCCACATCTCTAAATAATATGCCTATTATTTCCTCATTTAAAAAAAAAATTTTTTGGCATTATCTGTTGACTTTCCATGATGAAAAATGAAGATTTGGTTCTTTTTTATCCCCTCCATCTCCACCCCACATATACCCTCTTTCCCCCCGCCATTTCCTCCCGAATTGACAATCTCATATCCACAATTCTGAAACCCAAAATCTTTTTTCATAACTGACCCAACCTGAAGTCATTTGGCAGCAAAACCTGAAGAGAGGCTATTTCTAGTCTACTACACTGAATTTAAGCACTTATGTGTTGTGCTACAGAAGTAATGATACATTTCATTAGGGAGTGATAGCCCAAAATCTGCTGGGGATGTTCTGCAATAAATGATGTATATGTGCTGTATTATCAAAAAGTTTTTTCATATCTATATTTCTTAAACAAATTTCAATACTAAACTATATTTGGCCTAAGGGTTTCAGATATGGACCTGAATAATTTGGTTAGATCAGTATTCAATGTTCACATTATTATGACTATGTAAATAAATTCTATTCACAGATAAGCCGTGTTATATATGATGATTACTATTAATGTAAAAACCATGCAGAAGATAAACTAAATGTGGTATGTTCATACAATGGAATATTACTCAGCGGTAAAGAGATATGAAGTGCTGACACATGGTACAACGTGGATGAACTTGAAAACATCATGTTGAGTGAAATAAGCCAGACATAAAATGACAAATATTGTATGATTTCTCTTATATGAAATACTTAGAATAAGCAAATTCATGGACACAGTGGTTGCCAGTGGCTGGGGAGAGAGAGGAATAGGGAATTATTGCTTAAATGGTACGAGTTTCTGTGTGGCATGATGAAAGTGTTCTGGAAATAGTGGTGAAGGTTACACAACATTCTCAATGTACTTAATGACACAGAATTGTATATTTAATAATGGATAAAATAGTTTTTATGTTATGTATATTTTACCACAATTTAAAAAATTAAAAAATGCAGAACTACTTTTATAGATTAACAATTTAAAATCAGTTTAAAGAGGAATAACATAAGCTCGTATAAAGAAATTTTAATGTTTTTCTTGTATTTAGCAGAAACTTAAATTGAGCATCATTCCCTTGGGCTATTTCCTCAAACTGTACCTTCTCAGTGAGACCTTCCCTAGCCACCCTGCTTAAAATCACATTCCCCCATCATATTCCTATTTCCTTTTTGTGCTTTATTTGTTTCCACTTATTAATATCTAAAGTACCATATTTTTAAATTATTTGTCTATGGTCTTTCTCTGCCCCCCCCTCCCCATGAGAATGTATGCTTCACAGGAGGACAGGAGTATTTCTGTTTTGTTCACTACTATATCTCCATTACCTAGAGCAATGCCTAGGCCACAGCAGGTGTTCAATAATGATGTGTTTAATAATTAAATTTTACTATTTGAAGTGTAGGAACTCATGAAGAATGAGGAAAAAAGATTTCATTCAAGAAAAACAAGTGCCATGAAAAATTTACTTTTAAATATAAATTTTTATTATAACTGATTTTCTAACAATTTTGACTTAATGTTACTAGATCTAGAAGATACAATTTTTTAGTTTCATTGCAAGTACTATCTAGTATTTTGTTTTAAGTCAAGGATAAACCCATTATAATTCTGAACCTATTAATATAAACCTTTTAAAAATTACATTTTGTGCATTTTGTTGTACATATTTGTACCTATGTTAAAAACACAGAAAATGGAAAGACTTTAATATTATGCTAATGGTGGATATTAAAAAGCAGAAAAAAAAAAACCTTTGGGAAATTGGCAATAGGTTCTACAATTGTGGGTACAGAAAAATGCTAATTTAATCCTCTAGCACATTATAAATATTACTCAAATCCTACTCTATGAGATTACTTTCTAGTATTTAATGCTAGACATGTGGAGTGTCTTGGCTTGCAGAAACTCTATTAATTTCTTGTAGCAGTAAACATTATTTGTTACTAGCTAAATCAGTGGTCTCAATGGCGCAGCTCTGCTTGGCTTGAGAACAAGAAAATACACTTCAAGTTGATATTTTATTGCTTCTGGAATGAGTTGTTTTAAACTCTCTATTTTGGTGATAATACTCCCAAAAAGGAGGTAAGCTTATAGCCATACTATACTCACCTTACTAGAAAAAGAATGTGTTACATCAGTTACATAGAATTATAATGTGATTCTTTGATGAAAAAATATAATACTAAAGTTGCTTTACAATAGAATATTATTAGAGTAGAAAAGAGTTTTAGGTAATCTAAACACTGGAAACATCTGAATAATTGAATTGTACTACTGTTTCAAAATGGTCATTCTATTTTAGAAATCACTACATTAAAAAAAAAAACAACAACTGTGCACAGTGCATGGTGAACATGCAATCTACTGGATTGCCAGTGACCAGGCAGTGATGTCCCGTAGCTCAAGCCAAGTTGTAAGCCCTGGGTAGCTTTAAAGTAAAGCGGGAATATTAAAGAATGACTTTGTCAGAAGCTATATAAGGTTGTGAAAATCTCCTAAATTTTCTTGCCCAAAGGTCATTTACCACTGAGCAGGTAATACTGAAGATACATAGACTGAAGGCAGTGTGAAGAAGAAAATGATGGAGTTTTGTAAAAGAGCTGCTGCATCTCCTTCTCTCTGATTTCTGCAGATGGTCTTAAAAGAAATCCTGGCAAGTGATTTTGACACAATCCTATCTGCAGAAAGAAATCTTGGCAGGTGATTTTTGCCACAATCCTATTTGCAGATCAATAAGGATTTTAAATAAAACAAATCTACTTTTTAATTACTGCTTATTACTTTTTTTTAGCCACTGTAAAGAAAACCTGTACATTGTAAATTTTGATTTTTTTTTTAGTGTAAGAATTAACAAGGAAAATGTATTTGAGGAATTCAAGTCTAAATAGGATTTGTCACATTTAATTTTGAGAAAGGTATATATTTTCTATAGGTAGAAAATGACAGATATTTGGAGATATTTTTCAATCAATACTTGGTTTTTAACTAAAATAAACCATTTTCTAAAATATGTTTGCTTTAAAACTTTATTTCTTACCACATTTTATGTACCATATTATATACCATACCCTCTGTGCCAAAAAAAAAAAAAAAATTTGTATCATCACACTCCAGAAATATCATTAATCTGTAATAGGACCAGGTCCCAGGCATTCTGGATAAGCAATCTTCTCTATTTGATATGCTTATGAAATATACAATATATTTATATATACATCCATACTAAATTATATCAAACCCTCCCAAGATGTATAAAATTATTAGTGTTAAACCAACCAAAAAGCCCCTATAATAGAACATGAGACAAAAGCACATATAAATACCGCATTCAATATGATTGGGAAAGTGACATATTTCATTATATTTTAAACACTGTTAAAATAACATTTGAATTCATTTCACTTGACTTAGTGACAGACTGTAAGCATTTACTATTTTGCCTTGACATAATTGTGAAAATAATGTTTGATCACAGTTCTGATGTACTTACGGTATAATTATCTCAAAACAGTCAAATTTGGGAATTTTGAGCTTTGTTCCCTGGTTTATAGTCTACAAAACTGAATATTACTATAAAAATTGATTTGTTAAAATAAAAATGTTAATGTATTTGCCAATATTGCTATACATTTTCACAAATCCATCTTCTTATATTTTTGCTGTAAAAATAAACTTTCGGAGCACTTTACAATTTAGAGGTCAAATAGAAATTAATCATAACATATACTTTTTCAGAGTCCAATGTTTTATTACCAGCATTACTACTTCTTCTTTGAAGATAAAATAATGGGCAGAAAAACTGGAATGTACATAATACCACACAGCTGTATTAAAATATAGGACTATTTTGCTAATTACTGGACTAGAAAAATATAAAAGATGGAATTACATCAATTATTTTTTGCTTAATCTTTGGGAGTATACTTTTGATATTAAATATACAGCAAGAGGTTATACTTAAAGATTCTGCCTTTTTCTTTAGCAACCAAAACATGCTTATCCTTGGTTAATCAGAATTAGTTTCAAAAGATAAAACTTCTTAAAGGTAAGCATGGTATTAATGCTTTATACCTATGTTCTTGATGGTCTGGCTGCTTGATGATCGCTCTCTTTCTTTAGTAATTTCCATCTCAATTTTTGCTTTGATTTTCTCCCAATCTATTTGTAGCTGCAATAGAAGAAAAGAAGAAATATGATTATACTGTACAACATTTTTTGATTAATAAAAATAACCAAGAATAAACAAAAATAGAATGTATGGCTTCCAGAAAAACAAAAAGAGGGCATCAAAATAGATTAATAAAAAAGAAATATGCTCAAAAAACATGAAGTAGCTTTAAGAAGAACAAACAGAACAATTATCATCATAATAAGCAAAGATTCTCATTGATATTCAAAAGAGAAAAGCCTAGTTGTAGTTATTTATAAAAGGTACATTAAGCAGTCCCAAGGAGCCTTAAGATTCACAAGCGCCTCCAGGTTTGGAGGAGAAGGTGGACTGCTCTCTTCCAAACAGTAGGACAAATGGACAGGGCTCTGACCACCAAGCCATGTTTCACGTAGGCCAGCTCTTCCCATCTTACAAATTGAAGTTTCCACTACAAATGTAGCCATGGGGAAAGAAAGAGGAACATTTGCTTCCCCTGAGCATACCTTGCAAAAGTGGCTCCTTTGCAACAACTCTTAAGGTAATATAAAAACTTAGTGGTTGTTAAGACCATGATGGAAAGATATTAGAGGAAGCAGTGTAAAGCAAGACTGGGAGACACATAAAAAGAAAAATAAAAAGTGATAATATTTTTACCTGTCTGTTTCCCTTCAATCCATGAGGCAGATCCCCCCACCCTACCTCCCATCCACCTCCCAGTACATGCCCAGCCCTGCCTCTCCCAACAAGCCTAATGATTGGGTCCCAGATTAACTAACTCTTGATGTTAGAAATGGACTCTGCATCTTGGTTCTATGAACAATTTTTTCAGGAAAAAGTATTCAACTGCCTTAAAATTTTTTTGGAGATCACTAATTTTAACGTGCATGTCCTTTCTGAAGCTAAGCAAAGGAAAAAGTGGGTCCTGGATTAAACTAACTCTTACTAACTCTGAAACTGAATTTTGGCTCCTGAGGCTGAGCCAAAAGTGAACAGGTTTTCACTTCCATATAGGAGAGTTAAGTGAAATAAGTAGCTTGAAGTCATATGGAAGTTCTACGTGCAACGCAAACAGTTTTACCTTACGTAACTGAGAAATTAACTTTAATTGGAGTTCATGCCTCTTTAATTTTAGGCTGAAAGTTGATGGAATTAAATATTTGGTTCTTTTTAATTTCAATATCCTAAATCTAAATTTCTGTCAATTGATTTATTATGGATAATTTTGGTCACCGCTTTTTAAACAAACAAACAAAAAAAGGAATTTCTACATACTAGTAGTTTGTAATATATATAATAGATGAATTAGTATTCATATTACTTGTATAGATGAATTTCTGTGCTAAAATGCAAGTGACAGTTCATTGAAAGGCAGAACAAATGTGAGAATATTTGAAAGACTCATTTTTCAATCAGGCCAGAACTTAATATTTTTAGAATGGCAAACACTCATTTCCATGTCTAACAATTGTAAAAAGGAAGACAAAACTTGATGAATGCCTTGGCCTGCTTTCAGCCCTAAATTGACTTACATGTTTCTTGAATCAATCACAATAAAACTATATTTGATGGTATACTGAACAACTGTTGCTCTGTGCTGTACTAGAAGTGCATCAAGCAAATTGATAATATCTATATTAGTTAACGGATATAATATAAATGAGGGTGTCAGTTGATAGCTATCCTACTGAAAATAAATGCTTCACTTTCACATTGGTGCACTACCAGGTTTAGAACAGTGTTCTACTGATAATTTAGTCGCTGGGTTAGAGTATTTTTAATAGTCTTAGATAAGAAAGATGTTCTCATAACAACTGTCAAATGACATCTATATTAAAACTGATCCTTTTCTATTATACGGAGTGTTGATACTATCTGGCACTTTCAAAATCAAACCAAACTTCTCTTTACCCCTTCTCTGTCACTCTGAAATGAAAACCACCTTCCTACCTTACAGAGAATATAGCTGTCATCAGGCATGAATTCACTTAACTTTTCTTTCTTGCACTCACAAACTTACCTATAGCTCTATCTATTCTTTTTCTTTCCCTTCTGTCTCAGGCTTCCTCTTCACATATGTCCCTGATCCTATCTTCTTCGACTTCCCTCAGACATGTGCCTTCAATTATTACTTACACTTTTCAATTTTCTCCTATGTATTGACTCCTTCTCATCATCCTTACCTCTCTATTCTATCTCCCTGTAAACTACCACTTGCATTTTCCTTCTACCTGAATTCCTAATCTCTCCTCCAATCACTGTAATATGACTGTGTTCCTGCTACACTTCAGAAACTTTTCAGTGATGCTACTATCAAAAGCTTTCAGTCATCCTATATGCCTTTGATATTAGATTCAATTACTCTTTCATTCAACAGTGAACAAAAACTAAAAATCATTGTCTTCATAAAGAGATGATAAACAAAGAGAGTGGAAGAAACAGATAAATAAAGCAGCATGTCAGAAGTTGGAAACAGGGAAGGGAGAGAGTAAAGGCCAGGGGTGGAGTGGGGGTCATATTTCAAATAGGATGATCAGAGAAGGCTTCCCGAGAGGACGTTAAGACCTGAAGGAGGTGAAGGAGTGAGCTCTTGTGGATATCTGGGCAAGAGCATACCAGCAGAGGGAAGAACAAGGCCCTGAGGCATTCCCGGAGTCTCGTGACCACTGTTCTTTGAAAAATCTCTCCTATTAGATTCTATAATACCACTTTCTTCTGGTTTCTGCTCTCCTTTCTAAATGTCCTTTCTTAGCGGTTTTTTGTTTTGTTTTGTTTTGTTTTGTTTTTTCTTTTTCCAGTATCCTTCTCATAGACAAACTCTTAACTGTTAAGAGTTCTCCCTTAGGGATAGGCTTTGATGTTCACAATTAAATTTCTAATTGCCTACTAGATATCTCTACCTGGATACCTCACAGGTACTTCAAACTCAAAAGGTCCAGAACTTGTATACTTTCATGTATTCCTTAAATAGATTAACAGCATTCCCATCTACTAGTCATCCAACCTAGCAACGCTGAGTCATTTCCAAATGCCTTCCTTGCCTCATCACTCACCCTCCCATCCCAATCACAATGTTCTCTTGGTTTAACTGCTAATTTTTTTTTCTTCTTACATTAGCCTTTCCCTCTGCATCCCCCATCTCCATCTCCTGGTGGGACTATATATAGTAACATTCTAATTGGTTCCTAGTCACCACCCTCCCCTCTAACTCATCCCTCACATCAGAAGTTATCTTTTTTTAAAACAAATCAATTTTATTGATACATATTAATAAAGCATACAATTCATCCAAGGTGTATAATCAGTGGTATTTGGTATAATCACAGTTGTGTCTTCATCACCTCAATCATCATTTGAGCATTTTCATAATTTCCATAATAATAACAAGGAAGAAACAAAGAAGAAAATTCTTCACCTCTCAATCTCTCTATGCTTCTTCTGATGTACATAGCAGCTATTTCTGGCTATTCTTGCAATAGTACTTACTTATTAAGCAGTTTTATTGAAATATATTCATATACCACACGATCTATCCGAAGTATATAATCACTGTTTTTCAGTATAATCACAATGGTGTGCATTCATCACCACAAAAAATTTTAGAACAAATTCATTATTCCAAAAAGAAAAACTCCACACACCTTAGCAATTCTTCCTGAGCCCTACATAACCACTAATCTAACCTCATCTTTATAAATTGATTTATGTTTATATTTACATTTTATATAATGGAATCATACAATATATAGTACTTTGTGTTTGGTTTCTTTCACTTAGCATAATGTGATTTTTGTCTGATATTAACATCTTATAGTGTTAACATACATGTATTCAATTTCAAAGAAAAACAGTCTCATATATACAATTTTACCTATATTCACTCATGTGGCTTTACTATGTTATACAGTTCCATGTTACATTTTTTTTAGCTTTCCTTTTAGTAATGTACATGATCTTAGACGTTCCCTTTAAACCACTTTCATACCCACATAATAATACTGTTAGTTACAAACATTATGTTGGGCTTTCATCTTTTCTGTTCATTTCCAAAAATTAACACACATTCTTTTTACCAATTCTGCACAAGTTAACCCTCAGTTTTCCATTCTCTAATCTCATTCTATTTTCTGGTGACTTTATTCAAGTTATTCACTCCATGAAATTACACAATATATTTAGTTCATAGTAGCACAATCGTACAGTGTCTGGCTTGCTTCACTCAACATAATGTCCTCCAGGTTCATCCATGTTGTCATATGCTTTATGACTTCATTTCTTCTTACAGCTGCATAATATTCCATCATTTGAACACACCACAGTTTGTTTATCCATTCCTTGGCTGATGGACACCTATGTTGTTTCCAACTTTTGGCAATTGTGTATAACCCTGCTATGAACATCAGTGTGCAGATGTCTGTTTGCGTCACTGCTCTCAGTTTTCCTGGGTATATACCCAGTAGTGGTATTGCTGGGTCATGTGGCAAATCTATATTCAACTTCTTTAGGAACTGCCAAACAGTCCTCAACAGTGGCTTTACCATTATACATTCCCACCAACAGTGAATAAGTGTTCCTATCTCTCCACATCCTCTCCAACACTTGTACTTCTCTGTCTTTATACTAGTGACCATTCTAAGAGATGTGAAATGATAGATCATTGTAGTTTTGATTTGCAATTCCCTAATCACTAGTGAAGTTGAACCTTTTTTCATGTGTTGTTTTGCAATTTGTACTCAAGTCTTTTGCCCACTTTTAAAATCAGGTTGTTTTTTTATTGTTGAGTTGTAGTATCTCCCTATATATCATGGATATTAAGCCCTTATCGGATATGTGATTTCCAAATATTTTCTCCCATTGAGTTGGCTGCCTTTTCACCCTTTGACAAAGTCCTTTGAGGTGCAAAAGTGTTTAATTTTGAAGAGTCCCATTTATTTTTGTTGTTGTTGTTGCTTGTGCTTTGGGTGTAAGGCCCAAGAAACCACCACCTACCACAAGATCTTTAAGATGTTTCCCTACATTTTTTTCTAGTAGTTTTATGGTTCTGGCTTTTACATTTAGGTCATTGATCCATTTTGAGTTGATTCCTGTATAGGGAGTGAGATAGGGTTCCTCTTTCATTCTTTTGGTTGTGGATATCCAGTTCCCCCAGCACCATTTGTGAAGAGACTGTTTTGTCCTGTTAACATGGCTTTGGTAGGTGTCAAAAACCAGTTGGCCACAGAGGTGAGGGTTTATTTGGGGATTCTCAATTCTATTCCACTGATCAATGTGTCTATATTTATGCCAATCCCTTGCTGTTTTGACCACTGTATCTGTGTAATATGTTTCAAGGTTGGGCAGTGAAATTTCTCCCACATCACTCTTCTTTTTAAGAATGCTTTTGGCTATTTGGGTGCACTTTCCCCTCTAAATGAATTTGGTAATTGCCTTTTCTATTTCTGTAAAGTAGGCTGTTGGAATTTTGATTGGTATTACATTGAATCTATAAATCAGATTCACCTTCACGATATTTAGTCTCTGAATCTATGAACACAGAATGTCTTTGCATTTGTTTAAGTCTTTGCCGATTTCTTTTAGCATTGTTTTGTAGTTTTCTGCATATATGTCCTGTATTTCTTTGATTAGATTGATTCCTAGGTATTTGAGTCTTTTTGTTGCTATTTTAAATGGAATTTTCCCCCTGATTTCCTCCTCAGATTGTTCAATACTAGTATACAGAAATATTGCTGATTTTTGTGTGTTGATCTTGTATCCTGCCACTTTGCTGAACTTGTTTATTAGCTCAAATAACTTTGTTGTAAACATTTCAGAAATTTCTAAATATAGGATCATGTCATCTGTGAAGAGTGAGAGTTCTACTTCCTCTTTTCCTATTTGGATGCCATTTATTTATTTATTTATTTATTTATTTATTTATTTAATTTCTTGTCTAAATGCTCTAGCTAGAACTTCTAGCACAATGTTGAATAACAATGGTGACAGTGGGGATCCTTGTCTTGTTCCCAATCTTAGAGGGAAAGCTTTCAACCTTTCCCCATTGATTGCAATGTTGGCTGTGGGTTTTTCACTTATGCCTTTTATCATATTGAAGAATTTCCCTTCTATTCCTATCTTTCAAAGTGTTTTTTATCAAGAAAGGATGCTGGATTTTGATGCCTTTTCTGCATCAATTGAGATGATCATATGGTTGTTTTCCTTCAATTTGTTAATGTGGTGCATTATGTTGATTGATTTTCTTATGTTGAACCAGCCTTGCATACCAGGAATAAATCCCATTTGGTCATGATGTATAAGTCTTTTGATATGCTGTTGGATTCTATTTGCAAGTATTTTGTTGAGAATTTCTGCATCTATGTTGATTAAAGATTGGTCTGTAATTTTCTTTTCTTGTAGTGTCTTTACCTGGCTTTGGTATTAGGGTGATGTTGGCTTCATAAAATGTGTTGGGTAATTTCCCCCCCTCTTCAGTTTTTTGGGAGAGTTTAAACAGGACTGGTGTTAATTCTTCTTAAAATGCTGAATAGAATTCACCTGTGAAGGCACCTGGTCCTGGACTTCTCTTCATTGGGAGATTTTTGATGACTGATTTAATCTCTTTAAATGTGATTGGTTTGTTAAGTTCTTGTATTTCTTGTAGCATCAGGGTAGGTTGTTTCTGTGTTTCTAGGAATTTGTCCATTTCATCTAGGTTGTCTAGTTTATTGGCATACAGTTTCTCATAATATCTTCTGATGATCCTTTTTATTTCTGTAGGGTCAGTCGTAACTTACCCCCTTTCATTTCTTATTTTATTTGCATTTTCTCTCCTTTTTCCTTTGTTATTCTAACTAAGGGTTTGTCAATTTTATTGATCTTCTCAAAAAAACCAGCTTTTGGTTTAGTTGATTTTTCTATTTTCTTGCTCTCAATTTCATTTATTTCTGCTTTAATCTTTATTATTTCTTTCCTTCTGCTTGCTTTGGGAGTGGTTTGCTGTTCTTTTTCCAGTTTCTCCAGTTGTTCAGTTAGATCTTTGATTTTAGCTTCTTCTTTTTTTTTAATTTAGGTGCTTAGGGTTATAAATTTCCCTCAGGACTGCCTTCACTGTATCCCATAAGTTTTGGTAAGCTGTGTTCTCATTTTTATTTGTCTCAATATATTTACTAACTTCACTTACAATTTCTTCTTTGACCCACTGATTATTTCGGAGTATGTTGTTCAGCCTCTACACATTTGCAAATTTAAGTCTTTCCTAGTATTGACTTCCAGTTTCATTCCATTATGACCTGAGAAGGTGCTTTGTATAATTTCAATCTTTTTTATATTTATTGAGACTTGCATTGTGACCTAACATGTGGTCCATTCTGGAGAAAGATCCATGAGCACTTGAGAAGAATGTACAACCCAGTGAGTACAACCCAATGTTATGTACATGTCTGTTAGATCTAGCTTGTTTATCATATGTTCAAGTTCTCTGTTTCCTTGTTGATCTTCTGTCTAGTTGTTCTAATATTGTGAGTGGCGTGTTGAAGTCTCCAACTATAATTGTAGAGATGTCTGTTTCTCCCTTCAGTTTTGCCAGAGTTTGCCTCATGTATTTTGGGGCACCTTGGTTAGGTGCATAGATATTTATGACTGTTATTTCTCCTGGTGGATTGTCCCTTTTATTAATATATAATGGCCTTCTGCATCTCTTGTAACTTTTTTGCAATTAAAGTTTGTTTTGTCTGATATTAGTATAGCTACTCTTGCTCTTTTTTGGTTACAGCTTGTGTGGAGTATCTTTTTCCCACGTTTCACTTTCAGCTGGTTTGTATCCCTGGGTCTAAGATGAGTCTCTTATATGCAGCATAAGGATGACTCACGTATTTTTTTTTCAACAAATTTAATATGAAAATGGTGACAGAAATACATTGGATAATAGAAATTTACCCTACATTATTTTTTATATTTTGTTCTTTTTATTAATTTTTAAATCTTTATTGAAGTATATCATTCAGACATAAATATAAACAATAAGTGTATAATCAAGTTATGAACTTACAAAACAAACATGCATAACATCATACAGGGGTCCCATACATCACTCCACCACCAATACCTTGCATTGTTGTGAAACATTTGTCACAAATCATGAAAGAACATCATCAAAATATTACTGCTAACTATAGTCCATATCCCACATTTGGTGTATTTTCCCCCCAACCCAGCCAATTAAAAAAATATCTATTTATTACAGAAGTGTGAACTTATAAAACAATCATGCACATATGTAGAATTTCCACAGAACACTCCTTTACCAACACACCACACCATGATACAACATTTGTTGCAGATTATGAGATAATATCATCAGACTATTACCACCAACCATGGTCCATAGCATAAATTTGGCAAATTTTTCCATACTCCTCCATTATCAACACAGTATGTCTTTGGCCTTGATGCAAGAATAGTACAGTATTGCTGTTAACCATAGTCCATAGATCACACCAACTGTATTTTCCCCATGCTTCTCCACATTCTCACCACCCTGAAATAGTGACATACATCCACTGTAGCTAACAAAAAGATTCTTGCATCTGTACCATCAACCACAATTCTCATCTACCTCTGGGTTCAATGTGTTATTCAGTCTCTCAATTATTCTCTAGCTTTCTTTCAATTGACATTTACATCCCTAGACTACCCTTTCCAGCTACATTCCCATTTATCTGAGGGAGTTCATCACCACTAGACCAGCCCTACAAGAAATGCCAAAGGGAGTTCTATAGGTTGAAAGGAAAGGAAACTAGAAAATTGACTGAAGCCAAATGAAGAACTAAAGAACTCTGGTAAAGATAATGACATGGGTGAACATAAATACCAGTACTACTGTACTTCTGATACGCAACTCCATTTTTAACTTCTTACAGGATCTAAAAGGGAAAAGGATAAAATGTAGTGATAAATGAATGTTTTTGGACTCATAATGTATACATATGTGATTTCTGAAAAGAACTACCTAAAGGTGGAGGGATGGAGGGGTATAGGAACATAATTTGTGTTTACTATTGAAGTTAAATTGGTATCAAAGCAGACAAGAGTGTAATACATTTAAGTCCCATAGCAACCACAGAGAAAATAACAGAGAATGTGCAAACTCATAGGAACAGATAGTAGAGTACAGGTTACCAGGGGTGGGAGGCAGGGGCAATGGGGAATTAATGGAAAATGAATGTAGGGTTTCTGTTTGAGAGGAAAGTAAAGTTCTAGTAATGGATGGTGGTGCAACAATGTGAATGCAATTAATCCCACAGAATATGATTGTGAGGGGTTAGAAGGGGAAATATTATATTGTATATATGTTTCTACTATTAAAAAAATAGAAAATAAAGAGATAATGACAATTAAATGTAACACATGATACTTGTATGGGATCTAAAATGGAGAAGAAAAGTTCAAAATAACATTGTTGGAATATAAGAAAAAATTGGAATAGATTTTAAGCTTTATATCAATGTTAAATTTCTTGAACTTGATAACAGCACTTAAGGCGATCATATAGATGAATATCCTTGTTCGTAGGAAATCTACATGGAAGTATTATAAATGGAATAATAAGATATTTAACCTTTTAAGACTAGCTTCCTTCACTCAGCATAGTAACTATGAAATTTAGTAAAGTTGTTACATGTATTAATAAAGTATTCCTTTTTATTATTCCATTGTCTGGGTGTATAATCACCAAATGATGGAAGACATTTTGGTGATCAAACATCCACATACAGGTTATTGTGCGAATGTAAGTTTTCATTTCTCTAGGGTAAACACCCAGCAGTGGAATTGCTGGGTCAATATATGTATGCTTGATATTTAAACAAACTGCCAAATTGTTGTGAATGCCCCATGTTCCATTCCCACCAGCAATCTGATAGTTCCAGTTGCTATGAATTCCCATCAGCACTTGGTATTTTGCTGAATGTAGATCCTGACTCATTTATTTTTATCCATTCTGTCAGTCTGTGTCTTTTGATTGGGGAGTTTAATCCATTCACATTCAATAATATTACTGTAAATGTGTTATTTACTTCCACGGTTTTATTATTTGGTTTTCATATGTCATATCTTATTTTTGTCTGTCTTTTTACTCTTTAGGTTATCTTTTCGGCTAATTTTTCTTCTATATACTCCTCCAAGCCTCTCTCTCCTGTCTTCTTTCAGGCTCTCAGGACTCCTTTACTATTTCCTGCAAAGGTGGATTCTTTTTTATGAATTCTCTTAGTTTTCTGTTTGTTTATGAATATTTTAAGCTCACCTTCATATTTTTTAAATATACATTTTTAATAATTTCATTTAAAGATTTACTTCATTATTTTTTAAAATTACCCTCCCTCCCCCCAGATGGTTCTCTTGTCTGTCTGCTCATTGCCTGCTCGTCTTTTCCAGGATGCACCAGGAACTGAACCTGGGACCTCCCATGTGGTAGGCGGGTACCCAACTCATTGAGCCACATCCATTTTCCAAGCTCACCTTCATATTTGAAGGACAATCTTGCTGGATAAAGAATTATTGTCAACCTCCGGGAAGATGGCTGACTAGTAAGACACGGGAATCACTTCTCCAGAAAAATACCTAGAGGACAGGCTGAAACAGCCCCAAAAAAGATCTTCTAGCGTTTAGGAAAGCAGGTGAAGGCTGCACACCACCCAGAGGAGAGTGGGACAAAAGAGGGAAATCACAACTACAGAACCATGAGTTGGAACCAGCAGCAGCTGCTGCTGTTGGAACCCTCCCCTACACTCTTTAGAATTCTCAGGCCTCTGGGCCTGCAACTACAAAGGGGGCTCCAGGGATCTACCACTCCAGGAAAGGTGAGAGAGAGGGACACAGCCTAAGGCTGACTCAGGTTCTGACCAGCAGAGCCCCACGGACCCTTCCACATGGTGATTTGCCCTGGGAGCCTACGAAGGACAGGAGAAATCCAACCCTCGCAATGTCCCTCTCATCTAGCCTGGACTAATTGTTGAGGACTCCAGAGGAGAGGGGAGAGAGAGCCTTGGGCTCACTCGGTTTTGACTTGCGGGTTTGGTCTGCTGCGTCCCAAGAGCTCATCTAGGCCGGGTGGGGCTGCGCCACTGTTTGCCTTGGAGCCTGCAAGGGGCTAAAGATATACAAACCTCCCAATCTCCTCCTCTACCAAAAGGGACTGATTGTTGAGGATTCAGAGGGTAATGGAAATATTTCCAAGCTGGGAAAAGGGACGGGGCTGCCAGAAAAGACTGGAGAACTATCTCAGAAAGTTCGAATTACAAGGCTCTTAGCCCTCAGACAGGAAGCCTTATCACATTGAACTGGTCTGTGTTACAACAAACACACTCTGAGTAGGTATTGAATTGAGAGCTGCCAAAGAGTGCCATCTCCTGGCAGGCCAAGGAAGTCCACATAAGAAAATTAAAAATAAGTAGGAGAGGCGTTTCCTGGCCTCTATAGCCTCTCTGCCCAAGGCCCTAGGAAGCGACTCTACAACCAATTACTGGGTACAGTGCCCAGTTTTGAGCAACCAGCAGGACGATCCTAACATTCCAGGTGGAGCCAAAAATCAAAGAGCTGTGGTAACTCACAGCCTCCTTCCACTAAATCCCTATAAAAGAGAAAGAGATTGAGCATCTGAGTAAACTACATCCTAACCAGATGCCTAAACACCAGCAAAAAATTACAAGCCATACTAAGAAAATAGAAGACATGGCCCAAGAAAAGGAATAGAGCAAAGTCCAAGAAGAGATGCAGAATTTGATAGAACTAATGAGTGAGATGAGCACAAATTTCAAAATAAAATTAATGAGATGAAAGACAATATAGTTAAAGAGATAAATGACATCAAGAAGTCATTGAGCGAACGCAAAGAAGAATTTGAAATCCTGAACAGAAAAGAGTTCATGGGAATGAAAGACACAATAGGTGAGGTCAAAAACACATTTCAGACATTCAACAGAAGAACTCGAAATGATAGAAGAAAGAATAAGTGATACCGAAGACAGAGCAGCTAAAATTTAAGAGAGAAAAGAACAGAGAGAGAAAAGAATGGAAAAAATTGAGCAGGGGCTCACAGAGTTGAATAACAACACAAAACACAACAATATACATGTCATGGGAGTTCCAGAAGGAGAAGAGAAGTGAAAAGGGGCAGGAAGAGTACTTGAGGAAATAATAGCTGAAACTTTCCCAACTCTCATGAAAGAAATGAACTTATATGACAAGAAGCACACCGTACCCCAATCAGAATAAATCCAAATAGACACATACTACTCAGAATGTCAAATGTCAAAGATAAAGAGAAAATTCTCAGAGCAGCAAGAGAGAAGCAACAATCATGTACAAGGGATGTCCAGTAAGAATTAGCACTGATTTCCATTCAGAAACCATGGAGGCAAGAAGACAGTGGTATAATACAATTAGGAAACTAAAAGAGAAAAACTGCCAGCCGAGGATTCTTTATGCAACAAAACTGTCCTTCAAATATGAAGGTGAGTATAAAATATTCACAAACAAACAGAAACTAAGAGAGTTTGCAAAAAAGAATCCACCTCTGCAGGAAATATTAAAAGAAGCCTTAGAACCTGAAAGAAAAAGACAGGAGAGAGAGGCTTGGAGGAGAGTATAGAAGAAAGAAAAGCAGAAAGGATAACCAAAAGAGTAAAAACAGAGACAAAAACAAGATGACATATGAAAACCAAAGAATAAAACGGAGGAGGTAAATAGTGCATTTACAGTAATATCATTGAATGTGAATGGATTAAACTCCCAAATCAAAAGATACAGGCTGACAGAATGGATTAAAAAACATGAGCCATCCATATGCTGCTTACAAGAAACTCACCTCAGACCCAGGGATACAAACCGACTGAAAGTGAAAGGTTGGAAAAAGATACTCCACGCAAATAGTAACCAGAAAAGAGCAGGGGTAGCTATACTAATATCAGACAAAACAGACTTCAAATGCAAAAAAGTTATGAGATACAGAAGGCCATTATATATAAATAAAAGGGACGATCCACCAGAAGATATAACAGTCATAAATATCTATGCACCTAACCAGGGTGCCCCAAAATATATGATACAAATTCTGGCAAAACCGAAGGGAGAAATAGACATTTCTACAATAATTGTTGGAGACTTCAACACCCCACTCATATCATTAGATAGACCAACTAGACAGAAGATCAACAAGGAAACAGAGAACTTGAACAATATGATAAACAAGTTAGACCTAACAGACATATACAGAACACTGCATCCAAACTCAGCAGGTTATACATTCTTCTTAAGTGCCCATGGATCTTTCTCCAGGAGAGACCACATGTTAGATCACGATTCAGCTCTCAATAAATATTTAAAAAATTGAAATTATACAAACTACCTTCTCAGATCAGAATGGAAAGAAACTAGAAATCAATAATAGACAGGAAAAAAGTAAATTTGCAAATGTGTGGAGACTGAACAACACACTCCTAAATAATCAGTGGGTCAAAGAAGAAATTGCAAGTGAAATCAGTAAATATATTGAGACAAATGAAAATGAAAATACAAAGTATCAAAACTTATGGGATACAGCGAAGGCAGTCTTGAGATGGAAATTTATAGCCCTAAACGCCTATATTAAAAAACAAGAAAGAACTAAACTCAAAGATTTAACTGAAAAACTAGAGAAACTAAAAAAAGAACAGTAAACCAATCCCAAAGCAAGCAGAAGGAAAGAAATAATAAAGATTAGAGCAGAAATAAATGAAAATGAGAACAGAAAAACAATAGAGAAAATCAACAAAACCAAAAGCTGGTTCTTAGAGAAGATCAATAAAATTGACAAACCCTTGCTAGACTAACAAAGAAAAAAAGAGAGAAGATGCAAATAAATATAATCAGAAATGAAAGGGGGGAAGTTACAAATGAACTCACAGAAATAAAAAGAATTATAAGAGGATATTATGAGAAACTATATGCCAACAAACTAGACAGCCTAGATGAAATGGACAAATTTCTAGAAATGCACAACCAGCCTACACTGACACTACAAGAAATACAAGAACTTAACAAAGCAATCACAATTAAGGAGATTGAATCCGTCATCAAAAATCTCCCAGCAAAGAAAAGTCCAAGACCAGATGGCTTCACAGGTGAATTCTATTCAGCATTTTGAGAAGAATTAACACCAATCCTATTTAAACTGTTCCAAAAAATTGAAGAGGAGGGAAAATTACCCAACACATTTTATGAAGCCAATATCACCCTAATACCAAAGCCAGGTAAAGATTCTACCAGAAAAGAAAATTACAGACCAATCTCTCTAATGAACATAGATGCAAAAATCCTCAACAAAATGCTTGCAAATCAAATCCAACAGCATATCAAAAGACTTATACACATCATGACCAAGTGGGATCTATTCCTGGTATGCAAGGCTGGTTCAACATAAGAAAACCAATCAATGTAATACACCACATTAACAAATTGAAGGAAAAAAACCACATGATCATCTCAACAGATGCAGAAAACGCATTCAACAAAATCTAGCATCCTTTTTTTTTTTTTTAAATAAAAACACTTCAAAAGATAGGAATAGAAGGAAAATTCCTCAATATGATAAAAGGCATATATGAAAAACCCACAGCCAACATCATACTCAATGGGGAAAGGTTGAAAGCTTTTCCTGTAAAATGGGAACATTTGTCACCATTGTACTAGAAGTTCTAGCTAGGGTAATTAGACAAGAAAAAATAATTAAAGGCATCCAAATAGGAAAAGAGGAAGTAAAACTCTCACTGTTTGCAGATGACATGTTCCTGTACTTAAAAAATCCTGAAGTATCCATGACAAAGCTACTTGAGCTAATAAATGAGTTCAGCAAAGTGGCAGGATACAATGTCAACATGTAAAAATCAGTAATGTTTTTGTACACTGGTACTGAACAGCCTGAGGAGGAAGTCAGGGGGAAAATTCCATTTTCAATAGCAACAAAAAGACTCAAATACCTAGGGGTTAATTTAACCAAATAAGTACAGGACCTATATGCAGAAAACTACAAAACAATGCTAAAAGAAATTTTAAAAGACCTAAACAAATGGAAAGACGTTCTGTGTTCATGGAATGGAATAATAAATACCGTGAAGATGTCAATCTTACCCTAACTGATTTATAGATTCAATGCAATACCAATCAAAATCCCAACAGCTTACTTTACAGAATTAGAGAAGGCAATTACCAAATTCATCTGGAAGGGTAAGTGCACCCGAATAGCCAAAAGCATTCTAAAAAAGAAGAGCGACGTGGGAGGAATTTCACTGCCTGACCTTGAAACATATTACACATCTCCAGTGGTCAAAACAGCAAGTTATTGGCATAAATATAGACACATTGATCCATGGAATAGAATTGAGAACCCATAAATATACCCTCACCTATATAGTCAACTGGTTTTTGACAAACATACTAAGCCCACGCTAATGGGAAAAAACAGTCTCTTCAACAAATGGTGTTGGGAGAATTGGATATCTATAACCAAAAGAATGAAAGAGGACCCCTTTCTCACCCCCTATACAACAATCAACTCAAAATGGATCAAAGATCTAAATATAAAAGCCAGGACCATAAAACTAGTAGGAGAAAATGTAGGGAAACATCTTCAAGACCTTGTAGTAGGTGGTGGTTTCTTGGACCTTACAGCCAAAGCATGTGCAACAAAAGATAAAATAGATAAATGGGACCTCCTTAAAATTAAACACTTTTGCACCTCACAGGACTTTGTCAGAAGGGTGAAAAGGCAGCCAACTCAATGGGAAAAAATATTTGGAAATCACATATCTGATAAGGGTTGAATATCCAGGATATATAAAGAGATGTTACAACTCAACAATAAAAAGACAAACGACCCAATTAAAAAGTGGGTGAAAGACTTGAATAGACACTTCTCCAAAGAAGAAATACAAATGACAAAAAAACACATGAAGAAATGCTCAACATCACTCATGATTAGGGAAATGCAAATGAAAACTACAATGAGATATCATTTCACACCTATCAGAATGGCCACTATGAAAAAGACAGAGAACTACAAGTGTTGGAGAGGATGTGGAGAGATAGGAACACTTCTTCACTGTTGGTGGGAATGCAGAATGGTACAACCACTATGGAAGACTGTTTGGCAGTTCCTAAAGAAGTCGAATATAGTCTTGCCACGTGACCCTGCAATACCACTACTGGGTATATACCCAGAAGAAAGGAGAACAGTGACACAAACAGACATCTGCACACCGATGTTCATAGCAACATTATTCACCATTGCCAAAAGTTGGAAACAACCCAGGTGTCTATCAACAGATGAATAGCTAAACAAACTGTGGTCTATTCACACGATGGAATATTATGCAGCTGTAAGAAGAAATGAAGTCATAAAGCATATGACAACATGGATGAACCTGGAGGACATTATGTTGAGCGAAGCAAGCCAGACACAAAAGGATAAATACTGTATGAATGCGTTACTATGAATCAAATATATTGTGTAACATATTGTTTGATTAAAAAAAAATTATATGTATCCATTACATTTAATTGAGAAATGTATATATTTATTCATCTGTGTTTACTTTTTAGTTTTTAATTGTTTATATTTTCAATTATTAAACATACAAAATAAAGTAAAAAAAAATGTGCTTCTCCCCCAAAAAAGAAAGAAAAGAAAATGATAACAGTGTTTATCTCTGGGAAGGCAAATAGTGGAAATGAAGGAAACATTTACTACATTTTTTATAGTTCAATATTGTTTGGAAATATATATCACACCCTCACATACGTACACTAGAATAAGTATTATTTTTATAATTAAGAAATAGTTGAAGCAAATAAACTAAAACTAGTAGCTTAACCTACAAAATAAAGTCCAGATTTTAAGGAAGGAAAACAAAAGAAATCAAACAAATGCTCCTGCCTGCTCTACTTCCCAGAAAATTGTGCTCTAACAATGTGCACTCTATGAATCTGTTTTCTGAATTCCTTCTACCTTGTTGGAAATAAGATTGTAAACTGCCATTGTCCAAATGAGAAAAGGAATCCTTTACAAATTCATTTATTCAACAAATACATACTGCTTTCCTACTTTGTGCTAGGCTTTGGGTACAAAAGTGTATAAATTAGACATTTCCCCTACTTTAAGGGATTTTCAGCTGAGACTGCAAAGGAGAATTGCCTGGGTGATATGGCCATGCCTCAGAGCAATTTTACCAGCTCCGCTGGGGCGGGTCCCAGTGGTTTGAACTTTCCAGATCATTGGACTCACCCAGGACAACTAACAAGGAGGTGAGGATGAAGAGCCACCATACCAAAGAATGGTAACTGTATCATACCACTGTCTTATCCCCTCCATGGTTTCTGTTGAGAAACCAGCACTAAATCTTAGTCCCTTGTATGTGATGGTTTGCTTCTCCCTTGCTGCTCCCAGAATTTTCTCTTTATCTTTGACATTTGACATTCTGAGTACTATGTGCCTTGGAGTAGGTCTATTCATTTCTTTTGTGAGAGTTGGGAAATTTTCAGCTATTATTTCCTAAAATACTCTTTCTGTCCCTTTATCCTTCTCTTCTTCTGTTCATGACATATATGTTGTTGTGTTTTGTGCTGCTATTCAACTCCCTAAGCACCTGCTCAATTTTTTCCATTCTTTTCTCTCTTCAATTTCAGCTATTCTGTCTTCTGTATCACTTATTCTTTCTTCTATCATTTCAATTCTGCTGTTGTATGCCTCTAATGTGTTTTTAATCTCACCTATCATGTCTTTCATTCCCATGAGCTCTGTTATTTTTCTATTTGGGTTTTCAAATTCTTCTTAGTGTTTGCTCAGTGTCATCTTAGTATGGCTCGTAATTTTTTGCTGGTGTTTAGGCATCTGGTTAGGATGTAGTTTACTCAGATGCTCAATCACTTTCTCTTTTTTAGGGATTCAGTGGCAGGAAGCTGTGAGTTACTACAGCTCTTTGGTTTTTGGCTTGACCTGGATTGTTAGGATTGTCCTGCTGGTTGCTCAAAACTGGGCACTGGACCCAGTTATTGGTTGTAGAGTTGCTTCCTAGGGCCTTGGGCAGAGAGGCTATAGAGGCCAGGAAACGCCTCTCCTACTTATTTTTAATTTTCTTATGTGGACTTCCTTGGCCTGCCAGGAGATGGCGCTCTTTGGCAGCTCTCAATTCAATGCCTGGTCAGAGTGTATTTGTTGTAACAGACCGGATCAATGTGATAAAGCTTCCTGTCTGGAGGCTAGGAGCCTTGTAATTCAAACTTTCTCTGAGAGAGTTCTTCAGCCTTCTCTGGCAGCCCCCTCCCAGCTAGGAAATATTTCCACTCCCCTCTGAGTCCTCAACAATCAGTCTCTGTTAGTAGAGAAGGAGATTGGGAGGGTTGTATATCTTTAGGCCCTTGCAGGCTCCAAGGCAAACAATGGCGCAGCCCCACCCAGCCTGGAAGCGCTCCCGGGACACAGCACACTAAACCTGAGAGTCAAAAGCTGAGTCAGCCTCAGGCTCTGTCCGTCTCTCTCCCCTCTCCTATGGAGTCCTCAACAATTAGTCCAGGCTAGAAGAGAGGGAGATTGTGAGTGTTAGATCTCTCCAGTCCTTCGCTGGCTCCCAGGGCAAACCACTGTGTGGTCCCACCTAGCCTGGAAGGACCCATAGGGCATAGTAGCCCAAATTTGTGGGTCAGAACCTGAGTCAGCCTTAGGCTGTGTCCCGCACTCTCCCCTTTCCTGGAGTGATAGATCCCTGGAGCACCCTTTATCTGTAGTTGCTGGCCCAGAGGCCTGAGAATTCCAAAGAGTCTAAAGAGTGGGTGAGGGTGCCAGCAGCAGCAGCAGCCGCCACTGGTTCCAACTCTGGTTCTGTCATCGCAATTTCCCTCTTTTGTCCCTCTCTCCTCTGGGTGGTGTGCAGCCTTCTCTTGCTGTCCTAAACCCTAGAAGATCTTTTTTGGAGCTGTTTCAGCCTGTCTTTTAGCTTTTTTTCTGGAAAAGAGATTCCCGTGTCTTACTAGTCCACCATCTTCCCGGAAATCCTCCTCAGTGTCTTCTTGATGTCGTTTATCTCTTTAGCCATATTGTCTTTCAACTCATTGATTTGATTTTTGAAATTTATGGGCATCTCATTGATTAGCTGTCTCAAATCCTGCATCTCTTCTGGGGCTTTGATGTATTCCTTTTTGGGGGCCATTTCTCCCATTTTCTTAGTATGGCTTCTAATTTTTTGCTGATGTCTAGGCATCTGATTTGGATGGTGAGTTTGCTCAATTGTTCTCTCTTTTATAGGGATTTAGTGGCAGGAGGCTATGTGCTACTGCTCTTCTTTGATTCTTGGTTCAACCTGTTATGGGTCTTTAGGATTGTCCCTGTTCGTTGCTCAAAACTGGGCCCTAGACCCAGTAATGGGTTACAGACCTGCTTCCTAGGGCCTTGGGGAAGGAAGCTGTAAAGGCCGGGAAAAGCCTCTCTTACTTATTTACTTTAAATTTACTGACATGCACTTCCCTGTTCTGCAAGCAGATGGCATGCTTTGACAGCCCTCTCAGTTCAGTACCTGGTAGGAGTGTGTTTGCTGCAACATGGACTGGATCAATGTGATAGAGGATCCTGCCTGGAGGCTAAGAGCCTCATAATTCAAACTTTCCCAGAGGCAGTTCTCCAACCTTTGCTGGCAGTTCCCTCCCTTTTTCCAAGTAGGAAATAATTCTACTCCCTCTGCATCCTTAACAACCAGTTCTGGTCAGTAGAGAGGGAGACTGAAAAGATTGGATCTTTTTTAGTCCAGGATCTCTTTAATCCCAAGCCAGCTCACAAGGCAAACAGTGGTGCAGCCCTACCCAGCATGGAAGGGCTTGTGGGACACAGCAGACCAAATTTGTGGGTCAGAATGTAAGTCAGCCTTAGGCTGTGTCCCTCTCTCTCCCTTTTCCTGGGGAGGTAGATCCCTGGGGCCCCCTTTGTCTGTACCAGCTGGCTCTGAGGTCTAAGAATTCAAACGTGTCTATAGTGGGGGCGGGGAGTGCTCTGACTCTTGCAGCTGCCATTTTTAACTTACAGTTTTGTCGTTGCAATTCTTTTCCTTTGTCCCTCTTTCTTCTGGGCAGTGTCCAGCCTTCCCCTGGTTTCCAAAACCCTAGAAGATTTTTTCCCAAGCCATTTCTGCCTATCCTCTAGCAATTTTTCTGGGAGAGAAGAGACCCTGTCTTTCTAGTCCACCAGCTTCCCAGAGGTCCCCGGAAGTTATCTTTCAAGTCATTCTCTTGATTACAAAACTCCAAGTTTTCTCATTGCCTTCATCACAGAGTCCACTCTCCTAACATGGTATTAAGACCCTTCAATGTCTGTTCCCAACCAGTATTCTAACCACTACTGACTCAGGACCAGAGCATTCACTTGGGACTCCTGCCCATTCTTTCAAGACCCCATGCATTTGCTCTTATTTTCCTATCATTTAACTGATTGACAAAATCCTACTCAAGATAAATTTGTGGAAAATTTTAAGTTTCTATTTATTTTTAGGGGTCAGGATTTTAAAAGGGAAAGTTGATCTAATTACTTCCCTTAATAGCTTCCCATTAGTCTTGGGATAAATTCCAATATTCTTAATTTATCCTAGGAAACCTTCAAGTCAATCTCCTTTTTGCTCATATTCTTTCCCACTTCAGAGCCTACCCTCTGCCTGGAACATGTCTGTCTCTTCCTTCAAAGCCCCAACCCTAGTCAACCTCTACCATTCATCCTTCAGAGTTTAGTTCAAATATTATTTGCTTTGCTTAGAGAAGTCTTTGATTCATTTTCAGTTCTCCATTCATAAAGTCTCTTAGCACACTTATACCTCTTTAAAGGCACTTATCACAGTTGAAATTAAACAACAAATTGTATAATTAACTCCATCTCCTCCATTTGAATATGTTTCATGAGGCCAGGGTCAATGTCTATCATGTTTCTTATTATAACCCAATCACCAAGGAGAGTATGTTGACCAAAGAAGGCACTCAATAAATGCTGAATGAATAAAAGGTAACTAATTACCCAGGAAAATGTCTATCACCTAATAATCCCTCACTGTTTTCTCTTCTGGGTTTTGTCTCTCAGGTGCCCAGAAGGTTATAAGGCAATAAAACCTGCAAGGCAGCTTGGGTGGTAGCTATACATAAAGTGTCTATCCTAACTAGAGTGTTGACTCTTCTGGATCTTCTTCAAAAGTCTATATTTTCTGAAATTCCATTCATAAGCTTGAATTTTTCCTACTCTTTTTCTCTTTTTCCTACTATAACGTTTTAAATATTTCCTGAATCTTCTACTTTACTTCTTGCATAGAACATGTATTCAGTAGATTGAATGTGTTCCTCAAGTAGATTTATTTGCCTGACTTATAATTTATTATACAAATATTTACTGAACATCATTGTATCCCAGGTACAATGACTAAATAATGCGGTTCTTAGAAAACAGTACTCCTTGTATAAATCAGATTTCCATATTTTATACTAGAAATGCCCAAATAACATTTAAGAGCTCATAAACATTAATGTATAGTAAACGTCTCACTTATTTCCTTATAATTGGTAGATTCCATTCACATGAGATTACAGGTACTTATAAACTTTTGTTATGTTTTGACGTGGCAGTTTGGTGATGTTGATGAATTCCAAGAAGAAATACTGATTATGTTTGTAAAGTGGTCTGTTCCTCTGGGCTTGTGATACCCTTTGATTGTATTAAAGTCAGAGGTTTCACTTTTACTTGATTAAATTAATATTAGGGCTTTGATTCTGCCACGTTAGTAGGACGTTGAGTCCCTGCCCCTTTAGTGGGTGGACACACACAGAAAACAACATGGAGAAGGACACACAGAAGCAGATACACAGAAAGAGAGAGTGCTCCATAGAGACTGCCCCTGGAAGAGAGATGTGTTTGATAGCCTACAGCTGACCTTGTGAAAAGAGCAGAGCAGCTGAGCCAAGAAAGAAATGAGTCCTGAGAAGAGTGATGAGCCTTATGCCAGCCTACAGATGAGACTGGGAGAAGCTGGGACTATGGAGCTTTAACAGGAAGGATGAAGGCTGAACCCTCGCAGACATCACCCGTCATCTTGCATCAACATGTGGCAACAGACTTTGGGTGAGAAAGTACCTCTTATGGTACCTTGGACTCTTTAGGGCCTGGTAACTATATGCTTCTACCCCAAATAAATACCCTTTATAAAAGCTAACAAGTTCTGGTACTTTGCATCAGCACCCCTTTAGGCTGACTAATACAATTGGGACCCAAAGAATTCAGCAGAGATCTAGAATAAATTTCTCAATGTTATTTTTAAATGATCTTGTTCCACTCAACTTTTAATTCTGAAATAATAGATTATCACATTTTTTTTGCAAAGATATTTATGAATGACAGATTATGATTAAAGATCTACATGAAAATAGAAGATCAGGTAACTCTCAAAAGCTGTTTTCCTACAGTTAATTTTATCGCATAATAGAGAATATTTAAGCCAAAAATAATTTTCATCTTAAAATGCTGCTTTATGATTTCTAGCTAACTGTCAAGTTACAGTTTTGAAAAAGAAAAAGTAGGAAACTAGAACAGAGTGCCATAGGGAGTCAAAGTAACCTATATATAGTTTCAGGTTGAAAAGAAAACAAAATACTTAAAGAAGTCACATTGCTCTGGTTAGCCACTTTGGAAATTTCTGCTACTCTTGTAACTGAAATATTACATGTCGGGAACAATGAAATATATATATATGGCAGTTTGAATTATTTATGAATCCCAAAAAGAGAGATTATGTTTGTAAACTAATCTATTCCTCTGGGTATGATACCCTTTGAATGCATTAGATTCAGCTGACATGTCTTGATTAAATTATCTGTTAAGATTAGGGCTTTGATTTGACCATGTGAGTAGGGCATGACTCAGATTAAGTCCCCACCCTGCTGGTAGACTGATATAAACGGAGACTCACTCAAGAAGACACATGGAAGAGGAAAGAACTCTGTCATGTCTGATCCTGGGGTCCTGAGGAGAGATGTGCCATTCACCTGATAGTTTGCAGCTGAAAAGTACAGAGCAGCTGAGAATCTGAGAAGGCCCGGAAAGAAACAAGACCTATGCTGGAGACTGATATAGGAAGTCCTGAGAGACCTGGCAGAGATTGCTCACTGTGGCAGTTTGATATAGTTATGAATTCCAAAAATAGATATTGGATTATATTTGTAAACTGGTATGTTCCTCTGAGCGTGATTAAGTTATGATTAGGGCTTTGATTGGGCCACATCAGTAGGACGTTGAGTCCCTGCCCCTTGGTGGGTAGGGACCCAGAGATAAAACTACATGGCAAAACAGAGGAGTGAGTTGGGGTTTTGATGTTTGGAGTTTTAATGCTGGAGCCAGGGGAAGTAAGCACGGAGGAGCTTGGTTGTGAGAGAAGGAGAGAAGGAAGAGACTAGCCATTTGCCTGATAGTCTACAGCTGGCCTTTGGAGAGAAGCAAGCCTAAGCCCAGAGAGAGGCAAGCCCCTGAAAGAGAGGAACCCAGGAAGCCTGAACCCTGGCAGACATCGACAGACATCTTGCTCCAACATGTGGCTATAGACTTTGGTGAGGGAAGTAACTTATGCTTTATGACCTGGTAACTGTAAGCTTCTACCCCAAATAAATACCCTTTTATAAAAACCAACAGATTTCTTGTAATTTGCATCAGCACCATTTTGGCTGACTAATACATTCGCCATCTTGCTTCAACACATGTCAAATGACTTTGGTGAGAAAGCAGCCTTAAGGCGGACTCTCTAGGGCCTTGTAACTTCAAATTTTTACCCCAAATAAATACCGTTTATAAAAGCCAACAGATTTCTAGTACTTTGCATCAGCACCCCTTTGGCTGACTAATACAATATATAACAAAAAAGAAGTTGAAATTTTTAAGTTTTTGCTATCTAAAATATAATTTTCTTGAGGATAAGGACTATATTTTCTATGGGTAAGGACTATATTTTCTATGTTCTGAAAATACCTAATGTGAAAATACTGAAAAAAATATTGATGACAATGAGGAAAGCAGAATAGCAGCAATATGCTTAAAAATTATACAATGAAGTAAATTTAAGGGAGGCACTTGGTTTTAATGTATGGCCATATTTTCAAAACTGTGACCAAAGATCAGGTGATTTAGCGATTCTCTGGGCTGCTTAGTACTGCAGTTGTTGGTGGCTGTGGTCACACTCTGTGAACTAGGGTGTAACCTCCAAGGTCCTAGGGCTCTTGAGTTTGTCCTAGTTGTAGAGCAAGCCCTCCTAACCCATACAGCCAGAGGATTCACTTTAGTACCAAGCAGCTTCCTAATGAAAACAAAAAAGGTTTGTAGAACTTCTATAAAATGTCTCCTTCCTACCAAGAAACCCACAATTTATAGCTATCCTGGATCCAGATGTTGAAGTTGCATTGTTAAACTCTAAGAATAGCCCCAAAGGCCTCATTAGCCTGAAAACTGTTTTAAGGTCCAAAGATGTAGATCCTGACACCAGTATTCTAAATATGGTTAAGTCGATGATGTTGGTTTTAGCAGAAAGTATAGGTGCTTTCTCCCTACTTTTTCTCTTCTTCCTAAGATTCCTCTAATCTACCCTGCCCTAAAGATGTATCAGAATGTTCTATTTTATTGTACACCAAAAGAGGCATACTCCCATTTAGTCTATAATCTCCACAAAGACAGAGGTCATATCTAGTTCATCCAAGTACATGGCATAGTACCTGGCCCAGAGTCAACACTCAAGGGTATTTTTTGAATAAATGAATAAATAAAAGGCTAAGGCAACCAACTGGTTCACAGACCTAGGACCAAGGTCTGCCATGTCATGGGATCACAGCTCTTGGGAGTCCAGCATTTTGGATCTGCATGGCTAGACAGGTGAGTTCTATTTCTGTTGTCTGAGCCTACAAGGATCTGGGAACATGGCCACAATCATTTCTGCTCTAGACACTGGGGCAAACTCTTTTGTTCTGACTCTCCTTATGGGCTGAAAGATACTGGAATGACTTGCTTCTAATTGGTGTGATAGTCTGAGATCTTGATAGGCATTTGGGAGGCAAAGATTTAGCCTTCTTTGGTTCTAGCCAGTGAAATCTACCTAGGATAGGTGTCTCCTCAAGGTGCAGCCTAGCTCCCTAGAATTCTACAAAGTAACAAAGTTGTATTAATTTCCTTTTTGCGGGAAACGGATGTGGCTCAAGAGGTTCGGCGTCCGTCTACCATATGGAGAGACCGGGGTTCAATCCCCGGTACCTTCCGGTAAAAAAAAAAAAAAAAAAAAAAAAATTCCTTTTTGCTTAGCAGTTCCTTCCTCAATTTATTTCTTTTCTATTGCATTTTACTATAAGCCATTAGGGAAAACCAGGCCACATCTTCTACGTTTTGCTTGGAAATATCCTTAGCTAAATATCTAAGTTCTTTATTCACAAGAACTGATTTCCACCCAAGAGAACACAATTCAGCCAATTTCTATGCCACTTTATAACATGGATTGCCTTCCCTCCAGTGTTCCTCATTTCTGTCTGAGGCCATCAAAAGTACATTTAACATTCATATTTCTATTAATATTCTGTCCATAATGACTTTTATATTCTCTAAGATGATTGAAGATTTCTCTACAGCTCTCCTCACTTCCTTCTGAGCTCTCATCAGAATCACCTTTAACGTTGATTCCGGCAATCTTTTCAAGGCAATTAGGCTTTTACTATCATTTGCCTCAATTAGCCTCTACTAATTACCCCATTCCCAAGCTATTTCCATATTTTTAAGTTTTGTTATGGCAGCATTCCACCTCCAGGTACCAAAACTGTATTCGTTTCCTAGGGCTGCCATAACAAATTACCATAAACTGTGCGGCTTAAAACAACAGCAATTTATTGACTCACAGTTCTGGAGGCTAGAAGTCCAGAATCAAAGTGTTAGAAAGACCATGCTCCCCACGAAACCTACAGGGCAGAATCCTTTCAGAACTGAAAGTAAGGATGTGAACAGATATTTGCATACTGATGTTCATAGTGGTATTATTCACAATTGCTAAAAGATGGAAACAACCTAAGTGCCAGTCAACCGATGAATGGATAAACAAGATGTGGTATATTCATATGATGGAATATTACACAGCTGTAAGAAGAAATCAGTTGAGGAAGCACAGGACAACATGGAGGAACCTTGACGATACTATGTTGAGTGAAATTAGCCAGACACAAAATGATGAATATTGTATGGCTTCACTGATATGAAGTAAATACAATGAGTAGACTTAAGGAGTTGGATTATGAAGTGTAGGTTGGTGGGAGATGGAATGTGGGATGAGAAGGGGTAGAAGATGCTGTATGTAGAATGTTTAATAAGTTCAATGTAAATATGGGTTAATGACTGGACTTGATGGTAACACATTATAATGATTGTAACAAACACTATTGATTTATGGATGTAATTGTGGCTAAAACGAGTAGTCTAGGGTGATTGATATTAGTTGGAAGGCAGCTGGAGGATAATATAGGGAATATATAACAATGATTTTGGCAGTAGATGAAGATTGTGGTCAATGATATAATTACAGGAATATTTTTTACTACAAGGTGTTTGAGAATATGGTGATACATGGGAAAAATATAACTAATGTATTTTATAGACTATAGTTAACAACAACATTATAATGTTTTTGTAGCAAGAGCAAGGTTGGTACTATATTAATGCTAAAGGTCAAAAAAAAGAACACAGGGTTTAGTTTTCTAAGACAGGAATATGATTAAGCATTTTTTCTCTTTATTTTTTTCATTAATAAGGAGACCTTGACTATGTCATCTAACTAATCTGTGTTCATCTGTGTATCTTTCTGAACACTAGAGGAACAACTGAGTTAGTAGCTGGAATTAGATGAGATAAAAGTGACTGGACAGAAATTTTTAGGAGTAATGCTTCCAAAACTTGTTGGGCTACCTTTTTCTGTAATTTTATTTTTTTGAATTTGAAATAAAGTTATTTTAAAAAGCATATGATATGTATTTATAAAGTATATCTCTTGTTTAAAAATACTGTATAATACTTACACCTTCTGCATACTGCAAATATCGTTTGTTAGTTTCCTGTTTACCAAATGTCTCTAAAAACTTTTGACGGTAAGCAAGAACCGTATCAACGTGTGTTTTATATTTTACAGCCAATTCAAGTGCCCTGTAATGAGAAATAAAACAGATTATCAGAAACAAGCCATTCACAATAATCATCATCACTGCAAAATGGAAAAAAAAAAACAAAAACAAACCAACATTATCAGCACTGCTTGTGTCAGTCCCTATGGGCAGTAGAGTTTTGGGGTGAGGAGGTGGAAGAGATGGTCTAGGTTATTCTTTTCACTCATCCCTTATTATGGAGCATCATTTCTTACCTTATTTGAAAACTACTATTAACTCTTCAAAGCCCAGCTCAAAATGACATCTTCTTTCTGACCATCTCCCCTCATAGAAATAAATGACCATTATATTATCTGTACTCCTTAGAACTTTATACATATTATTACAGCACTCCTTACAGTATATTACAATTATTATTTATGAGTCTGTCTCTTCCACTAAACTATACATTTATTAAAGGGAGATATGGATTTCATTTATCTTTGGTGAGAACTACAGAGTGCATATATGATAAATTTCATTAAAATTTTAATTACAATAAAATTCAAGTGAATGAACTCCCCCAATGTAAGCAATTCAACTATCCTGACCATTTTTATATGTCTATAAGGAATTTATTCTGTTCAAAATTCAACTAACTAGATCTAAAATCTGATATCCTCAAATTATTACTGCAGCAAATTAAAAACCTTATTAAAATAATTTGAGGTAAATAAAAGTCTACAAGATGCCTTTTGCCATCTGATTCTTAGAAAAAGAGTTAGTAAGCATTTAAATTTTATACTCCAATCAGGTATCTATTTATCTATGTTGCTAAGTTATTTTTAAAGTAATATTTTATTTAAATGAGAACTACAAAAATGGCTGAAATCAGTAATACAATACCAAAGACACAAAATCTATATATTGATGATAATTGGGAAGGAAATGCAAAGATTAATCTTCAGTTCCAAGTTTACCTTCAGTTTATAGGTTTTGGACAGTGTCTATGCCACTGCAATCCTTTTATAAACTCATATTAGTTGAATTAGGACCTTACCACAGTGGAATTAGCTTTCTTATGCTGGTCACCGTCATCTTGTTTGAAAGTATGGGAAATGGTCATCATAATAGTCAAAATATATGATTTCTCAAGTTCTCTTACTTTCTAATATGATATATGATTTCTAAATATTCCAGTCATGATTTATCAGAGCCAACTATGATACATATGTTATTTTAGACAAAAGGATATATTAACCCACTGACTAGATATTTTGCAACTTGTGACTGTTCGGTAGGAAAATCTGGTTTATTCTTAGCATGCTTTGGTTAGCTATACTTTAAACGATATTTTAGATATGCTATGTGTATTCTAAGTACATTGCAAATCGAGAGCGAGATTAATTAATGCTCTTTCCATTTTTTATTTGTATAAAAATTATTAATATAAACTATGTATAATACAAATGGTAATGTCAAAATTAGGCAAAAAGGTTTCTTATGAAAATAAATTGGCATATGCCATATTGCTTATATACAAGGGTCAGCTACTCATAACAAATTCTCACAATGTTCCTTCATTTCTCTGTGACTTTAAGGTTTTCAGAGAAAAAGAGGATACGCAGAATGTAGATATAATGAAATAACAAAAGAATAGAAGTGGAAGATATGTGAAGGCAAAAAGCAGTTCTCACAGGCTTGAAAGAGGAGAAATGGAAGATGACCCACTTCTTCTTACTCTCTCCCACTTCATTCCTCTGTTATATCCTTTTAGGCTCCAGTTCCAGTGGTGTATGTATGAGTGGAGAATCTGATGAACAACACCCCTTTAGCACCTTAGAAGTTCCATTTCCCATTGTATCTCTTTATGATTGTACATGGTGGGAGAAGAACTCCTTGATTGCATTAAACAGGAGCAGTGTTATAAAAGTAAGGAACACATAGCATCCATTCTGGATTGGGCTTTCCAAAAATTCCAAAAAGATATTTTGGTTTGGAACATTAATACATTAATTATGTGGAAAGAATAGGATATGATGTCTAATCCTGCATTTAGATACCTGATCCTAAGTATTATGTATCATTATCATCATTACTAAAAATATGTATTGATTTTATGATTGAAGAGCAATGGCTGAAGGTAAATATTTAAATGAAATGTGCTATTTTAAATGTTCTCTAAAAGCACACACTGGATAAAAAAGTGTTTCCTTACTATATCTAGGAGTGAACTCACTCCAAATTATATAAGGGTGATGGGAACAGTATGTCTCTAGTTTCAAAATGGTTATTTGGCACCCAAACAAATGTGACATTAGATTCTGGGTCTGGAATAAATTTATGTATTTTCTCTGATTTTAAACAGAAGTAAGTTATATAAAAAGCTGTTTTAACTTCAAAATATAATCTTTTGAATAACCTGAATGAAACAAAATCACTTTGTGTAACAGGCAGAAGATTAGAAAGTATTTTTATTAATACTTACATAAAGGATCACTATGCATATCTGGAGCTTCTACTTCCCCTAACTGCAGGTTTTGAGATTGGTCGACCACCAAAATATCAAAATGAAAATCAAGCCAATAATTTGTTTACCTACAATTCTTCAGAAGCTGCATCTTATTAGGTCACAGGCAATGTTCAAATTCAAATAACGAACAACAGAAGCACAAACCAGCAATATTGTGCTTCTCAAATGGAGAAACAATTAACAAAATAAAATTTTTCTCTTCTAGAGGATTTAAGCAAATATAGAAATTCAGGGATCTTAAAAGTAATCTAATATATTTATAATCTAATCCTTAAATTCTATCCTTCTAGAATGATAAATTTAGAATATGACCATTTTCAATCCCTAATTAATTAATTATCTGGGCAATGATCATCAATGGTTGCTAGCATCAAAAGAAGACAGATAACCAGTCATTATATATTCCTCATGAAAATATATAGCACTACCTATGATGAAGTCTTACCAAAAGAATAAATAAAATGAACCTAAATTTAATCACACCTCTAGATTCAACAACCATTTTATAGCAAATTTAGTACAGAGGAACATTGTGGTAGTTTTGAGTTTTTGGTGGCTCCCAGAAAATTATGTTCTTACACTAATCCATTCCTGTGTATGTAAACGTTTTGTAGATGGGAACTTCCTTGTGATTAGATCACTTTAGTAGGGCATGACTCAGAGTGGGTTTTTTGTTTTGTTTCGTTTTGCTTTGTTCTGAGGTACTGGGACTGGGGATTGAACCTGGGACCTCGAATGTGGGAAGCCAGTACTCAGCCATTGAGCTATATTGGCTCCCTGAGTGGTTTTTTTTTGTTTTTTTTTTTTTTCCTTTTGCTTGTTTTTGTTTTGTTTTTAGGAGACACTGGGAACCAAACCTGGAACCTCCCATGTGGGAAGCAGGCACTCACCTGCTTGAGCCACATCTGCTCCCTAGGGTGGGTCATACTCCTCTTACTGGAGTCATTATAAAGGGGATAAATATACAGAGAAAGAAGGCCACAGAGACAGAGAGGAACCCACAAAGGTGAGAGAGAAAGCCACGAAAGCAAGAAGCTGAAATCAACAAAACCTGGAAGACAGAAAGCCAAAAGCTGAAAGCAACGGAGCCCTGAGGAGAAGGCAGAGACCAGCAGATGCCGCCATGCGCCTGATTGCCCACAGCTGCAGCTCAGGAAGAAAGAATCTCCTGATGATGCCTCAATTTGGAACTTTCCTGGCCTCAGAACTGTAAACTTATAAGTTAATAAATCCCCATTATAAAAGCCAACTCATTTCTGGTATATTGCCTTGGCAGTCTTTAGCAAACTAAACAAACATATTAAATGATACCACAAAGATGTAATCAACAAAATTCAAGAGAACACACAGCAAATGGCCACAGAGAGCAGACAGCAAGTGCAAAGCAATGAGGGGGGGGTAGTAAATAAATAAAATAAATCTTTAAAAAAACAACAATAACAAAATTCAGACTAAGGGAAATTCTATAGGCCCAATTTCTTCCATGGAAAAATTACCAGAAAAAAACAAAAAAGAAAGAGAAAGAGAACCAAAAGAGTAAAAGAAACTTAAGACTATATCAACTAATCAAAATGTATGGGTCTTTTTTTGATCCTGAATGAAATAAAGCAAAAAATAAAACATTTATGAGACAGAGAAATAAACATACTGAATAGAATTATTGTTAATTTTTAAAGGTGTGATTATAAAATTGTTGCTGTTTTAAAAAAAACTTTTGGAGATACATACAGAAGTATTTATGGATGAAATGAAATGATGAATGACATCTGCTTCAAAATAAAGGGTAGGCAGGAGGGAATAGGAAAGGGGTAGAGATATGGATATTGTCCACAAATTTATCATTGGTGAGGCTGAGTGATATGGATTCTCTCTACACTATTCTCTCTACTTTGTATATGTTTGAAATTTTCCCTAATAAACAGTTTTTAACTGTTTTAACATTGAATGTTAATGGATTAAACCAGACTTTAAATGAAAAAAAGTGATAAGAGATCCAAATGGTCATTATATATTAATAAAAGGGACAATACAACAGGAAGGATTAACAGTCATAAATATCTATGCACCAGGGTGCCTCAAAATACATGAGGCAAACTCCAGCAAAACTGAAAGGTGAAACGGATGTTTCCATATACAATAACAGCTGGAGATATCAACGCACCACTCACATCAAAAGATAGAACAACTAAGACTGAAAATCAACAAGGAAACAGAGAACTTAAACAATACGATAAATAAGCTGGACCTGACAGACATATGTAGGACATTGCACCCCAAATCAGCAGGTTATACATTCTTCTCAAGTGCTCATGGATCTTTCTCCAGGATAGGTCACATGCTGGGCCACAAAACAACTCTCAATAAATTTAAGAAGACTGAAAATTATACAAAGCACCTTCTTTGAACATAATGGAATGAAGCTGGAAATTTTAGGTGGGAAAGGGGAAAATTCCCAAATATATGGAGGCTAAACAACACGCTTCTAAACAGACACTGTGTAAAAGAAGAAATTGCAAGAGAAATTAGTAGATATCTAGAGAGAATGAAACAAGAACACAACTTATCAAAACATAGGTGATAGAGTGAAGGCAGTGCTGAGAGGGAACTTTATAGCCTTAAATGCCTACATTTAAAAAAAAGGAAGAAAGAGTTTAAATGAAAGACCTAAGTGAACACCTGGAGAAACTAGAAAAAGAACAGCAAACCCATCCCAAAACAAACAAAGAAATAAATGATTAGAGCAGAAATAAATGAAATTAAGAACAACAACAACAAAAATTAACAAAACCAAAAGCTGATTCTTTGAAAAGATCAATAAAGTCGGCAAATCCTTAGCTAGACTAACAAAGAAGAGAGAAGATGCAATGCAAATAAATAAAATCAGTAATGAGAGGAGGGACATTACGACCGACCCCACAGAAATAAAAAGGATCATAAGAGGATATTATGAGAAACTGTATGTTAACAAATTAGACAATCTAGATGAAATGGACAAATTCCTAGAAATACACAAACAACCTACACTGACTCTACAAGAAATACAGGAACCCAACAAATGAGTCATAAGTAAAGAGACTGAATCAGTCATCAAAAGTCTTCCTAAAAAAGCCCAAGACCAGATAGATGGCTTTACATGTGAATTCTACCAAGTATTTCAAGAAGAATTAATACCAATCCTGTTTAAACTCTTCCAAAAAAATCAAAAAGGAGGGAAAATTACCCCATACATTTTATGAAGCCAACATCACCCTAATACCAAAGCCAGATAAAGATATTACAAAAACAGAAAATTACAAATCTCTCTAATGAATATAGATGCAAAAATTCTCAACAAAATACTTGCAAATAGAATCCAACAGCATATCAAAATAATTAGACACCATGATCAAGTGTGTTTTATTCATGGTATGCAAGAGTGGTTCAACACTCTGTCAAATTAACATTAACAAATTTAAGGGAAATAAAACCACATGATCATCTCAATTGATGCAGAAAAGACATTCGACAAAATCCAGCATCCATTCTTGATAAATACACTCTGAAAGATAAGTATAGAAGGAAAGTTCCTCAACATAATAAAGGCTATATATGAAAATCCCACAGTCAACATAATAGTCAATGAGGAGGGGTTGAAAGCTTTCCCTTTAAGATCAGGAACAAGACAAGGATGCCAGTCATCACTGTTGTTCAGCATAGTGCTAGAAGTTCTAGGTAGAGCCATTAGGCAAGAAAAAGAAATAAAGGCACCCAAATTGGAAAAGAAGAAGTAAAACTCTCACTTTTTGCAGATGACCTGATCCTATATATTCTGAAATATCTACAACAAAGTATTAGAGCAAATAAATTAGTTCAGCAAAGTGGCAGGATACAAGATCAACATGCAAAAATCAGTAATGTACACTAGGGTACACTAGTAATGAGCAAGCTGAGGAGGAAATCAAGATAAAAATTCCATTATAATAGCAACAAAAAGACTTAAATATCTAAGAATTAATTTAATCAGGAAAGTAAAGGATCTGTATTCAGAAACTATAAAACACTGCTGAAAGAAATCAAAGAAGACCTAAACAAATAGAAGGACATTCTGTGTTCATGGATTGAAAGACTAAACATCACAAAGATGTTAATTCTACCCAAACTGAATTATAGATTCAATGCAATCCCAATCAAAATTCCAACAGCCTACTTTACAAAAACAGAAAAATCAATTACCAAATTTATTTGGAAGGAAAGAAGTCCCAAATAGCCGAAATCATCCAAAAAAGAAGAGTGAAGTCAGAGGACTCATGCTTCCTGACCTTGAAGTGTATAATAAAGGTACAGTGGTCAAAAGAGCATGAAGATAGACACATTGATCAATGGAATCAAACTGAGAGTTCAGAAATAGGATCCTCATTTCTAAGGTCAACTTATATTTGATAAGCCTACCAAATCCACCTTTCTGGGACAGAACAGTCTCTTCAATAAATGCTGCTGGGAGAACTGGATATCCATAATCAAAAGAATGAAAGAGGACTACTATCTCACTCAATATACAAGAATCAACTCAAAATGGATCAAAGACCTAAACATAAAAGCTCAGATCATAAAACTCCTAGAAGATAATATAGGGAAACATCTAAAAGACCTTGTAGTAAGTGGGGATCTCTTAAACCTTACACTCAAAGAACAAGCAACAAAAGAAAAAATAGATAAATGGGACCTCCTCAAATTTAAAACACTTTGCCTTAAAAGACTTTCTGAAGAGGGTAAAAAGGCAGTCTACTCAATGGGAGAAAATATTTAGAAATCACACGTATGACAAGAGTCTAATATCGATGATATATACAGAAACTCTACAACTCAACAATAAAAAGAGACAAATGACCTGATTAAAATATGGGCAAAAGACTTGAATAGACATTTTTTCTAAAGAAGAATTTGTTTTTCTAAAGAAAAAAAAATGAAAAAATGCTCAACATCACTGGGCTATTAGGGAAATGCAAATTAAAGCAACAATGAGATATGATTTCATACATACTAAAATGACCACTATTAAAAAAAAACCAGAAAACTATAAGTGTTGGAGAGGATGTGGAGAGATAGGAATGTTTATTCACTGTTGGTGGGAATGTAGAATGGGACAGCCACTGTGGAAGTCTGTCTGGCAGTTCCTAAGGAATTTAGACATAGATCTGCAATGTAACCCAGCAATACCAGTACTAGGTATATACCCAGAGGAACTGAGAGCAGTGACACGAACAGACATCTGCACACCAATATTCATAGTGATATTATTCACAATTGCCGAAAGATTGAAACAACCCAGGTGTCCCTCAAACGATGAATGGATAAACAAACTGTGGTATATACACATGATGGAACATCATTCAGCTGTATAAAGAAATGATGTCGTAAGCATATGACAACATGGATGAACCTGAGGGACATTATGTTGAGTGAAACAAGCCAAATATTGTATGGTTTCACTATTATGATCTAAAATACAATGAGCAAACTCATGGGGTTAATAGCTAGAATATAAGTCAGTCACCAGAGAATAGAATGTGGTTAGAGAATGGAAAGCTGAGGTTTAATCTGTACACAATTGGCAAAAAGCTGTTTGGAAATGTTTGGAAATGAATAGAAATGGTGAAAGCACATCATATGCTAAAAATATGGGTATGATGGTGGGGTTTCTTTTCTTTTTTTGGAATAAAGAAAATGATCTAATATTGATCAAAGTGATGAATGTACAACTCTGTGATTATACCAAATGCCACTGATTGTACACTTTAGATAAACTGTTTGGTTTAACAAAAAAATAAATAAAAGGGGAAAAATGAACCAAATGTAAGGTATGGACTATAGTTAGTAGTAAAACTTTGATGAAGTGCTTTCATAATTTGTTGCAAATGTTTAACAACAATGCAAGGCAATGGTGGTGGGGCGATGTATGGGAGCCCTGTATGATGTTATGTAGGTTTGTTTTGTAAGTTCACAATTTTTACTATACACTTATTGTTTATGTCTGTTCCTGCATGAAGATATACTTCAATACATTTTTAAGTGAAAAAATACATCAGAGGCACATAATAGCAGATTTGAATTGGCAGAGGACAAAATTACTGTTTTAGAAGGCAGAGCATTTGAACATGAAAAGACAGAAGAACAGAAAGAGAAAAGAATAGGAAAAATTGAACAGGGTCTCAAGGAATTGAATGAGAGCATGAAATGCACAAATGTATGGTTATAGGTGTCCTAAAAGGAGAAGAGAATGGAAGAGGGGCCAAAAGAATATTTGAGGAAATAATGACCAAAATTTTCCCAACTATTATGAAAGACATAAATATCAATATCCAAGAAGGACAATGTACCCCAAAGAGAATAAATCATAACAGACCTACTTCAAAATACATACTATTCAGAATGTCAAATGCTAGAGACAAAAAGAGGATTCTGAAAGGAGCAAGACAAGTGAACATTACAAGTGAACCACAATAAGACTAAGTGACGATCTCTCATCAGAAACCATGGAGACAAGAAGGTATGAAATATTTAAGGTACTAAAGGAGAAAAATGCCAGCCTGTAATTCTGTATCAGGCAAAACTGTCATTCAAAAATAAGGGTGAATATAAAATCTTCACAGACAAACTAAAACTGAGAGAGTCTGTCACCAAGAGACTGGATCTTCAAGAGATACTAAAGGGTGTGCTGCCGCCTAAAGGAAAAGACAAGAATGAAAGGTTTGTAGAAGAGTATGAAAAAGATTATAAGTAAGGGTGACTAAAAGGTAAAAAGACAGACAATAGTAAGATATGATAATGGAAAGCCAAGGTATAAAATGGACGAAGTAATGCTTTTACAGTAATAACATTGAATGTTAATGGATTGAACTCCCCAATCAAAAGACATAGACTGACAGAATGGATAAAAAAAAATATGAGCCATCTATATGCTGTCTACAACAGACTCACCTTAGACACAAGGACACAATTAGGCTGAAAGTGAAATGTTGGAAAAAGAAATGAATTTGGGATGCATATAACAACATGGATGAACCTTGAGGACATTAAGTTGAGTGAAATAAACAAGACCCAAAAGGACAAATATTGTATGGTCTCACTGATATGAACTAAATACAATGAGTAAACTCATAGAGTTAAACTACAGAGTATAGGTTACTAGGAGACCGAGTGTGGGTTGAAAAGGGGGAGCTAATGCTGAATGTATGCACAATGTTTAATAAGGTTGATTGTAAATGTTTGGAAATGGATAGAGTTAACAGTAACACATTACAATGATTTTAACTAAGATTGATGATTTATAAATGTGATTGTGGCTGAAAGGGGTAGTCCAGGGAGGTTAATGTCAATTCAAAGACAGCTAGAGGATAATGTAGGGACTGTATAACATATTGACTGCAGTGGTGGATGAGGATTGTGAGTAATTGTACAACTAGAAGAATGTTTCTCTATTACAAGGTGTTAAGAATATGGTGATACATGGGAAAATTATTGTAACTTCTATACCATAGTTAACAATAATACTGAAATATTTTAGCAGCAAAGGCCAAGGAGGTATTATATCAATGTTAAATGTCAAAAATGGGGAGGTATTAGCGGTATAGGACTCTTCCTTTTGGAGTAATGAAAATGTTCTAAAATGGACTGAGGTGATGGCAGCACAACTCTGATGAAATTAAGAGGCACTAAGTGTACACTTTGGTAGTTTATACAAGGCAGGAGACCATACAACACATTGAACCCCATGGTGGATAATGGCCTATGGTTAACAGTACAAATATGAGAATGTTCTCTCAGGAACTATAACGAATATACAATACTAATACATGAAGTTAATAAAAGGACAGTTTGTGGGGGAAAATACAACAAATATAAACTATGAGTATGTAGATAGCAGTAATATTATGATGTTGTACTTTTATCATTTGTAGCAAATGTGTCACAACAATATAATGTGTTGGTTGTGGGGGGTCCTGTATGGTATATAAATAGATAGATAGATTGGCCCACAAGAGCACCAGATTTATGAAGGAACAAACATTTGAATTCAAACATGTTTAATTTCAAAGTACCTTTGAGATATCCAATGTAAATATTAAGTAGACAGTTGGATAATTGGGATTTGGAAACTTATATGGGTAGGACAGAAGGGTTAGATGAGATACATATTTGGGAGTCTCATGTGTAGCTCGTAATCAAAACCCAGGAATGATGTTCCTATATCTTTTCTGTCTTGTCAGGTAGACTTAGAGGTCTACCAGTACTTGACCAACACTGGTTTATAGTTAATGTAAAAAACAAGAAGCACAGGGAAAAAGAAATGCCGGGTAGATAAGAGGGATGGAGATGCACTGAGTGTTCATTCTCTTTTCCTCCATTATACATACCCTCTTTGCCCCTCTTTTTCCCTCTCCCTGAGATCTGATAATCTTCATTTGCTATGAATTGAGGGTGTGTGGGACATGGAAAGGGTGCAGGATTTGGGGATAGTAGGGAAAGTTTTAAATGTGACCATATGACATAAGCCGCAAAGAATCAGAGATTTTATAAAATGAGGAAGTAATATTTTAAGTAGCAATAGGGAGGCAAACAGGACACCAACTCCATTCACATACAGATCCTAAAGAATGTGGAGTTGGAGAAAATAAATTGACTTCAAAGACTACTAGAGAAACAGTATCCTTGGGGGAGAGTTACATTCCACTATGGCATAAGGTACAAGAAATATTCAGAGGGTTATGTTATATAGATCATCAACAGAACTCATCAGAAGCAAATTTCCTCATCTCCATGCTAGGACACCTATTCACTCACTGCATGTATCTATACCCAAAGGAATGCCCTCCTATCACAATGTAAGAGGAGATTCTCCACCCATCTAAGGCTATTTCCTCCACCTGAACTATGGCTCCCAAAGTTTTCAGAATATATACTCTATCAATTATTCCACCTTTCTCCTCTCTCCTGAACCTCTTCCTTTCTTGGATCTTTCTATCAGGATTTAAACAGCTTTTATGACATCATCCTCTCCCTGCTATCTTCACAACTGTCACCTGTTTTCTACTGTGCAGTCCCTTTCTCCTCTATTCAGTCACCAAAGTTGCCTTTGAAGCTTGGCTCGAGGCTACTCTCTCTTCTTATTCTATACCTTCCCTAGGAGTTTTCATTTGCACCTATGGCTTCAATTACCATTCATATGCTATTGATTCTCAAATTTCTATCTTCCACCCAGACTACTTCTATAACTCAGAACTGTTTATTTAACTGATAACTTGCTATATCAACTTGGACATGTTAAAGAAACTTCAAATTCAGCATGTCAAAAACCCAAACTCTTGGGAGTAGATGTGGTTCAAGCGGTTGAGCACCTGCTTCCACATGGGAGGTCCGGGGTTTGGATCCCAGTGTCTCCTAAAAACAAAACAAAACAAAAAAAAACAAGCAAACAAATGAAAAGAACAATTCAGGGCAGTTGATGTGGCTCAGTGGTTGAGTGCCAGCTTCCCACATACAAGGTTCTGGGTTCAATCCCTGGTCCTGTTACCTCAAAACAAAACAAAACTAAACAAAACTTAAAAACACTCGATGTCTCCCTCAAAGCTGATCCTTCTCTGGTCTTTTCTGGTAAGCCCCATATGTCAGTTATATAAGTCTTAAACCACTTTTCCATCACTCCCCAAATTCACTTCCTATAAATCTTACCCTCTAAATATCTCTAGAATCCATCTACTTCTCTTCATCTCTACAACCACATGCTCAGATCCACTCTTTCTATTTGGTCTCCCTGCATCCATTACAACTCTCTCTAACCTAATCCACACTGCAGCTAGAGTGATCCTTTAAAAACACAACTCAGATCAAGTCACTCCCCTCTAAAATCCTTTGATGGTTTCCTATTGCTTTTAAAATGAAGACCAAAATCCCCAGACCATGGTCAAGTAGGGTTGGCTACCATCCAACCTCATTTCAAGCCACACTCCTTTGCTCTCTATCTTCACCAACCTTCTTTCGGTTTCTCAAACCTTCTGATAAATGATATTCTCTCTTCCACATACACGTTCCTCACTCCAAAGGGCCTGCTTGGTTAGCTCCTACTTAAGTTTCGGATCTCAGCTTAAATGTCACTTCCTTAGAAAAACCTTTCCAGACACTTCTAGGCTAGTTATTGTACACTCTAACAGAATTATATTAATTGCTTTTATAACACCATTATCAGTATTTTGCTGAGTAGTATCTGTCTCCTCACTAGACTGTAAGTATCATGAAGGCAAGGAACATTTCTCTTTTGTTCACCATCATAGCTCCATCACTTCACAGAGTGGCAGAACATAGTATGTCTCAATAAATATTTGTATACTGAATGTTACATATACCAAAGTACATATAAGCATTTGCACATATTATAAACAGCCTTTTTGAAATGAAAGTATTGTTTTATTAAAACCAAATAAAATGTCAACATATTTTATTTAACTCATTTTTAAAATGACAAAATAACATCAGTATATTTTGAAAGAGATTTATTTCTGTTATAAATGGTGGTCACATGAACCTATCTATGATAAGCACAGTAAGGAAAATAACTTTTAAAAAGCATTTTTAAAAAAAGCATTTGTGAAACACTTGGGCAGAGGGCACTTAGCTTTAATAATTAAAAAAGGTCAAGAAGCCAACAAAACTAATCCCACATTATGATTTATTTCCAATATTTGGGCAAGATCTTCTGACCAGTGCACAGCTGTACCTATTGTATTTCCTATATATTAAACTGTTTTATTGGGTTGTTCCTAAAGCTAAAAATGCATTCTAAGCTAGAAAAACTTTAACCAGATCCTTTAAAACTTTCTATATATGTTAGGTGCCCTTAATTCAAAATAGTGGTCTATCCTACACATACAAAAGTCAAATTACATATCAGAAAAAGAACCACAGCCGACCACTCCTTACGAAAAAATCCTTTGCTCTTTGCTCCTTAGCATCACAAATCTCTCTTAGCTCGTATTCTCTCAGCCTGTCTGACTGCTTTATCCCAATCTTTCCAGACTTCTCTTCTTTCACCTGTCCCATAAATGTAGTTGATCTAGTCTCATCCTAGCCATTCTCCTGGCAATTGCATCCATTCTTCTGGCATCAATAACTATGTATTTGCTTATGACTCCCAAATCTACATCTCTAGTTTAAACCTTTCTCATGAGTTCCAGTCTATTTAATAAACTATTATCACATATATCTTCATAAATATTTCAAATTGAACATAGCTAAAACTGAATGCATTATCTTCCCTACCAAATGTGCTAATGGTACCCCACCTACCCAGTTACTCAAATCAGAAATTTGGGGAGACATACTAAACTCTCTTTTTTACACTCCCAACTTCTAATCAATCATAAGTTCAGAGAAGGTGTAAATAATTAATGGCAAACTATTTACAAGTGTAAATGTAAATAAATTCTTTTGTGGTATTAGAAACTATTAAACATAGAGAAAATGTAATTTACTAAATGGTAGATGGAAGAATACATTAAGGTCAATCAGATTTTAGAATTGGTGAAAAGCATTTTTATTACCTTTCCCAGTTATAGAGATTAATATTGATCTGGATTGCTTGATAAACAAGGCCAGCCTGAAGAAGTACTATTTCAGCCTCCTGGATGTTCCCACTAAACATCAGTATGTGGGCCATTTTTGATTCTTTAGATGGCAGATCTTTTATAGATTTGATGTATTGAACCTTATCAATCTAAAAAAAAGAAAAGAAAAAATACTTTAAAAGAACAATTAACAGAAATATAACAAACTATGGTAAGAAAAAACACACAAATACATATGTAAATATTATTTACTCACTTCACCTATTGCTGCATAGGCTATTTCTGCAGTAGTCATATCTCGATTGGCAACTGCCATAGCAGCTAGGCAAGCCCACATGGTTTGCTCCTAAAGTGAAATATGAGAACAATTCTCTCAACTATCAGTTGAATTGCCTTAAAATAAATAGTAACTTAAATACCCATAATACAATTATAGTTTTATTTAAAAAATGAAAAACCACTGAGCATAGCACTGAAAAAACTAACGATTTAAAAAATTAATGTAGAAATTTCATATGACTGCTTTGTTAAAATATACTAGCAACACAGAAAACTTCATTTGAAGAAATTAAAAATTTTTTATTTCTAATTAACAAAGATACATATTTGAGCTTAGAATACACTTTTAAAACAATTCGAGGTTATAAACCATCCAGTATTTTTGGTGAGGTGTCAAAGAATATAACTTAGAGGGAACCTGGGGAATAGTGAAGCTTTCTAACAATGCTATTAAGGCAGATTGCCACCAAGCCTTATTGTAAGAAAATGCATCTAAAACCCATTACAGAGAAGTATATTCTAAGGGATACTAACCAATGTTCAATAAAAGTGTTTTGGAAAATAATGGACTCAACCAAATTGGGAAATGCTGATCTAAAGTAGAGGTTCTTAACCCTAGTCCTCAAATGATCATCTGAGGAACTTAAAAAAATATGTGCCACTCCAGATCTAATGATTAGATTCTCTGTGGGAGTAGAATTTGGGAGCCTGACTTTTTTTAAAAAAAGCTCCAGAGAAGTTTTTTATTTTTGTCAGTATGGAGAAACTAATATGCAATATATACACAAATTATGGGTTCCGGAATGTAAAGTACCTTAACAAAGCGACAAAGTCTTACAGCATCTTCCCATTTTGAACTGCTTACATACTCATGAAGAATAGCAGGATATGGTGATATGCTGATGTGTATCAGTGAGCCATCAGCTCTTCTTATGGTAACCTGATTTCCAACAAAACTCACAATATGGGGATTTTTACTAAATTCACTGTCGAAAAAAGCAGAGTACAATTGAAAGTTATATTCCAAGCAAAATTTTTTATATATAAAACATACCAAAGATTTTATTTATTTATTCATTTATCCCCCCCTTGCTGCTTGTGCTCGCTGGGTCAGCTAACCGCGCCGTGTGGGCAGGCTTGCCTTCACCAGGAGGCCCCGGGAACCGAACCCGGGCCTCCCATATGGTAAACGGGAGCCCTACTGATTGAGCCACAGCCGCTTCCCGGAAGCGTATATAAAACATACCAGGGGAATGGGGCATGGTCACAATGGGTGGATAATCACACAATAAATGAGGGAATCTGAATTCCTAGCCTGGAGAGCTCTGCCACAGTCTCCAAGGGAGCAACAATAGTCCTCTGAGTGTAGGGACAGTGCCTGTCATAATAGGAAGACCCACTGATTTTTATTTTTTTTTTTATTGATGACTACCCTTGTGAGTCTTTGCTCTTGTAAATGAGACTTAGCCTGCAGTTGTGGGGTGCCTAAGGGTTTCCACCTGAGAGCCTCCTTGTTGCTCAAAT
>JAKSZT010053887.1:71338388-71413032 GCA_026826555.1 Tolypeutes matacus | reverse complement strand
TGGTGGGCCACACTGTGGGAGATGTTTGTGTGGGATGTGGTGGGAGGTGTGGGAGGTGGGCAACATGGGAATCCCAGTGGGTTCCGTGTAATATTTTGGGTAATCTAAGCACCTCTTAAAATATATGTATATATATATATAAATAACATTTTTGTAAGCAAATACACATATATGCATATATATTTATATATCATTTTGCAAATGTTTGTATGTATTGTGAGAATTTTGATTTTTACCCATAATAAAACAAACAAACAACAACAACAAAAAAAAACAAAAAACAAAAAAAAACGTACCAAATTTTGGGAGTGGACCCCTGACAAAAATAGGGAGTCAGTCTAAAGTTTCAAAATGCACATACATTTAAAAAAAAAAGTTAATTACAGAGAGAATGTACATTTTCAAACAGATTTTTTAAATACATATTTTTTAGTGATGTATATCATTCATATATGAACATAAAGAAACAGTAGGTGTATAGTAAAAGTTGTGAACTTAAAAAAAAAAACATTCACATAGCATCATACAGGGATCCCATACATCACCCCTCCACCAAAACCTTGTATTGTAGTGAAACATTTGTTACAAACTATGCAAGAGCATCATCAAAATATTACTACTAACTATAGTCCATATCTTACATTTGGTGTATTTTCCCCCAACACACCCTCTTATTTTTTTAAATATATTTTTATTACAGAGGTTGTGAACTTACAAAACAATCATGCACATGTGTAGAATCCCCATAGAACATCCCTTCACCAACACACCACACCATGGTGGAATATTTGTTACAGATAATGAGGTAATATCATCAGATTATTACCACCGACCATGGTCCATAGCATACATTTGGCACATTTTTTCCATATGCCCCATTATCAACACAGTACATCTTTGGCATTGATGCAAGAATATTGCAATATTGCTGTTAACCACAGTCCGTAGTTCACACCAATTGTATTTTTCCCATGCTTCTCCACATTTCCACCACCCTGCAAGAGTAACGTACATCCACTCTAGCTCACAGAAAGACACTGTTGCATCTGTACCATCAACCACAAGTCTCATCCACCTTTGGGTTCACTGTTTTATTCAGTCCCTAGATTATTCTCTAGCTTTCTTTCAATTGACATTTACATCCCAAGACTAACCTTTTCAGCCACAATCCCTTTTATAAACCACCTGCTACTCACTATAATGTGTTACCATAAACTCTATCCATTTCCACACTTTTACAGTCAAGTTAATTAAAACTTCTACATACATTAAGCATCAGTAGTTCTTCTCAGCCCTCCTCTTATCTCCTAATAACCTATACTCTAAGTTTTAACTCCATGTGTTTATTCTTCATATTTAGTTCATATTAATGAGGCCATATAATATTTGTCCTTTTGTGTCTGGCTTATTTCACTTAGCATAATATCTTTAAGATTCATCCATGTAACATATGTGTCCCAATTTCATTTCTTCTTATTTCATTGCATTCCATCCTATGTATATACCACATTTTGTTTATCCATTCACTGGTTGATGGACACTTGGGTTGTTTCCATCTTTTGGTAATTGTGAATAATGTCACAATGAACATTGGTGTGCAGATGTCTGTTCGTGTCAGTTTTTATTTCTTCTGGATATGTTCCTAGTAGAGGAATTGCTGAATCATATAGCAATTCTATATTTAGCTTCCTGAGGAAATGCCAAACTGTGATGGTTAGGCTAATGTGTCAACTTGGTCAGGTAATTGTGCCCAGTTGTTTGGTCAAGCAAGCACTGGGATAATTGTAATACAAGGACATTTATGGACTTTAGTCATCAGTGAGTTTACTGCATAGATGGTGATGACATCTACAATCAACCAGGGAGATTGCCGTCAGCAATGAGTGACATTTTATTCAATCAGTTGAATGCCTTAAAAGGGGAAGTGGTTTCAGTATTCAGTGAGAATTTCCCAGCTAATCTTTAGACAGCCAACGTCTCTTGGAATCTCATCAAGGACTTTCATTGGAGCCCCTGGTTTGTAGCCTGCGTGTGGAACCTGGACTTGTGCATGCCCATGGTCATGTGAGTGAGTCTTATAAAATCTTACACTGTTTACAGATATCTCCTGTTGATTCTGTTCCCTAGAGAACACTGACTAATACACTGTCTTCCACAAAGGCTGCATTATTTACAATCCCACCAACAGTGAAGGAGTGTTCCTATTTCTCCACATCCTCTCCAGCAATTTTTGTTTTCTGTTTTTTTTTTTAAATCATAGCTATTCTATGTGTTGTGAGATGATATCTCATTGTCGTTTTGATTTGCATTTCCCTAATAGCTAGTGGTATTAAATATTTTTTCATGTGCATTTTGGCCATTTGTATTTCCTCTTTGGAGAAATGTCTATTTAAATCTTTTGCCCATTTTTTAATTGCATTGCTTGCTCTTTTACTGTTGAGTTGTATGATCTCTTTATATAGAATGGAAATCAAACCCTTATTGGATATGTGGTTCTCCAAATATTTTCTCCCATAGTGGGCTGCTTTACACCTTCTTGATGTAGTCCTTTGAATCATGAAAGTGTTTAAGTCTGAGGAGGTCCCATTTATCCATGTTGTCTTTCATTGCTCGTGCTTTCGGTGTAAGGTTAAGAATGCAACACCTAACACTAGGTCTTGAAGATTTTTCCTACATTTTCTTCTAAGAGCTTTATGGTTCTAGCTTTTATATTTAGGTCTTTGACCCATTTTGAGTTAATTTTTGTATAAGGTGTGAGATAGGGGTCCTCTTTCTTTCTTTGGGCTATGGATATCTAATTCTCCCAGCACCATTTGTTGAATAGTCTCTTCTACCCCAGCTGGGCGGGCTTAACAGGCTTGTCAAAAATCACTTGGCCATAGAGGTGAGAGTCTGTTTCTGAATCATCAATCAGGTTCCATTGGTTTATGTGTCTCTTTATGCCAGTACCATGCTGTTTTTACCATGGAGCTAGGTAGTATGATTTAAAGTCCAGAAGTGAGAGTCCTCCAATTTTGCTTTTCCTTTTTAAGATGTTTCTGGCTATTCGGGGCCCCTTATCCTTCCAAATAAATTGTATAATTGTGTTTTACATCTGTTTAAAAAATGCTGGTGGAATTTTTATTGGGTTTACATTGAATCTGTATATCAAGCTGCATAGAATTGACACCTTAATGATATTTAGTCTTCCAATCCAAGAGCATGGAATGTTCTTCCAATTATTTAGGTTTTTAAAAATTTCTTTTAACAATGCATTGTAGTTTTCTGAATACAATTGGTTTATATCCTTGGTTATGTTTATTCCTAAATATTGTATTCTTTTAGTTGCTATTGTAAATGAAATTTTTTTTCCTGACTTCCCCCTAGATTGCGCATTATGATTGTATAGAAGCACCACTGATTTTTGTGTATTGAACTTGTATCCTTATACTCTACTGAAATCTTTTATTAGCTCTAGCAGCTTTGTTGTAGTTTTTCGGGACTTTATAGATATAGGATTATATCACTTGTGAATAGCAAAAGTTTTACGTCTTCCTTTCTGATTTGGATGCCTTATTTCTTTTTCTTGCCTTATTACTCTAGCTAAAACCTCTAGCATTATATTGAACAACAGTGGTGACAATGGGCATCCTTGTCTTGTTCCTGATCTCAGTGGGAAAGCTTTCAGTCTTTCACCAATGAATACAATGTTAGCTGAGGGTTTTTCATTATATGGTCTTTATCATTTTGAGAAAGTTTCCTTCAATTCCTATCTTTCATAGTGTTTTTATCAAAAAAAGATATTTTGTCAAATGCCTTTTCTGTGTCAATCGATAGGCTCTTATGATTTTTCTTCTTTGATTTATTAATATGGTGTATTATGCTGATTATGTTTCTTGTGTTGAACCGTCCTTGCATGCCTGGTATAAATAATTCTTTTATTGTGTTGTTGCATTTGATTAGCAAATATTTTGTTGAGGATTTTTGCATCTGTATTCATTAGAGAAATGGGTCTGTAATTTTCTTTATTTGCAATATCTTTATCTGGCTTTGGTATTAAGGTGATACTGGCTTCACAGAATGAGTTTTTTAGCATTCCTTCTTGTTTAATTTTTTGGAAGAGCTTGAGTAAGATCGGTGTTAAGTCTTCTTTGAATGCTTGGTAGAATTCACCTGTGAAACCATCTGGTCCTGGGCTTCTCATTTTGAGGAGCTGTTTGATGACTGTTTCAATCTCTACTTGTGATTGGTTTGTTGAGATCTATTTCTTCTAGGGTCAGTGTAGGTTGCTCATGCATTCCTAGGAATTCCCATTTCGTCTACATTGTCTAGTTTTTTGGCATACAGTTGTTCATAGTATCCCTTATGATCTCTTTTATTTCTGTGGGTCAGTAGTAATGTCCCTCCCCCCACCCCTTTATTCCATTTATTTGCATATTCTCTCTTTTTTTTTTTTTGTCAGTCTAGCTAAGAAATTGTTGATTTTGTTAATCTTCTCAAAGAACAAACTTTTGGTTTTGTTAATTCTGTTTTGTTTTGTTTTTTTCTCAATTTCATTTATTTCTTCTCTGACCTTTGTTATTTCATTCCTTCTACTTGCTTTGGGATTAGTTTGCTGTTCTTTTTCTAGTTCCTCCAGCTGTGTAGTTATGTCATTTATTTAAGCTATTTCTTCTTTTTTAATGTAAGCACTGTGGGCTATAAATTTTCCTCTCAGTCCTGCCTTCACTGCATCCCATATGTTCTGATATGTTGTGTTTTCATTTTTATTCATCTTGAAATATTTATTGATTTCTCTTGAAATTTCTTTTTTGCCACTGATTATTTAAGAGTGTGTTTTTAAATCTCCATATATTTGTGAATTTTTCCTTTTTCCACATCTTGTTGATTTCCAACTTTATTCCATTATGATGAGAGAAAATGCTTTGTATAATTTTGATCTTGTTGAGTTTATTGAGATCTGTTTTGTGACCCAACATATGGTCTATCCTGGAGAAAGATCCATGAGCACTTGAAAAGAATGTATATTCTGCTGTTTTGGGGTACAATGTTCTGTATGTCTATTAGGTTTAGTCCATTTATCATATTATTCAAGCTCTCTGTTTCTTTATTGATCCTTTGCCCAGGTGCTCTATCCAATGCTGAGAGTGGTATACTGAAGTCTCCAAATATTATTGTAGAGATATATATTTCTCCCTTCAGTTTTGCCAGTGTTTGCCTCATATATTTTGGTGCATCCTGGTTAGGTGCATATACAGTTATGATTGTTATTTCTTCCTTGTGAATTGCCCCTTTTATTAATATATAATGTCCTTCCTTGTCTCTAATAACTATTTTGTTTTTAAAGTCTATTCCATCCAATATAAGTATAGCTACTCCAGTTTTTTTTTTTGTTTTGTTTTTGTTTTTTTTTGTTACTGCATGTGTGGGATATCTTTTCCCAACCTTTTACTTTCAATCTATTGATCCTTGGGTCTAACATGAATCTCTTGCAGAAAGCATATAGATGGCTCATATTTTCTTATCCATTCCACCAATCTGTGTCTTTTGATTAGGGAATTTAATCCACTAACATTCAATGTTATTATTGTAAAGGCAGTTCTTATTTCACCCATTTTGACCTTTGGGTTTTATCTGTCATTTTATTTTCACCACTCTTTTGACATTTTTAGTTACTGTTACTGATACAATCTTCATTTCTAGACTCTCTTCCAAGCCTCTCTCTCCTGTCTTTTCTTTTCAAGCTGTAACATTGCCTTTAGTATTTCCTGCAACGCCTGTCTCTGTTATAAACTCTCTTAGTTTCTGTTTCTCTGTGAATATTCTAAACTAACCCTCATTTTTGAAAGACAATTTTGCTGGATATAAGATTCTTGGCTGGCAGTTTTTTTCTTGCAGTATCTTAAATATATCATACCACTGCCTTCTTGCCTCCATAGTTTCTGATGAGGTATCAGCATTTAATCTTATTGGGTATTCCTTATATGTTATGCATCCCTTTACTCTTACTGCTCTCAAAATTCTTTGTCTTTGTCATTTGACATTCTGATTAGTATGTGTCTCGGAGTTCATCTATTCAGATTTATTTGGATGGGAGTATGTTGTGCTTCTTGGACAGGGGTATCTATGTTCTTCAATAGGGTTCAGAAATTTTCTACCATTACTTCTTCAAATATTCCTTCTGCCCCTTTTTCCTTCTCTTCTCCTTCTGAGGCAGCCAAGACATGTATGTTTGCACATCTCTTGCTGTCATTTAGTTCCCTGAGACTCTGTTCAACTTTTCCCATTCTTTTCTTCATCTGTTCTTTTGTATGTTTGCTTTTGGAGGTCATGTCTTCAAGCTCACCGATCCTTTCTTCTGCCTCCTCAAATCTGCTGTTATATGCCTTCAGTATATTTTTAATTTTACTTAGTGTGCCTTTTACTCCCATAAGATCTGCTATTTTTCTATGTATGCTTTCAAATTCTTCTTTGTGCTCACCCAGAGTCTTCTTAATATCCTTAATCTCTTTAGCTGAGAGTACCTGCCATTGCCCAGAGAGGCTGAGGGAACACTAGTCCCCTCCTATCCTATTAGTGGTAGGGGTGGATCCACAGGCACCCAACAGTTCAGTCCCTGTAGGCTGAAAGTACCTGCTGTTGCTTGGAGAGGCTGTGGAGACACCATACCCCTCCTATCCTATTAGGTGGTGGGGGTGGATCCACAAGCACCCAACAGTTCAGTCCATGCAGGCCAAAAGTGCCCACTGTTGCCCAGAAAGGCTGTGGAAACACCAGCCCCCTTCTTTCCTACTGGAGGTGTGGGGTGGATCCACAGTTACCTACCAGTCCAGGCCATACAGGCCAAAAGCACCTGCTATTGCCTGGAAAGGCTGAAGAACCCCAGCTCCCCTCCTATCCTTCTTGGGGGTGGGGAGCTACAGGTGTCCAGCTATTCAGTCTATGTGGGCCAAAAGCACCTGCAGTTACCCATAGAGGCTGGGGAAACACAGTCCCTCTTTTGTCCTATTGGGGTGGGGGTGGAGCCACAGGTACCCAACATCAAGTTCTTGCAGGCCAAAAGTGCCTGCAATTGCCTGGAAAGGCTGAGGAAACACCAGCCCCCTCCTATCCTATGAGGCAGCAGAGGTGGAGATGGAATCAAAGGCGTTCAACAAACCAATTCGTGTGAGCTCAAAGCACCTCCAGTTGCCAGACAGGCTGAGGAAACACAGGTGCTGTCGTATCCTATTGGGGTGAGGGGATGGAGCCCCACGTGTCCAACTATTTGTTCCATGCCGGCCCAAAGCACCTGCAGTTACCCAGAGAGGCTGGTGCAGGTCCCCGCAACTTCCTCCCTGCTGGAAGTGGGGCTAGAGCCTAGGCTAGGGCTGCAATTCAATCTGGGTGGAAAGAAGCCAGTCCCTAACTTCACTGTGATTTTCTATCAGCCCTGCTTCTCCTCATACCAGGGGTGGAGTTAAAATGGCATTTACCAGCCTCTTTTTGACTTGGACAGGTTCAAACTTTAGCTGTAATTAGGATTATACTTTAGCCAGCTGAGTTTACTAATCAGTAGCTGAAGTTGGTGGCCAATCATCTCTTCCTCCCCCATTTATGGGAAATGGACCTTCTAACTCCAGCCACAGAATAGCTCCTGATGCAGCTTGCACCACGAGAGACACCGGCCTCCATGGTATGGCCTGCAGTTTCCTGGAGAGGGTGGTACAAGTCCCCCAGCTTCCTCCCTGCCAGAGGTGGGTCTAGGGTTTAGGCTAGAGCTGCAATGCAATCTGGGTGGAAAGAAGCTGGTTCCTACCAGCACTGTGATTTTCAATCAGCCTTGCTTCCCCTCATGCTGGGGGCAGAGTTAAAATGGTGGCTACTGGTGTCTTTCCAACTTGGACAGGTTCAAACTTTAGCTGTTCTTAGGATTATACTTTAGCCAGCTGAATTTAATAATCAGTAACTGAAGTCAGTGCCCAACTGTCTCTTCCTCCCCTCTTTTGTGGGAAATGGAGTTTCCAACTCTAGCCATGAAACAGCTCCTGAGGCGGCCTGCACTGTGGGCTCCAGCCTCCGAGACGTGGAGTGCTCTACTCACGAGCCTTCTCTGCAGATGGGCAGTCTCCTCCTTCCATTCTTTCAAGGATGTTGCAGGATAATTTTCTGGTCTCCTGGGGCCCCTAAACAGGTGATTTTGATAGCTCTGGATGATTACTAACTGCCCTGTAGAATAAGCTGAGTCTTGGAGCTCCTTACTCTGCCACCATCTTGTCCCTCCTCCCTCAAACAGGTATTTGACTCTAACTTGCTGTATCCACTTAGAGCAAAATATGAAAATGGTTTAAAGTGGCAAAAATTATAACTTATTTAAGAGCTATTCCACAAAGATTCTAAAATGATCTGTTTTTCCTGAATCTTAAGGTAAATCACTTTTAAATGACTGTCATTTAGCCTTAGCTTTTAAAGTAATTAAAGTGTAAACTGATAAAAATGAAACCAAATTCCAAGACTATTTTCTCATAATAAAAAAAGGCGAACTTTAAATAAAGAAACTACCATCTGTTTATTTGTTTAAATACTTAAAAAAAAAATAAGCTGTTTTATTTTGATACCTATCTGGTTTTACTAAAGCTGTGAACTTGAATATTGAAATGAACTCAAAACAGATTTGAAAACTAAGCTAAGATTTGGAATACTCTTTATATTCCTACTTCATCAGTAGTATGAGATTGCCTATCTATTTCTTGGAGAATTCAGGAACGTAAATACATTTGATTTTCTGAAACATATAGAAAATTTTTAAAACTTTTGAGTACATTTTATGTATTTTTTCTACCTCTAATAACAACTAAAAATTCAATTATAGGGATACATGCATTCCTGAAAGTCTTAAATGATAATCTGGGGCAGAGTAAAGAGTTGATTTGTTGTCATAAGGTTGTACATCACTGAAAAATCTTGAGTGCCTACATTGAAAAAGCAATCTCTGAAATACCATTAAACAACAAGGAGCTTAAAAATTATAAGGGACAAAATCGTTTGTTTAATATTATAGAACACTTTCAATTTGATTCCATAACTTAAATCTCATTATCTTAGCCCTAGCTGAAAATTTATTTAGCTCAATCTGATTATAGTGAAAGGTATCTTATGTGACGGAAATTAGAGGCAAAAAATACGACACTCTATGTATTTGAGTTCTATTTACCACAATAAATAGAATTCTATACAGTAAAATGTTACCTTGCATCCCTTTCGTATAATGTTTTGGGCAAAATATCTTTGTCCACATAAACTGTATTGGGGTAATACCACACTGTAAATCGAGTATCTTGAAGTCCACAAAGGATATTGCACGTATCACTCCATGCCAAAGTATGCGCCATTGTTCCTTAACATAAAAGAATGTTAATATATTATTAATTTCAATATATAAGTATTAAAATATATTTTTAAAATCAGCTCACATACAAGGCCAAACTAATTTCTTATAGATATGACACTATTTTCTGATGCCATAATGATGAGAACACATGCAAAATTTCACCAAAGAATTTATTAAAATATTTGAATGTTCTACCTAGAACCATGATATTTTAAATTTGTAGGTCTTATTTCAACGGAAATTTGACTGCAGCAGCTAAAGAGTTGCTATTAAAATGGACTCAAGTAGCTTAGAAATGTTATGAGACCAAAACATTATTCAGATTTCTTTAAATAGGCTATTTAATATAATTTATGACACATAAGATCTAAGAAAACTGAAATTAAAATTTAAAATGAAAAATCTTTTACCAAGTTTGATAATTTGTTCTTCCTTCCCAAATCGCTTAACTGAAGTGATATAAAGATCTCTATTTTTATCGATGAAAGCAATTTTTCTATCATTGGTAAGGCCTTTTTGATCCAGAGCAATTTCCATGATTTCATTCTAAAATTTAAAAAATGAAAATACTGGATTAGTTTAAGTGCTTGAAATCAGTTCATTTTAACTATTTAATTATAAGAATTTTTTTTAAGTATCAATGAAATGTTACACTCTTACTTCTAATTATTTAAATAATTTTAAATTGCTAACATACTAATAGTACAAAAGCTGTACTAAAGTGTAGTTACTTTGCATGAAATACAAGGGAAAGGTACTCTGTAAGCTACAATAAAATAATGTATATTTTGGGGGAAGCAGATGTGGCTCAAGCAATTGGGCACCCGCCTCCCACAAGGGAGGTCCTGGGTTTGGTTCCCAGTGCCTCCTGGGGAAGATGGGCAGACAATGAGCAGAAAACACTAAAAAAAAAAAACAACAACATTGAATTGTACACTTTTTTTAAAGTTGTGAATTACAAGGTTGTGAACTATCTGTCAATAAAATTATTTTTTTTTTTAATAATATATATTTTGAAACTCAAAACTGTTAAACCTCCTATCTGCTCTCTTGTCTTCCCTTTAGGTTAAAAGACAGACATGAGAGCTGTTTTGATTAATAAGTTCCTCACATCAAAATTTACTCTAAGTAAATTGTCAATGACAACTCTTACAAATCATTGAAAGTCATATCTTAATGACTTGTAAAAATTGATTTATGAAAATATGTGGCAATCTTATATTTCTAGAGCCTTAAACTTTACAGTTTTTCAATATTCACTTCTTATGAAACAGGAAACAACTCTGAGATGTATTATAATAACTTTGCTAATGAGAAGACTAACACTTTATAGTCCTTAAGTGATTTTGCTCAGAAAAAGCTGGTAACATGCATATCTTCAATCTACAATCTAGACTTCTGACAGCAAGATCAGTGCTTTAACCTATTGTACTATTATATTAGCTAGTGAAATGAACTTCCTTATAAATTAAAAATGGATTCATTTCAGTATGGTTCAGTATGGATTCATTTCAATAATACAAGAGATGTTTGAAGATTTTACTAGGAACTGTGAATTCAACAAGAATCATGCTCATGCCACCAAGTTAGTGTCATATAAGACACTATAAGTTACTACAAATAACACCTTTTAGGAAACAAAACAATTAAACATTATACCCTTATTGTAGCAGTTTGGCATTATTTATGAATTCCAAAACTAGATATTGGATTATGTTTGTGAACTGGTCTTTTCCTCTGGGCATATTAGATTATATTGGATTCAGAGGTTTACTTGATTAAATAATGATTAAGGCTTTTATTGGGCCACGTCAGTAGGATGTTGAGTCCTCACCCCCCTTGGTGGGCGGGGACTCACAGAAAAACCTCACTGCAGAGAAGGGAGGTTGGAGTTTTTGAGCTGGTGCCCCAGGAAGTAAGCACACAGGGGACCTTGGTTGTGAGGAAAGAGAGAAGGCCTCTGGAAAAGAGACAAGGCATTTGCATGACAGTTCATAGCTGGCCTTGTGGAGAGAACAAAGCAGCTGAGCCCGGAGAGAATCGAGCCCCAGGAAGAGAGACAAAGCCTAGAGAGCTTGACCATGAAGCCTTAAGAAGAGGAAGGCTGAACATTGGCAGCCATCTTGCTCCAACACGTGGCAACAGACTTTGGTGAGGGAAGTAACTTATGCTTTATGGCCCAGTAACTGTAAGCTTCTACCCCAAATAAATACCCTTTATAAAAGCCAGCAGATTTCTGGTATTTTGCATCAGCACCCCTTTGGCTGACTAATACACTTATCCAAGTTGATGAATCGGTATAAGCCACATACCAGTTCATAATACATTTTTTAAAAATTCTGCTCTTTCTTGGGATATTATTATACAAATAATTTATTATTATATAGATAATAATTTATATTTTAAAGAAGAAAAGAATTTCTTCTGTGTATATCAAGGTATGCATGAAATATAACTAGGTATTTTCAAAATAGAAACCTTTCAGAGAAACTGATCTTTACAATAAAGAATTGCTTATCATCATCATTATCATCAAAAGTACCTAGTTTATTTTTTTAAAAAAACACTGTTAAACAGATATGGTTCTTCTCTGAGAAATTCAAAATCAAAGATGGACAATAATAATGATGCCTATGTACATAGTGGGGGAGGGGGAGTTCCCTCCTCATACTCACTTCATTCAGCAGGATTCCCCCATTTCCCCCTTGTCCAAACCAACTCTCCCTACTTCTGTTTTATTACTCCTGGGTAACTCTTTGCAGTAGGACATGGAAGCAGCCTCATGTTTATTAAACCTTCTTCCTTACCCTACATTAATATCCATTTAATAAAAGATTTGAGTTTTAGTTTTTGCTCTGTCATTAATTTGGGAAGATCTTCAGGATTTAGGTTCTTCATATATAAAATGAAATAGTCAGATTGGGTGATTTGGTGGATTTTTAATGGAATAAAGAATAATAGAATAATAGAATCTCAAATTTTAAGGTATTAAATGTAATTGAGTGAAGTCACCGCTCTTTTTACAATGTTGGGAAAAATATTCTGGAAAAAGTTATCACATCAAAACAAATGTTTATTAAAATCTCATAAAATGACTCTCATTTCAATTCTACTAGCAAAAATAATGACTGCATCTTGAATTTATTCCCTTTTTATGTTTAAATCTATTGAAAAGGAAAAACATTTTTACATGCTCTTGTGACTACAACGGAAAGGATATGGGAAAACAGGTATCTCGTATATTACCTGTGCGACTGTAAATTGATATAATCTTTTTGGAAGGTAATTTGACAATATTTATTAAAATTACACATGTTTTTACTTTGACCCAGTAACAACCTTTCAAGAATTTATCTTACAGATAAACTAGCACATGTACAGGAAGACGTATATATGAGGTTATTCATCTCAGCAGTGTTGCAATAGCAAAAGACTGGAAATAACCTAGATGTCCATCAACTGGGGACAGGTTAAATAAACACTGATACATCTATAGAATTTTATACTATACAGTGGGGGATAGAAGGACTGGAGAGGCACTTTTTGTATTGATAATGAAAGATCTCAAGAATAGATTTTATTATGGAAAAAACAAGGTACAGAGCTGTATGTTACATTTGTGTAAAGGGGTGGGGGGAGTATATATATCAGTTTTGTTTGTATATGCACTAAAAAATCTCTGGAAAAATACATAAAATATTGATCACTTATTTACTTATTTGGTAGAAAGGAACTGTATTGACAAGGAACAGGTATAGTAGGGAAACTTTTTCACTGTTTACTTTTTTATGCTTTTTGATTTCTGAATCATATGAATGTATGTGTTACTCAAATTTAAAACAACTTAATATTTACAAAAAGAATAACAAACAATTTAGAGTAACACTTGGCTAGAAGCATTAAATAGTAAAGTTATAAAATATTGTTAGACCCTAATATATCACTTATTAGAAGGCTACCTCAATAGAATGTGCTCCTTTGTTTATTTTAAGGCTAAATATGCTAAGTCAGTAAACAATTCATAATTCAAGGTCTTTTTGTACATGTATAGAAAAATTTTTTTCAGTTAAACTAGTCTTAAAATCTAAAGAAAATGCTGTCTAAGGAGAGGACTACTGAAAAATGCAAGATGTTTAGAAATGTTAACATGTTTTTATTGATTGATAAGTGCTAAAAGTTTAATCAAGATAGAGTATTTTATTTAAAAGTAATAAATAGCCTGGTCAATTGACATATAAATCAGATACTTTTATTCAATTAATTTGTATATAAAGCTTTCTATTACAGACTTACTTTATCCAGTGCGTAACAGTTTTAGGGCAAAATCCTCCACGTAGAATGCACATTTATTTTAAATATAAAACTAATTTCTAAGTTTCCATCCTTAAAAAAAAAAAAGGATGGAAATAAACAGGGACTATTTATATTAGAAATAGCTACAATCCATTACCTTATGAGAAAGAAGCTTCCCATCACCTAATGGTTTTCCAGTTGATGCCTCAAAGAGGAAGATTACTTGAAAAAAAAAAAGAAAGAGTATAACATTAATTAATATATTAATTGTTTTAATTGGTAAATGTGATAGTAAGGCTCATGTATCAACTTGGTCAGGTAATGGTCAAGCAAGTACTGGCCTAATTGTTACTGTGAGGACATTTCGTGAACTTAAAGCATCTGTAAGTTGATTGCATCTATGGCTGATTCCATCTACAATCAACAGAGGAAATTGCCTTCAGCAATGAGAAACGTCTCATCCAATCAGTTGATGGCCTTAAAAGAAGAAGTGATTTCAGCATTCAGGTAGAGAATTCCCGTATCTACCTCAGGCAGCCAGCATCTCCTAAGGACCTTCATCCAAGTCCCTGGCTTGCAGTTTGCCCTATGGAATTTGGACTCATGCATCCCCACGGTTGTGAGAGACAATTTTATAAAATCTCATACTATTTACAGATATAATAGGGACCGTTATATCTCCTATTCTCAGTCACAGTTGTTCAGGCAGGGTCAACTCATCTCCACTGACTAAATACATTTGACCCAGACTTGGCATATGAGACCTAATGCTGGGACTTTTTACTGGAAATACTGGGGAAGAAAAGCATTCTTTCTGCTGAGAACCCTAATACTGTAAATTTCAATAAAATTATCATATTCCTCATGAGAAATCATTTAATCCTCTGGACAACAGGCTATCTTTCAATCAGAAGATCAGCAGTGTGAAAATCCTATTTATTCACGGGGCTATATTTTGTATGAAAACAGTGGTACTTAACCCTTCTTTCTAAAACATACATTCCCTAATTAAAACTGTTATTGATGGCTTAGCATCAGTGGTCCACAGGCTGAACAATGGCAAGTCCAATACTGAATGTGACTTGTTATTTTGATAACTCTGGTTTAGACCAATCATTAGAAACTATCATATTCCACCAAAGAAAAATGTGGAATTCCTACTATAATACTAGGCAATGAATGAGTTAAGTGCTCTTCAGCTCCCTGTCAGTATACTACCAATAAGTGAGAATCTCCATAAGTCATAAGTCAACCATTATTATATTACAAATTGATGGCCTCACAATGCTTGGCTTAACCTCAAAACTCTGTAACCATGGTTGGAGATGTCTTAAAAAACCTCTCTACAAGGTCTCCAAAGGCCACAAACACTTGCTTTTGGAGTTCAGCTAGCTCCCAGTATGAGAATTCCCCTGAAACTTTAAGGCAAAATTTGTAGAATTGCCCCCTGCATGTCTCAGGAAGCCCCTGAATTTTTAGAATTATCTTAGAAGAAAGGATACATGCAAATGAAAACCCAGTCTGTAAAACAATTATTTTTCAGTTTGGATCATGACTCTTTTTAGCTCTAAAAGTATTACTTCTAAAGTAATTTTCTTTGTTTAAGGGCTGTTAGCAATGATTTCTATTCCTGTTAGCTGGGGGATTTAGCTCCCATATTGAAATGGGGTAGATATTTCATGATTAAATATTTTCCATAGATAGTCAAGAATTGTTTTTAACACAAATAAACCCTTTTCTTGGAAGCCACCAATAGATATGAAATATTTTTTGAGATAATGTAAATATAAAAGAACATTTTTTTCTGTATACAAATGAAACTTTTGGTAGTTTTAGATTTAAGACCTCAATTTGTCTCTAACTTATCTCCAAACTTACTTATAATAACCCTGATCTTCACCTCATACACTCCCACCTCAGACAAAAGTATCTGTTGCTTATATCACTTCACCCACCCCATTCTTTACCTGTGCATTTTCACTTTAACTGCCCAGCTTTCTTCAATATGTTATTCTGTCAATCATCCCCACTTTCTTTCTCTTATACATTAAACCACTCCTTTTCTTCTGGTTCACCCTTCATAGCAAACAAAAATATTAGAGTCACTCTCATTAAAAAAAAAAAAAAAAAAGTCCTGAAGATGGTGTTAGAGTAAGGCATTCCAAGAGTCAGCTCATCCTACAGGGCAGTTAGTAATCACTCAGAGCTACCTAAAGCACCTGTTTGGGGGAGCCCAAGAGACCAGAAAAGCATCCTGCAACATCCTTGAAGGAATGGAAGGAGGAGACTGCCCATCTGCAGTGAAGATTCCTGAGTAGAACACTCCATGCCATGGAAGCTGGTGCCCATACTCCACTGGCAGCGCAAGCTGCCTTGGGAGCTGTTCTGTGGCTGGAGTTGGAAGCACCATTTCCCATAAATAGGTGAGGAAGAGATGGTCGGGCAACGACTTCAGCTATTGATTCGTAAATACGACTGGCTAAAGTATAATCCTAAGAACAGCTAAAGTTTGAACCTGTCTGGTATCTCCATTTTAACTCTGCCCCCAGCATGAGGGGAAGTGGGGCTGATAGAAAATCACAGTGACAGTAGGGACTGGCTTTTTCCCACCCAAATCCGACTGCAGCCTTAGCCTAGGCTCCAACCCCACCTCAGCAGGGAGGGAGCTGGGAGAACTGCACCAGCCTCTCCAGGCAACTGCAGATGCATTCAGATGGCACAGACTAGATAGTTGGACACCTGGGGCTCCATCTCCGCCCCAGCAGAATAGGACAGAAGTTGGGTTTCCTTGGCCTCTCTGGGCTACTGCAGGTGGTATTAGCCCACACAGACTGTTTTTTTGAATGCCTTAGATTCCATCCCCACTCCCGCACCCCCTGGCAGGATAGGAGAGTCTAGTGTATCTTCAGCCTCTCTGTGCAACTGCAGGCGCTTTAGCCTACAAAGACTGGATACTTGGACACCTGTAGTTCCATCCCTGCCCCCAATAGGTTAGGAGAGGAGCTGTGTTTCCTCAGCCTTTCTGGGCACCTGCAGGTTCTTTTGCCCACATGAACAGATTTGTTGAGTGCCTGAGGCTCCACATCCACCCCCCCCTCCCATAAAAAAGGAGGAGTCTGGTGTTTCCCACCCTCTCTCTGGGCAACTGCAGGTGCTTTTGACCTGCACAAACTTGACCGTTGGATGCCTGTTGCCACACCCCCAGGCTCCAAAAGGACAAGAGGGGGAGATGTTTCCCCAGCCTCTCTGGGTGCTTTTGACCCAACAGACTAAATAGTCGGATACCTGTGGCTCCCTCCATCCCCTCCCTACATCATATCAGAATCTATGCAATGTAGCAAAGGCAATGCTGAGAGGGAAATTTATAGCCCTCAGTGCTTACATTTAAAAAGAAAAAAGAGCTAAAATCAATGACATAACTACACAGTTGAAGGAACTAGAAAAAGAACAGTAAACTATTCCCAAAACAAGTAGAAGGAATGAAATAACAAAGATCAGAGCATAAATAATGAAACTGAGAACAAAAAAAACTACAGAGAGAATTGACAAAACCAAAAGTTAGTTCTTCAAGAAGATTAACAAATTCAACAAACCTTTAGCTAGACTGATAAAGAAAAAAGAGAAGATGCAATAGAATGAAAAATGAAAACCAGGACATTACTACTGACCCACAGAAATAAAAGAGCTGAGAAGAGGATTCTATGAACAACTAGATGCCAAAAAACTAGATGATGTAGACAAAATGGACAAATTCCTAGGAATGAACAACCTACACTGACCCTAGAAGAAGAAGACCTTAACAAACCAATCACAAGTAAAGAGATTGAAACAGTCATCAAACAACTCCCCAAAATGAAAAGCACAGGACCAGATGGTTTCACAGGTGAGTTCTACCAAGCATTCAAAGGAGAAATAACACTGATCTTACTCAAGCTCTTCCAAAAAATTGAACAAGAAGGAATGCTACCAAACTCATTCTATGAAGCCAACATCACCCTAATATCAAAACCGGATAGGCAGATAGATGTGGCTCAAATGTTGGGTGTCCATTTCCCATATGGAGGGACCTGGATTCGATCCCCGGGACCTCCCCGTAAAAACAACAACAACAACAACAACAAAAAAAAAAAACGGATAAAGATACTACAAAAAAGGGAAATTACAGACCCATTTCTCTAATGAATATGGATGTAAAGATCCTCAACAAAATACTTGCTATATTGAATCCAACAACACATTAAAAGAATTATTCATAATGATCAAGTGGGTTTTATACCAGGCATGCAAGGGTGGTTCAACTCAAGAAAATGAATCAGTGTAATACACCACATTAATAAATCAAAGAAGAAAAATCACATGATCCTAACAATTGATGTAAAATAGGCATTTGAGAAAATACAGCATCCTTTCTTGATAGATAGGATTCCTATAAAAGATAGGAATTGAAGGAAACTTTCTCAACATGATAAAGGCTATATATGAAAAATCCATAGCTAACATTGTACTCAATGTTAAAAGACTGAAAGCTTTCCTGTTGAGACTGGGAGCAAGACAAGGATGCACACTGTCACCACTGTTGTTCAATATAGTGCTAGAGACTCTAGCTAGAGCAATCAGGCAAGAAAAAGAATTAAAGGCATCTAAATCAGAAAGGAAGAAGTAACACTTTGCTATTTGTAGATGATATGATCCTATACCTAGAAAGTCCTGAAAAATCTACAACAAAGCTGCTAGAGGGAAACGGATGTGGCTCAAGTGATTGGGCTCCCATCTACCATATAGGAGGTCCAGGGTTTGATTCCCAGGGCCTCCTGGTGAAAGGCAAGCTGGCCTGAGCGGAGAGCTGGCCCATGCAGAATGCTGGCCCATGCAGAGAGCTGGTGCAGCAAGATGATGCAACAAAAAGAGACACAGAGAAGAGACAATAAGAGATGCAGCAGACCAGGAAGCTGAGGTGGCGCAAGAGATTGATGCCTCTCTCCCACTCTGGAAGGTCCCAGATTGGTTCCTGGTGTCGCCTAAAGAGAAGACAAGCAGACACAGAAGAACACACAGAAAGCAGACAGCAAGTGCAAAACAATGGGGGGCGGGGGGATTAAATAAATAAATCTTAAAAAAAAAAAGCTGCTAGAGCTAATAAACAATTTCAGCAGGGTGGCAGGATACAATATTAATACACAAAAATTAGTAGTGTTTCTATACGCTAGTAACATACAATCTGAGGAGGAAGTCAGGGAAAAAATTCCATTTAAAACAGTGACTAAAAGAATCAAACATTTAGGAATAAATTTAATCAATGATGGAAAGCACTTGTACTCAGAAAACTACAATGCATTGCTAAAGGAAATTTAAAAAGATCTAAATAATTGGCAGAACATTGGTTGTTCATGGATTGGAAGACTAAATATCATTAAGGTATCAATTCTACCCAAATTGTTATAGATTCAATGCAATCCCAATAAAAATTCCAGCAGCACTTTTTAAAGAAATGGAAAATATAATGATCAAATTCATTTGGAAGTGTAAGGGGCCCTGAATAGCCAGAAACATCTTAAAAAGGAAAAGCAAAATTGGAGGACTCTTACTTCCAGACTTTAAATTATACTACCTAGCTACAGTCGTAAAAAGAGCATGGTACTGGCATAAAGATAGACACATAGACCAATGGCACCTAACTGATGGTTCAGAAACAGACTCTCACATCTATAGTCAAGTGATTTTTGACAAGCCTGTCAAACGCATCCAGATGGGGCAGAATAGTCTTTTCAGCAAATGGTCCTGGGAGAACTGGATATCCATAGGCCAAAGAAAGAAAGAGGACCCCTATCTCACACCTTATACAAAAATTAACTCAAAATGGATCAAAGACCTAAATATAAAAACTGGAATCATAAAGCTCCTTGAAGAAAACGTAGGGAAATATCTTCAAGACCTGGTAGTAGGTGGTGGATTCTTTTTTTTTCTCAAGATATATATATATATTTTAATTTTTTTTATTATAAAGAAGTTTTAGATTACATAAATGTTAAAACAAAATACAGAGGATTCCCATATACCCTACCCCCTCTCCCTCCAACACTTTTCACTATTAACAACATCTTTCATTAGTGTGGGACATTTGTTACAACTGATAAATACATATTGAAGCATTGCTACCAACCATAGTCTATAGTTTACATTATGGCTTATACTTTGCACCACACAATTTACAGGTTTTGACAAAATATATAATGGCCTTATCTGTCATTGCAATGTCATGCAGAACAATTGGTAGTGGATTCTTAAACCTTACACTGAAAGCATGAGCAATGAAAGAAAACATGGATATATGGGATCTCCTCAAACTTAAAACACTTTTGTGATTCAAAGGACTTCATCAAGAAGGTGAAAAGCAGCCCACTCAATGGGAGAAAATATTTGGAAACCATGTATTTTATAAGGGTTTGATTTCCATTCTAAATAAAGAGATCATACAACTCAACAATAAAAGAGCAAGCAATCCAATTGAAAAATGGGCAAAAGATTTAAATAGACATTTCTCCAAAGAGGAAACACAAATGGCCAAAAAGCACATGAAAAAAAAATGTTCAATACCACTAGCTATTAGGGAAATGCAAATTAAAAAGACAATGAGATATGTCACACTGCATAGAATGGCCAATATTTTTAAAAAACAGAAAACAATAAGTGCTGGAGAGAATGTGGAGAAATAGGAACACTCCTTCACTGTTGGTGGGAATGTAAAATGGTGCAGCCTCTGTGGAAGACAGTTTAGTGCTTTCTCAGGAAGCTAATTATATAACTGCTATATGATCCAGCAATTCCTCTAGTAGGAATATATCCAGAAGAACTGAAAACTGGGATGCGAATATACATTTGGTACACTGATATTCATAGCAGCATTATTCACAATTGCCAAAAGATGGAAACAACACAAGTGCCATCAATTGATAAATGGATAAACAAAATGTGGTGTATATATATATATATATATGATGGAATACTATGCTGTGGTAAGAAGAAATGAAATTGGGACACATATGATAACATGGAAGACATTATGTTAAGTGAAATAAGTCAGACACAAAAGGACAAATATTGCATGGTCTCACTAATATGAACTAAATACGAAGAATAAATGCATGGCAGTTAAAACCTACAGTATAGGTATTAGGAGATAAGAGAAGGGCTGAGAAGGAGTACTGATGCTTAATGTATGTATAAGTTTTCATTAACTTGACTGTAAAAGTGTGGAAATAGAGTTGATGGTAACATATTATAGTGAGTAGAACTAATGCAGCTGGTTTATAAATGGGATTGTGGCTGAAAAGGGTAGTCTAGGGATGTAAATAACTGAAAGAAAGCTAGAGAATAATCTAGGGACTGAATAACACAGTGAACCCAGAAGTGGATGAGAATTGTGATTAATAGTACAAATACAAGAACATCCTTCCATGAACTTAGAACAGATGCATGTCACTATTGGAGCGTGGTGGGAATGTGGAAAAGCATGGGGAAAAAACAATGTACCTATGAACTATAATTAACAATTCTGTAATATTCTTGCATCAATGATGAAGATAAACTGTGTTAATAATAGGGTGGTATGGAAAAATATGCCAAATGTATGCTATGGACCATAGTTAGTGGTGTAGTAGTCTCATGATATTATGTCATAATCTATAACAAATGTTCCACAATGGTGTGGTATATTGGTGGAGGGGTGTTGCATGGTAATTCCACATATGTGCATGATGTTTTTTTAAGTTCGCAACTTCTCTAATAAAAATATAGTTTAAAAAAAGTCCCTCACCACTCTCAAATAATCACTGTTAATTCTTTACCTCTTTTTTTTTTTTAAGATTTATTTATTCACTTTATTTTTCTTTATTTATCTCCCCCCTCCCCCCAGATGGTTCTTTCATCTGTCTGCTCATTGTTTGCTAACCTTCTCTAGGAGGCACCAGGAACCAAACCCGGGACTTCCCACATGACAGGCAAGTGCCCAATGGCCTGAGTCACATCTGCTCCCTGAAGGCTGTGGCGTCTGCTGGCTTGTGGCATCTGCTCTTCGTAGCAGGGGCAGCGTCTAGCTCATTGCGGTGGAGGCGGTGTCTGTTCGTCTTCTTTTAGGAGGCACTGGGACCCAAACCTGGGACCTCCCATGTGGTAGGCAGGTACCCAAAGGGTTGAGCCACATCCGCTTCCCTCTTTACCTCTTTTTAATTCTAAACTTCCTAAGGCAAAGTCATTGTAGCTTTTAACCACTCTCCACTCGCCAACCTATTACAATTTGTAGTTCAATCTCACTACACTAACACAAAGCTCTTGCTTGGATCACTAATGACCCATATGCTGTCAAATCAAAGAGCCTATTTTTAGTCTGCAATCCAAGTGTCTACTTTTAGTGTTGATCTTCCAGCAGCAATGGATGCTCCTGACCAACCTTTCTTTCTTGAAACTCCTATACAGGCTACATGTAACACTGTTTTTTATTGATTCCCTCCCTCAATTGTGGACCATCCCCCTCATTCTTCTTTGCTAGTTCTTCCTTATCTGGTGACCCTTTAATATATTATTGTTCCCAAGGTTTTCTTGGGTGCCTCTTCACAACATATATTTTCCTTGCTTTCATCTACTTTCATGACATCAACCACTAACCTAAATAATGATAATTCAAAGCTCTCTATTTCCAACCCCAACCTTTCTCTGATTTGCTGTAGGTAAAATTGTGAAAATAACAGGAAAAGTTATACTGAAGGAGAATGAAATAAATACTGCCTCTGTTCCCCTTCTCTGTTTTACCAAAGGCTTCTTCCTAGTCTCAAGCATGACAATGCTATTGGTGGCTGTTGTTTTCTCTTTTTAAAAAGATTGCTGGGGAAAAAAAGACTGTTGGAAAATTTCAGAGGTTCTCTTTAAATAATTCCCAAATAACTCCAGCTCCAGATTTATTCCAATTGTAGTAATTTTATATACCTGAACATATGTGCATTAATCAGGGTTCTCTAGGGAAACAGAATCAACAGGAGATATCTTTCAATAATATGAGATTTTATAAGAGTCTCTCACATGACCGTGGGGATGCACAAGTCCAGGTTCCACAAGCAGGCTGCAAACCAGGGCTTCCAATGAAAGTCCAGTGAAGGTCCTTGGTGAGTTTCTGGGAGACATTGGCTGTCCAAAGATGAGCTGGGAAATTCTCTCTGAATGTTGAGATCACTTCCCCTTTTAAGGCATTCAACTGATTGGATAAAGCATCACTCATTGCTGATGACAATCTCCCTGATTGATGTAGATGTAATCGGCCATCTATGCAGTAAACTCACTGGTGACTAAGGCCCATAAATGTCCTTGTATTACAATTAGCCCAGTGCTTTCTTGACCAAACAAATAGGCACAATTACCTGGCCGAGTTGACACATTAGCCTAACTATCACAATATGCATAGGGTTACAAAAATGAAAGAGAAGTAGAATGAGTGCTCAGAAAAAAAGGGACAATTTGTACAGGTCATGAAAATGCTAAAATATATATAAACCATATTTAAATTCCAGAGGATTATACTTTTAGTACATTGATTATTAGCTTTTAATAAACTATAGGATAAGTTTGACATCACTGGCTATATGCACAGTGGAAATCATGTTATGACAACAGCAATACTGTCATATTCTTGCATCAATGCCAAAGATGTATTGTGTTGATAATGGGGGGGGGTATGGAAAAAGTGTGCCAAATGTACGCTATGGACCATAGTAAGGAGTAATGGTCTGATGATATTCTCTCACAATTTTCCACAACACATTTTCCACAACATTGTGGTGTATTGCTTAAGGGTTGTTGTATGAGAATTCTATATATGTGCATGATTGTTTTGTAAGTTCACAACTTTTGAAATAAAAATATATGTAAAAATATATATATTTAATAAAAATATATATGCACAAAAGAGTTTCATTTGAAAAAGTAAAACACTTGATTAATTGTATAAAAACAATTCAGAATATTTTTAAAAAATAAATTAGATATATACTGTAAAATGGTAATTTTTGGTTTGTAATTTCAGGGTTTTTACAAAATATGTTACAAAACATGTTAAAGGTTATAAACTAACTTCAGAGCTCCAGTGTGAGTTGGTGTTGAGATTGGGGATATTTGTTTTTAAAATTTGAATATTTATAGAAATAATGTAAAAATTTAAAAGAACGAGAATAAGATAACAAAATTACAGTGTAAAATGAATGCAGTATATTGAAAGAACTCAGTTATATTTTAAATTAAAAATACGGGTCAGGGAAGCAGATGTGGCTCAAGCAGTTGGGCACCTGCTTGCCATACGGGAGGTTCCAGATTCGGTTCCCAGTGCCTCCTAAAGAAGACGAGCAAGACAGTGAGCTGACGCTAGGGAATGGCATGGCAAAATGACACGAGAAAGAGACACAAGGAGAAAACACAATGAGAGACACAACAAGTAGGAGTGGAGGTGGCACAAGCCATTGGGTGCCTCCCTCCCACATGGGAGGTCCTGGGTTTGGTTCCCAGTGCCTCCTAAAAAAGAAGATGAGCACACAATTTGAATAGAAACAGAGAGCAGATAGCGAGTACAAAACAATGGGGGGGGTAGAAATAAATAAATCTATAAAATAATATGTATGGGTCAGATCATGGGACATAACTTATTCACAGACTCTTATTTTTAAAGTAAGAAGATTCATTTATCTCTCTGAATCATTTGTTAAGGATAAATTGGCAGTTCAATACTTAGGGAAAAAATTGGTTGTCTTTAGAGCAGAAAATGAAGAGTCTCAGATGTGGCAGAAAAAAAAAGAAAAGAAAAAGAAAATGAAGAGTTTTTCCATACCTAGTCAATATGGTTAAATCAACTTCTAAACATTAGATCTTTATAAAATGAGCCCATTCCCCCCCCCCACACACACACACACACTGTATAGCATTATAAAATTAGATGTGTATCTCCAATGGAAGAGAACCATTCTTCAATAAACAAAGTAGGCTCTGTTTTCAAGGAAGTAATAAAAATGGGGGTCTAATCCATGGCATGCCTTTTTCTCTCATTACCTGGTAGCTAAGGGACATCCAATTCAATTCCCCACCAATAATTATAGCTGCATGCAGATCTCTAAACAAATGTGTCATGTAAGTAGAGTTTAATTTGTATCATAATCTTAGACTTGACTAATTGATTTTAGGAAAGTCTTCACATAAAAAATTATTTCTTCACTTTTAACACAAGCTAGAAATTACATCCCATTTATTTAAATGAGTAATTTATACTCAAAAGCAACCTAATATGTAGTTTTTATTTTACTGAATGTAGAGAGCTAAACCCTGAGGTTTCTGTTCAAACTGTGACTTTGTAAGAAATTTTACCATATTTTAAATGAAAATATGTTCTGAGTAAACAATGATTGCCATAGGAATTCTCTATTTAGATTTAGAAGAAATGTTCCAACTATTATAATTACTTTTATATTTCCAAGTACATTGAGATAGGGAAGATTAACAGACCTTTAAAACAGTATTAAAGGGAAACGGCTGTGGCTCAATTGGTTGGGCTCCCGTTTACCATATGGGAGGCCACGGGTTCGATTCTTGGGCCTCCTAGTGAAGGCAAGCCGGCCCTGCATGGCATGGGGAGCTGACGGCCAATGACCCAACAAAGGGAGATAAGCAGACACAGAAAAATGCAAAGCAAATGGACATAGCGAGCACAAGCAGCAAGGGGGGGATAAATAAATAAATAAAAATAAATCTTAAAAAAAAAAAAAAAAAACAGTATTAAAAACGTGAAACAAGAAAAATAGTGAAAATTTACAGATGTGAATTAACTACAGAAAAATTCAGAATAAGACATATTCAGTTGGAAACACACATATTTTAATAAAGCCTCCATCTAAAATATATGGTGTTAAATAAGAAAAATATAGACAACATGTATTAGACAGCCGAAGGGGTGCTGATGTAAAATACCAGGAATCTGTTGGTCTTTATAAAGAGTATCGATTTGGGGTAGAAGCTTACATTTACCAGGCCATAAAGCATAAGTTTCTTCCTTCTCCAAAGTCTGTTGCCACGTGTTGGAGCATTACAGCTGCCGACGTTTGCCCGGGTTCAGGCTGCTTAGGTTCCTCTCTTCCGGGGGCTTGCATCTCTCTGGGCTCAGGCTTGCTTTGTGCCACAAGGCCTGCTGTAGACTATGAGGCAAATGGCTTGCTTCTCTTCACAGGGCCTTCTCTCTTTCCTCATGACCAAGCTCCTCTGTACGCTACTTCCCAGGGCTCCAGCTCAAGACTCCGCATCACAACTCCAACTCAAAATTGCTCCAATACTGTCCTCTGCCATGTCTTTTATCTTCGAGACCCCACCCACCAAGGGGTGGGGCTCAATGCCCTATTGACGTGGCACAGTCAACGCCCTAATCATAATTTAATCATGCCCAGATTAACAGACCATTTACAAGCATAATCCAATATCTATTTTTGGAATTCATAACTATATCAAATTGCCAAACTGCTAAACTCTACCCTCTGTATTCCAAAAATACATTACAACATTCAAAAAACCTTAAATCAGTAACAATGCAGGTACAAAATCATATCATAGTCAGTTTAAAGAAACACAGTTTGTCTTGAGGCTAAGTCCTGTCTGCTATAGACCTCTGAAACTTAAAAAATAATTTACCTGCTTGCAATACACAAATGGAAAGGCAAAGAATAAATATTTTCATTACCATAAGGAGAAACTGGGAGGTTAAACATGAGTCATGAGTCCTCTACAGTTCAATAAACCTGCAGGGCATCCTCCATTTGATTTCAAAGTCTGAGAGTCATTAAGATGATGGTTTCTTCTCTTTGGGGCCACGGGGGAACCTACCCTTTCCACAGGCTTGCCCAACGGCCATTTTCTTGGTTCCACCCTCATCAAGCATCTGGGTGTCAACCAAGCTCCAGGCCTCACCCTCCAAGACTGGTGGGGTGATTGCCACACCTTACCCAGTCTTTGGGTTAGAGTCTTAGCCCCCATAGTATGGTGAGGTGAAGACAACATTGCTCCTAACCTATGGCATATAGGCTCAACCATCTCAGAGCAACGAGTTGACCACCTGGTCTTCCCTAACTTTTGGTATACAGGCTCAACCCTCTCAGAGCAACTAGTTGACCACTTGGCCTTCCCTAATCCATGGGGGACAGGTCCACCCCTCTCAGACCTATGGGGTGCTGACCTTAACCACCCTAATCTTTGAGGAATGTGCTCCACCCTCCCTGCACCCTTGGGAAGTGAAACTCTTTCTAAATATCAAATGGGAACATCCACCCTCTTCAACTGCTGGCGCAAACTCACCCTTTCTGTACACATGGGTGGGGCTCCTCTCTTGGCCCAAGGTGATGTCTTAATTCCAGATCTCAGTTTCCATGGTTTCCTTCTTAAAGCTGTTTCTCCTTCACTCTCTCCTCTCCATGTCCTTTTTGTCCAAGCTGACAGTGGTTTTGTTCATACAACTCTCTCAAAAACTTTGTTGGTTTAGCATGCAGGAAGCAGGGGTCCAAGCCATCAGACAGTAAGACTATCCACAAATCTTTCCAAGATAACTGCATCTTCAATCCTAATTTACAAGTTCCAAGTTTAGCTAAGTTTTCATATGGAGCACTTTCATCTGAGAACTTGATTTCCAGAGGCTTGGAATTTCTAGAATCAGTTTCTGTTTTCTTTGTGCCCAACAGTTCAGTTGTGAGCTTATCCCGCTCATCTAGCATTTTGCTATAAACTGCAAGGAGAAGCCAAGCTGCATTCTCCAAGTTTACCTTGGAAAGTTCTTCAGCTAAATTCTCAAGTTCACCATTTTCAAATTCTGTCTTCCATAAAACACCAGGAGTTAATCTTGCTAAATTCTCTGCAACTTTAAAATACGATCGCTTTTCCTCCAGTTTCCAATAATAGTTTCATCATTTACTTCTAAGGCATCATAAAAAGTCTCTTTAGCATCCATATTACTATCAACAGTCTCTTCAAAACAATCTAGGCCTTTTCCATCAAGCATTTCACAATTCCTCCAAAAAATACCCCTTACTCATTTATAAAACCATTCCAACATTTTGTTAATTGCAAAAGCACTTCCCCACGCCTCAGTACCAAATTCTATATTAGTCAGCCAAAGGGGTGCTGATGCAAAATACCAGAAATCTGTTGGTCTTTATAAAGGGTATTTATTGCGGGTAGAAGTTTACAGTTACCAGGCCATAAAGCATAAGTTTCTTCCTTCTCCAAAGTCTGTTGCCACATGTTAAAGCATGACAGCTGCTGACGTTTGCCAGGGTTCAGGCTTCTTGGGTTCCTCTCTTCTGGGGGCTTGCCTCTCTCTTGGCTCAGGCTTGCTTTGTGCCACAAGGCCAACTGTAGACTATGAGGCAAATGGCTTGCTTCTCTTCACAGGGCCTTCTCTCTTTCCTCATGACCAAGCTCCTCTGTATGCTACTTCCCGGGGCTCCAGCTCAAGACTCCACATAACTCCAACTCAAAACTACTCCAACACTATCTTTGCCATGTCTTTTATCTTCAAGACCCCACCCACCAAGGGGTGGAGCTCAATGCCCTATTAACGTGGCCCCGTCAATGCCCTAATCATAACTTAATCATGCCCAGATTAACAGACCAGTTTACAAGCATAATTCAATATCTATTTCTGGAATTCATAATTGTATCAAACTGCTACATAACTCATAATGATCACTGGGATTTTAAAATTTAATTTAATAGATGACAAAAATCTGACTTCCAAATTATTATTATCAGCACCTAGATAGCCATCGTAAATCTGTCTTCTCTCTGGATATTATTTTATTTCCATTTTCTTTTCCTCTTTCTTAACCAACAAAGTTTTGTTTAAAACAAAACAATTTAAAAAAGTTTCTTATCAGAGGAGGCCTAAGACATGAGGAGATGGAATAGATCTATTAGTAGAGTTCCATTTCCAACCAGTAAATGCTGTCTGAAATTACTGAAAATTTAAAAGTGGGACAGTTTTCTAGTACATGAATTTGGTCTTCCAAAGGTAATATTATCATGGTGCAAACTAACAAAATTAACAATCAGGTCAGATATTTTTATAACGTATCACAGTAATACACAATATGTTTCACAATATGTATTAACACAGAGAAACAATATTGTTTTCACTAGACTTTAGGGACAACTTACTCTTCTGATTTTCCTGTTACATCATTGGCTCCTCCTCCTCTCAATCCCTCTCTAAATATTGCTGAGCTCAGTCTTTGATCTTCTTCTCTATCTACACTCACTTCCTAGGTGATTTCATCCAGGCCATGGCTGTAAGCACCATCTGTACATCAATGAATCCCAAATTTATATCTCTAGTCCCATTCTCTTTCCTGAACCCTGGACTTGTTTATCCTACTGTTTATTCTCCATCCCTGCTTGGACTCTAAGAAGTATTTAAATTTACTGTAGTCAAAATGGAACTCTTGGTTTACATATTTCCCTTCAAACTTTTTCCTATTCCCTCTTCCATTTCTTTTACCCAGGATAAAAACCTAGAATAATATCATTGCCTCCTCTCTTTCCCTCATGCCCACATCCTTAAATGGAAAAATCCTTGCATGATAGGGTTCCTACTTATCTCTTCTGTTCTCTCCTACCATTCTCTGCCTAGCCCATGTTGACTCTAGTTACATGTCCTTCCAGCAGTGCATGCCTTTAACATGCCAAACATTCCCACCTCAGAATCCTTTCATTTGCTTGTCCTATAGTAATTCCCCTGCCCCATCTCCAGAACTCACTTCCTTAACCTGCCATAGTTTTCTTCATAGCATTTATCATTAGCTAACAATTTATAATATATTTGTTTATTTATTATCAACCTGCCCTTTTACTAGATTTTCTATCTTATTCACCAGTGTATCCTCAGTTCTAAAATATTGCTTGGTGCATCGTAAGTGCCCAATAAATAGTTGCTGAATAAATGAATCTGTGATACAGCAATGCCTTAATGAAATGGTTTCACAGTACTATGTAATCCCAAAACACCAGACATATATTTATTTATAAATACTGATGTGATCTAGATTTAATGAAAAATGAAAATTATTCATAACTTTCTTCTACTTCATTAATTTGAAATATTAATATAAAAAATAAACAAAATAAATAATACAATGAAGCACAATACTTATGTTACCAAATGAAGAAAAAGGGAATATGAGAAATGATGAATAAACTTAAAAACTAACAAATTTTTAGGACCCACAATCTTGAATTCGAATTCTCTACCAACAGCTCCTGACTATATAAAGATTTATTCCTTATCACCAAGCTTTTAGTGTTTGTGACAATATCTATTTGTTCTTTCAATTGGGTATAGTATGACAACTTTAGTTCTTTAACTCATGTTTAGAACAAATTAGGAAGCTAAGTAAATGAAAGTTAATTTATGAAAACTTTATACTGTTAACAATTTTCATGGAAATTCGACAGGGAAAGTTATTTTTAAATACTTACTTTTTTCATCAGTTTTGTCTTTTATTGCTATGGTATCATTACTCAGAGACACAGTCTGTGCATTCAGAATATCTGTCCTCATTCCAGGAAATTTTGGAGAAGAAATGAAGCGCCCTTCATAAGAATATAAATAGATACCACCACCATCTACAAGAAGAAAATGTCTAAAAATAAAGAATAACAATAAATTTTCAAATAGGAGTGTGCTATATTATCCTTTTTATATTAGAGAATAATTTATTCTTCCAAAAAAGCTAAATTTTACAATGAAAATAGTAGTTACATAGTAAAGAAGAAAAATATTAAAAAGTGAAAGTCTACATTGGTTGTTTTGGTTTAAATGCCCATATTCACCATCCTATCTACTAAAATTTTGACTTTATATAGTTATATTACATTATAACTGTCATTTCCTTTCCTAAAGAAGCATCTCTGTACAAAGGCAATCAGAAAATCTTAACATTTATAATTCAGTAATTTTAATGCCATGTGACATCTGTTTCATGAAATAGTATTAATACACATTTTATAATTAAACATTAAACACTGGTTAAAGTCCAAATTAGTGAAAATGACTCCAAAATTAACATCAAGGCCAGTTTTTATTAAAATAAAATGCTTCTGACTTTAACAACTTCTTTTAAAAAATCAAATGGTGATCATCAGTAAATACATTCATATCTGAAAACTCACACATTTTTTACAGCAGGTACGTTTGCTGTGCTGACGCTATATTCAAGCAGAGAGTGAGTCAAAATGTAAATATTTTATTGCTGTTATTTTTTCCTTTTAAAATGACCCTTGTAAAAAAATAATTCAAAGAATTTGGAGAAAAACCTTACAAGATCTTACATTTGTAGAGATAACTATAGCAAACAAAAAAGTATGCATATCACAACTTAATTTACTCATTTTTGATGGACATTTATTTTATCTCAAATTATTGACTGTACTAAAGAATGCATAGAGTGTATATACATCTCTGCATGTCCACCCTACTTATTTTCTTAGTACAACTTCTAGAAACATAAATACTGGATCATAGGATATAAATTTTAAAAATTTAATGTATACTGTCAAACTACCCTTTGAAAAGATTGTATTGATTTATATAAATACTAATGCTATACTGGAGTGTGTTTCCTCAATGCTGAAAACATTATTAGCTTTTTCAAGATCTTAATATCCTTAGTTCAGAAACATTGCTTGATTCAGGAATTGTTCTTTCTTGCTATGGAAACAAGCAGGAAATAAATAAATACTAAAGCCAATGAAAGGTTATTACCTAATGAATACCAAATGTATACATTTCAATTAATATTTGAGGATTAGTGGTTTGACATTCACAAACGGCTATTAGTGTATGAAAAGAATGTTCATTAGAAAAAGTGACATCATATTAATATATATTATTTCCTTGTTTCAGTACTAAGAGCATTTGCTCTTATAAACACTATAGCATTTAACCTCCTTGTGAGTAAACACCCTGTTTCAAGGGGCAAGCATCTCTAAATGTACAAATAATACTAGCAATGTAGGCACTTAGCAAAATATACTTTTAGATAATTATATGCCATTTCCGCCATTGACGTAAGCCTTTACTAACAGCATACGTTAATACCTAACATTCTTTTATAAATAAGTTTATTTGAAACTGTGGGAATAAATATGATACATATGATCTTTAGATAGCTGATATCTTTTGAATGGCAAAATGTCTTTTTGTTTTAATAATGTATGGTATACAGAAGCTAAATTGGCAAAGAAAGAATTTAAGCCTCCAGAAGGAGTACAGACTGCCAACACCTTGATTTTAGCCCAGTAAGTTGATTTCAGACCTATAGCCCCCAGTACTATAAGAAATTAAATTTATTTTAAGCTAAAAAAAAAAAAAAGTATCGTATAAATACATAAATCATATATTTCAATTTAATTAAACAGATGATACAAAGTTTCACTTAACATTTTCTTGATGATTCAAGGTCATCAATATGTGATCATACTCTTCAGTAACTGATAGTTTTGATACTCATGAGAATCTATTGGTGCATCAGAATAATTATCACACCACTCAGCTACACAGTTCTGTGTTTTCAGTTTTCTTTTTATTCCCTTGCAAGACAGTCACTTTTCTTCCTGTCATTGTGGTAGACTCTAACAGCCCACCAGCACCATCCTTCTTCTAGTTTGCTATTTGTAAAAGGCTGTGGACCAGAAAACTTGATAATAAACACTTTTAAGAACTGTCTAGGTGGTGAGTGAGAGGATGAGAAATGAAGTATATGGTTTTAGTGTAAAGGTTTTATGAGTAGCTATTTTAGGTAATTTTCATACTTAATTCCAGGTGTTTTTTTTTTTTGAGTTGTAACTTTCTAAATATGACCTCTGATTCAGAAGGATATCACTGGACTAGAGAGACTAATTCACAATTTTCATGGAAATACGTGGCTTCCTGAGTAATAGCTATGCCCAATGTTGTCTAGTTAAAGGACTTGGTAGGAACGCTATTATTAAAACTTCATATCACAGCCCAATAGTACTTCATGAAATCAGTGACTTTCAATCAATATTTTAAAAGAAAAACAGAACAAAATAGAAAATAGGTAGACTGTGAGGTCAAAACTATTTCAAAGTTACTTGCTTATTTCACTCATTCTTTCATGTCATCACTCTGATGTTTACTTGTGTGTATTCTCATCATTTAAAAATAATAAGTTAGTAAGAAAGTAAAGAAATTCTGAAACTAAAGAGTTTAAGAGCCACTGATATAAAAGCATATTTATTCTCTCTCTTTTTTTTTAGATATTCTTGTTTTTATTTATTTATTTCTTTTTTAACTTTATTTTGTACATTTAATAATTGAAAACATAAGCAATTAAAAACTAAAAAGTAAACACAGATGAATAAATATATACATTTCTCAATTAAATGTAATGGATACATGTAAATTTTTTTGTTGTTGTTTTGTTTTTTGTTTGTTTTCTTTTGTGTGTGAATCAAACAATATATTACACAATATATTTGGTTCATAGTAATGCATTCATACAGTATTTGTCCTTTTGTGTCTGGCTTGCTTCACTCAACATAATGTCCTCCAGATTCATCCATGTTGCCATATGCTTTATGACTTCATTTCTTCTTACAGCTGCATAATATTCCATCGTGTGAATAGACCACAGTTTGTTTATCCATTCATCTGTTGATGGACACCTGGGTTGTTTCCAACTTTTGGCAATGATGAATAATGTGGCTATGAACATCTCTGTGCAGATGTCTGTTCGTGTCACTGCTCTCAGTTCTTCTGGGTATATACCCAGTAGTGATATTGCTGGGTCACGTGGCAAGTCTATATTTGACTTCTTTAGGAACTGCCAAACAGTCCTCCATAGTGGTTGTACCATCCTGCATTCCCACCAACAGTGAAGAAGTGTTCCTATCTCTCCACATCCTCTCCAACACTTGTAGTTCTCTAACTTTTTAATACTGGCCATTCTGATACGTGTGAAATGATATCTCATTATAGTTTTGATTTGCATTTCCCTAATCATGAGTGATGTTGAGCATTTCTTCATGTGTTTTTTTGCCATTTGTATTTCTTCTTCGGAGAAATGTCTATTCAAGTCTTTGGCCCATTTTATAATTGGGTCATTTGCCTTTTTATTGTTGAGTTGTAATATCTCTTTATATATCCTGGATATTAAACCCTTATCAGATATGTGATTTCCAAATATTTTTTCCCATTGAGTTGGCTGCCTTTTCACCCTTCTGACAAAGTCCTGTGAGGTGCAAAAGTGTTTAATTTTGAGGAGGTCCCATTTATCTACTTTTTCTTTTGTTGCGCGTGCTTTGGGTGTGAAGTCCAAGAAACCACCACCTACTACAAGGTCTTGAAGATGTTTCCCTACATTTTCTTCTAGTAGTTTTATGGTCCTTGCTTTTATATTTAGATCTTTGATCCATTTTGAGTTGATTCTTGTATAGGGGGTGAGACAGGGGTCCTCTTTCATTCTTTTGGTTATAGATATCCAGTTCTCCCAACACCATTTGTTGAAGAGACTGTTTTTTCCCATCAGCGTGGGCTTGGTAGGTCTGTCAAAAACCAGTTGACTGTATAGGTGAGGGTTTATTTCTGGATTCTCAATTCTGTTCCACTGATCGATATGTCTATTTTTATGCCAGTACCATGCTGTTTTGAGCACTGTAGCTTTGTAATATGTTTCAAGGTCAGGCTGTGAAATTCCTCCCACATTGCTCTTCTTTTTTAGAATATTTTTGGCTATTCGGGTGCACTTACCCTTCCAGATGAATTTGGTAATTGCCTTCTCTAATTCTGTAAAGTAAGCTGTTGGGATTTTGGTTGGTATTCCTTTGAATCTATAAATCAGTTTGGGCAAGATTGACATCTTCACGATATTTATTCTTCCAATCCACGAACACGGAAGGTCTTTCCATTTGTTTAGGTCTTTTTAAATTTCTTTTAGCATTGTTTTGTAGTTTTCTGCATATAGGTCCTATACTTCTTTGGTTAAATTAACTCCTAGGTATTTGACTCTTTTTGTTGCTATTGAAAATGGAATTTTCTTCCTGATTTCCTGCTCAGATTGTTCGGTACTAGTGTACAAAAAGATTACTGATTTTTGCGTGTTGATCTTATATCCTGCCACTTTGCTGAACTCATTTATTAGTTCAAGTAGCTTTGTTGTGGATACTTCAGGATTTTCTAAATACAGGATCATGTCATCCGCAAACAGTGAGAGTTTTACTTCCTCTTTTCCTATTTGGACGCCTTTAATTTTTTTTGTCTTGTCTAATTGCCCTAGCTAGAACTTCTAGTACAATGTTGAATAACAATGGTGACAGTGGGCATCCTTGTCTTGTTCCTGATCTTAGGGGGAAAGCTTTCAACCTTTCCCCATTGAGTATGATGTTGGCTGTGGGTTTTTCATATATGCCTTTTATCACATTGAGGAATTTTCCTTTTATTCCTATCTTTTGAAGTATTTTTATCCAAAAAGGATGTTGGATTTTGTCGAATGCCTTTTCTGCATCTATTGAGATGATCATGTGGTTTTTTCCCTTCAATTTGTTAATGTGGTGTATTACATTGATTGATTTTCTTATGTTGAACCAGCCTTGCATACCAGGAATAAATCCCACTTGGTCGTGATGTATAAGTCTTTTGATATGCTGTTGGATTCGATTTGCAAGTATTTTGTTGAGAATTTTTGCATCTATGTTCATGAGAGAGATTGGTCTGTAATTTTCTTTTCTTGTGGAATCTTTATCTGGCTTTGGTATTAGGGTGATGTTGGCTTCATAAAATGTGTTCGGTAATTTTCCCTCCTCTTCAATTTTTTGGAAGAGTTTAAACAGGATTGGTGTTAATTCTTTTAGAAATGCTTCGTAGAACTCACCTGTGAAGCCATCTGGTCCTGGACTTTTCTCTGCTGGGAGATTTTTGATGACGGATTCAATCTCCTTAATTCTGATTGGTTTGTTAAGTTCTTGTAGTTCTTGTTGTGTCAGTGTAGGTTGGTTATGAGTTTCTAGAAATTTGCCCATTTCATCCGGGTTGTCTCGTTTGTTGGCATATAGTTTCTCATAATATCCTCTTATGATTCTTTTTATTTCTGTGAGGTCATTTGTAATTTTCCCCCTTTCATTTCTGATTGTATTTATTTGCATCTTCTCTCTTTTTTTCTTTGTTAGTCTAGCGAGGGGTTTGTCAATTTTATTGATCTTCTCAAAGAACCAGCGTTTGGTTTTGTTGATTTTCTCTATTGCTTTTCTGTTCTCATTTTCATTTATTTCCACTCTAATCTTTATTATTTCTTCCTTCTTTTTGCTTTGGGATTGGTTTGCTGTTCTTTCTCTAGTTTCTCAAGTTGTCCAGTTAAATCTTTGAGTTTAGCTCTTTCTTGTTTCTTAATATAGGCATTTAGGGCTATAAATTTCCCTCTCAAGACTGCCTTTGCTGTATCCCATAATTTTTGATATGTTGTGTTCTCATTTTCATTTGTCTCAATATATTTACTGATTTCACTTGCAATTTCTTCTTTGACCCACTGAATATTTAGGAGTGTGTTGTTCAGTCTCCACACATTTGCAAATTTCCTTTTTTCCTATCTGTTATTGATTTTTAATTTCATTCCATTATGATCTGAGAAGGTGCTTTGTATAATTTCAATCTTTTTATATTTATTGAGAGCTGTATTGTGACCTAACATGTGGTCTATCCTGGAGAAAGATCCATGGGCACTTGAGAAGAATGTATAATCCGCTGAGTTTGGATGCAGTGTTCTGTATATGTCTGTTAGTTCTAACCTGTTTATCATATTGTTCAAGTTCTCTGTTTCCTTGTTGATCTTACTGGAGGATCGTCCCTTTTATTAATATATAATGGCCTTCCGCATCTCTTATCACTTTTTCGCATTTAAAGTCTGTTTTGTCTGATATTAGTATAGCTACCCCTGCTCATTTCTGTTTACTATTCGCGTGGAGTATCTTTTTCCAACCTTTTACTTTCAGCCAGCTTGTATCCTTGGGTCTGAGGTGAGTTTCTTGTAAGCAGCATATGGATGGCTCATGTTTTTTTATCCATTCTGTCAGCCTGTATCTTTTGATTGGGGAATTTAATCCATTCACATTCAATGATATTACTGAAAATGCACTATTTATTTCCTACATTTTATTCTTTGGTTTTCATATGTCATCTTATTTTTGTCTCTCTTTTTACTCTTTTGGTTATCCTTTCTGCTTTTCTTTCTTCTATACTCTCCTCCAAGCCTCTCTCTCCTGTCTTTTTCTTTCAGGTTCTAAGGCTTCCTTTAATATTTCCTGCAAAGTTGGATTCTTTTTTGCAAACTCTCTTAGTTTCTGTTTGTTTGTGAATACTTTATTTTATTTTATTTTTTTTTTTAATAAAGATTTTATTTATTTATTCATTTATCCCCCCCTTGCTGCTTGTGCTCGCTGGGTCAGCTAACCACGCCGTGCGGGCGGGCTTGCCTTCACCAGGAGGCCTCGGGAACCGAACCTGGGGCCTCCCATATGGTAAACGGGAGCCCTACTGATTGAGCCACAGCCGCTTCCCATGAATACTTTATATTCACCTTTATATTTGAAGGACAGTTTTGCTGGGTAAAGAATTCTCAGCTGGCAGTTTTTCTCTTTCAGTTTCCTAATTGTATCATACCACTGTCTTCTCGCCTCCATGGTTTCTGAAGAGAAATCTGCACAAAGTCTTACTGGACGTCCTTTGTACGTGATCGTTTTCTTCTCTCTTGCTGCTCTGAGGATTTTCTCTTTATCTTTTACATTTGACATTCTGAATAATATGTGTCTTGGCGTAGGTCTATTTGGATTTATTCTTATTGGGGTACGGTGTGCTTCTTGGACATATAAGTTCATTTCTTTCGTGAGAGTTGGGAAATTTTCAGCTATTATTTCCTCAAATACTCTTTCTGCCCCTTTTCCTTTCTCTTCTCCTTCTGGAACTCCCATGACACGTATGTTCTTGCGTTTGTGTTGTCATTCAACTCTCTGAGCCCCTGCTCAATTTTTTCCATTCTTTTCTCTCTCTGTTCTTTTCTCTCTTCAATTTTAGCTGCTCTGTCTTCGGTATCACTTATTCTTTCTTCTATCATTTCGAGTCTGCTTTTGTATGCTTCAAATGTATTTTTGACTTCACCTATTGTGTCTTTCATTCCCATGAACTCTGTTACTTTTCTGTTCATGATTTCAAATTCTTCTTTACGTTCGCGCAATGACTTCTTGATGTCATTGATCTCTTTAACTGTATTCTCTTTCATCTCATTAATTTGATTTTGGAAATGTGTGCTCATCTCACTGATTAGTTCTCTCAAATTCTGCATCTCTTCTGGGACTTTGCTGTATTCCTTTTCTTGGGCCATGTCTTCTATTTTCTTAGTATGGCTCGTAATTTTTTTTGTTGGTGCTTAGGCATCTGGTTAGTTTGTATTTTACTTAGATGTTCTATGTCTTTCTCTTTTATGGGGTTTTAGTGGCAGGAGGCTGTGAGTTACCACCACTCTTTGATTTTTGGCTCAACCTTGATTGTTAGGATTGTTCTGCTGGTTGCTCAAAACTGGGCACTGGACCCAGTAATTGGTTGTAGAGTCGTTTCCTAGGGCCTTGGGCAGGGAGGCTATAGAGGCCAGGAAAAGACTCTCTTACTTATTAATTTTCATATGTGTACTTCCGTGGTCTGCCAGGAGACGGCGCTTGTTGGCTGCTCTCAATTCAATGCCTAGTCGAAGTGTATTTGTTGTGACACAGACCAGATCAATGTGATAGAGCTTCCTGTCTGGGGGCTAGGAGCCCTGTGATTCAAACTTTCTGAGACAGTTCTCCAGACTTCTCTCGTAGCACCCCCCTTTTCCCAGCTAGGAAATATTTTTACTCCCTTCTGAATCCTCAACAATCAGTCCCTGTTAGTAGAGGATTTGATTGGGAGGTTTGTATATCTTTAGCCCCTTGCAGGCTCCAAGGCAAACAATGGCGCAGCCCCACCCAGCCTGGAAGGGCTCTCGGGACAGGGCAGACCAAACCTGGGAGTCCAAAGCAGGGTCAGCCCCAGGCTCTCTCTCCCCTCTCCCGTGTTGTCCTCAACAATTAGTCCAGGCTAGAAGAGAGGGAGGTTGGGAGGGTCGGATTTCTCCAGTCCTTCCTAGGCTCCCAGGGCAAACCGCCATGTGGAAGGGTCCGTGGGGCTCCGCAGCCCAAATTTCAGGTCAGAACCTGAGTCAGCCTAAGGCTGTGTCCCTCTCTCTCCCCTTTCAGGGAGTGGCAGATCCCTGAAGCCCCCTTTGTCTGTGGTCGCAGTCCCAGGGGCCCGAGAATTCTGAAGAGTGTGGGGGAGGGTGCCGGCAGCAGCAGAAGCTGCTACTTGCAACTCACAGTTCTGTAGTCGCAATTTCCCTCTTCTGTCCCTCTTTCCTCTGGGTGGTGTGCAGCCTTCACCTGCTGACCTAAACCCTAGAAGATCTTTTTCAGGGCTGTTTCAGCTTGTCCTCTAGCTATTTTTCTCTCTTTTCTTTTAAAATGTATTATAGTAACAGATTGACTCTAAATGACTTATGTACCATTCTGTAAATAACCTACTTTAAAGAGTACTTTATGGCTTTTTGAGATATTTTAACCCCAAATCCAAGAGTTAAACATAAGAAATAAAGTACCTTTCTGCCTGCAGAATTAAACTAACAGTTCCTTCTTTGAGGTCAAATATAAGCGGTGTATTCCAGTTCTTCGTACTAAAAGACAAATAAAATGGACATTAGCATTTTAAAATATGAAATACTTTTTAATAAGTAGAGGTACTCATTTTAAACAAAGTGACTTCAGTTTCACTGTTAACTCTATACATATATCTATACAGCATTGGCACATTGTTCTGTAACCAGACACATTTCTATATTCACAACTAGAAAATAGAGGATCTGTGTCATTAGTACCTAGCACATAGTAGGCATTCAATAAATGTTTATTGGTATCACAGATGTGAATTGAAGAATCCTACATCTAAGTCCCAGTTCTACCATTTATTAGCTGTGTGAATTTAAGCAAGTCATCTAATGTTTCTCAATGGAAGCAGGAGCAGCATGGCATAGTGAACAGAGAATGGGTTTTAACTAGACAGATCTGGATTAGAAATATGGTTCCACTACCTACTGGCAGTATGATCTTAGCAGGCTTAACCTCCCAAGCATCAGTTTCCTCATTTTAAAAATGGGGAAAATGATGACTTATGTAAAGTGTCTGTCAAACTGCCTGCAATATAGCAAGTATTCAATAAACTGAAGCTGTATTAACATTATGAACATGACTATTTTTCCTCCAGTCTCCCAATGGTATTGTTGGGCTGAAATGAAAAGATTTCTGTAAAATATTGTATATATGTGAGCGATGATGATGCTTATTGAATAAATGGATGAATAAATGAACAAAATACTCCTTTTATTTTTATGGGGTAATATGGTTCAAAGATTGGGATGGGTGGAGAGAACATTTACAAATTAAAAAAACCATCTTAGTGAAGTTTTTTCACAGTTTAAAATGTTTTATTACTCCTATATACTCAGTACCCCTCTCAATTACTTTCATAGAACTCATTCTTTAAATCAGATTAAATGTCATATTCAAATTCAGCAGATGGGAGTGAGGGTTACAGTAAGCAGGCAAACTGGTGCAAAATTAATTAGCTAATACAAAGAGTCTGATACCCATTTCAATAAGTAAATTGTATATATAAAGCAAAAGAACAAACAGATTAGTAATAATAATTAGTAATTCTGAAGTTCACTGGTATGAAGATATGCACATATGTTCTTTAGGGAAAAAAGTCACAACATGCTTCATTTTTTTCAGTCACTAGAATTAATCTTCATTGTTCATCAAGAGAACTGATAAGAAGTACTGATTACATGAGGTTTTTTTTTAAATGTACCCTTTATAAAATATCTAAGATTGTTGACAACTAAGGTGAATGTATAAACACACACACGCGCATGCACGTGTATATATATACTCACACATACATATATACACACATGGGGGGAAAATGTCAACTCCTTAAGCTATAATGTTGAATAAAATAAGAGTATTTTCTATACATTTGAAAAATAAAATTAAACTTTAATGTAGAATGCTTATATATTATTTTCCTTATGTGGAACTTCTTTAAATATAAACCTGGCATTTGTTTTTTTTTGTTGGCATTATTGTTTTTAAATTATATTTTTATTATCAAAACAGTTAATGAGAACTTGGATTCAAATTCAGCTCTTTCTTTAGTAAAAGTAATTTGACTTAGGGCAAATTACTTTAATCACGCTCTGTGTACTTTATTTTTTTTTTTTTTTTAGATTTTGCCTTTCATCATTGTTATATCTTTTTTTTTTTTTAAAGATTTTATTTATTTATTCATTTATCCCCCCCTTGCTGCTTGTGCTCACTGGGTCAGCTAACCACGCCGTACGGGCGGGCTTGCCTTCACCAGGAGGCCCCGGGAACCGAACCCGGGGCCTCCCATATGGTAAACGGGAGCCCTACTGATTGAGCCACAGCCGCTTCCCACGCTCTGTGTACTTTAGTTTCTTCATCTTATAAAATAGGAATAATAATAACAAGCCACAGGGTAAATTAGATCATGAACATAAATGACGTATAATAGTGTCCAATACATGACAGTTGTTATTATCTAAAATACTAGCAGTAGATGTTTGTTTGTTTTCAGGATTGAACCAGGACCTCATATATGGGAAGCAGGCACTCAACCGCTGAGCTACATCCGCTTCCCAATCAGCTGGTTTTCTCGTTTGTTTGTTTTTTTAGAAGGTACCGGGAATCGTACCTGGGACCTTGTCCATGGGAAGCAAGCACTCAATCACTTGAGCTACATCCACTCCCCAACAGTAGATTTTTAATTTAATGAAATATCTCTTAGTGGTATAGGTCTCACTACTCTTCCTCCCTGGTATTTCACTTTAATATATACTGTACCTTAATAAATGTCATGGCATTCAGAGAGGGAAAGCAAGGAGAAATCAGAAAAGGAGAAAAAAGGAAATCAGAAAGAAAAGCAATCTTATATTTTGCCAGCCATTAACTGGTATGGGAAAAGTAGGGTGATTTAAAAAAATTAAATAGTAGCAGCTAAACAACTTTGACAACAATTTTAAAAAAGTAACCTCACTAATACAAGTAAGACTTGATAATGATTGATCTTACAGATTCAAACTTTATGTCCATGCCACTGTAACTAGCAGGAAAAAACTTCACATTTAGGGCACTTAAGAGTCTTTCTATCTTCAAACAAATAAGAAACCCTAAAGTGAAGGCAACGTCTCTATTTCACTTAACCCCATGAAAATTAATTTTTCAAACACTTATCTGCCCTAAATGACTGTGAGAGGATTTTCTCACATTTCATAATCCCTTCCCCATTTCTCAGCTTTTTAACTTTGTATTTTTCTTGATTTTTCCTAGAACCTAACTATTTGTCCTCCTCCTTGACAGAAGGAAACATTTTCACATAAAATTGAGCTGCTTGTTTCTTTGTCCTTTCTCCTTTTCTTTTCCTATTTCATTACTCCAGATATAGTGGTTATCCCAAGTTACAGAATTCTATTACTAGTAGATTTACACATGGTGAATGAGAACTTGTTAATATATAGGTGTAGCAGTTATTTAAATTGGATAACTTTGTTGTTATATTACTGAGTTTTGGGGTACCAGGATAACACTAATAAAATGCATTTATTGTGAAGCATATGACAACATGGATGAACCTGGAGGACATTATGTTGAATGAAACAAGCCAGACACAAAAGAACAAATACTGTATGATTGCACTATTATGAACTAAATGTACTGTGTAAACTCATGGAGTTAATTATTAGAATACAGGTCACCAGAAAATAGAAGGAGGGTAGAAATGGAAAGCTAATGGTTAATCTGTGCAGAATAGGTAAAAAGGTTGTAAATCTTTGGAAATGAATAGAAATGGCTAAATCATATGGTGTTTGTAATTAGTAGTGCTATTATATGGGTACGACAATGGTTGGAAAAGGAAAGTCTAAGGTCATGTATATTAGTAGAAGGAAAGCTAAAAGCTGTTAACATGGAACTGTATAAAATAGTAAAACCTCATGTAAAACATGAATGTGGGTGATATTGAATATAAAAGACTGTTTTTACAAAATATAAATACAAATATACTAGAAAGAAGGAAAAAGAATGGCAGCTATGTACACCAGGTAAGGCATAGAGAGATTGAGAGTGATGAGTTTTGTTTGCTGGTTTTTTGTTCATTATTATTATTGGAATAATGAAAATGCTCTGGGAGTGATTGGGATGATGAATGTACAAACATGTAATTACACTGAATACCCATCAATTATACTCTTTGGATGGATTTATGCTTTATTAATGTGTCTCAATAAAATTGAAAAAAAAATGCTTAAGAAAAAAATATGAATGTACAAAATAAATTAGAGAGGCAGAAATGAAATAGCAGCTATGTGTTGTGGGGAAAGCTTAGAGAGATTGAGAGGTGAATATTAAGGGATATAATTATTTGGGTTTTTTGTTTATTATTACTATTAATATTGGAATAATGAAACTACTCTAATGGTGATTGATTTGATGAATGCACAACTATGTGATTTTACCAAATACCATTGATTGTACATGTTGGATAGACTGTATGCTTTATTAATACATATCAATAAAACTAAAGTTTTTTAAAGATGATGCAATAAAAAGCCATTTTCTGTAAAAAAAAATTCATTTATTCATTCAAAAATATTTATTAAGTACTTATTAAGTAACTTATTAAATACCTACATGTTAGGTATTGGACACACAATGTGATTAAGACACATATAACCTCTATCCTCCATTTTATATTTAATGATTAAACTACAATTAAATAATGTTATAAATACAAGCACAAATATTTTTAAAAAATCTTTATTCTCAACTCTTGAAATTGCCATAGTGATTACTTGAGTTTTTTGGAGAGTTGAGGAATTAGCCAGTGTTGTGCTAGAGCCAGCTTGTACTGATGGTTAAATTTCTAGGAATTTTGCAAGCTATTAACTATAGACATTTTAAAAATTAAAGTATATAAACTTATAATTAAATAAATCATATTCAAAACAAAGCTAATAAATACTCAAAACTCATCACTTCCAGGTTACTTTATTACTTTTTGTGATTGTCTTTGCACCTGAGAATTATTTATATCTATTGGATCTATATAGTAGAAACGCTACAAAATAGTTTGCTATTGTGCTTCTCTTTCCAACTCCACTTTCAATGACATCACATTGGTTGCCTGCAATCTGCCATGGGGGAAGTATTTACATCATGGAAATAGGCAAGAACTACAAATCAGGTTGGTTTGCTTCCAGAAAGCCGGTTGTTAAACATTCATCAGCACATTACTGAGTTACCCCTTTAAAATACCAAATATGTTTTTAAACAGTTTTAGGTGCAAGTTTCTTGAATGTATTTAATCATTCCCTGCCTTCTAATACAGGTTTATTAAATATATTTCCTTTCATCAGATCTGGACAATTCTGGGTCAACTACATGAACATCCATGATTATCCTGGGCTATGTTATTATGACCAAATACCTCTTTGTGTCCTTACTGAATAGCTTTCAGCTACTCCTGCTTGTTGTCAGGCTGCTAGCTGTCCCCTTTCCCAGTGAATGGGTTTACATTTCCCATCACTTAGCTGTTCCTAATCTGCTCTAGGCTTTGAAATCAAAGCAAGAGTAAACACTACTTCAGAGAAGGCCTTTCCTATGAAGAAAGTAATTCTTAACTTTTGATATATATTATTTATTGTATCTATGTTCACTGCTTATAGCTCACTTTTTATCACTTCCTATTTTGGGGTAAGTTCAGAATTGGTAAGATTCTAAGAAAGTTAAGTTTAAACCAAACCATGTTGAAATGAAAGCTTGAAAATAAATTTCTCATCACAGAGCAAACTCTTGATTTTCAAGAAATGCAAGATGCTTACGAGAACACATAACATTGAAGAGACGTTGAAACAACTAAGTGTGCATAGTTCAAAGATGCTTTAATGACTCTATCACGGAATTCCAGTAAATCCACAGCATCATTAAGAACATTACGAACCTAAACAAGGAAAAAGAAATTACCAACAAACAACATAAAAATACATCAAAATTTTAAACAGTACCTAATTAGATAAGTTAGCAACATTTCAAAACACAAAAATTCAATACACTCTTGATAACTTATTCTTCATTTAAAAAAACAAAAGAATTCAACAGGAACAAGGCATAATATGGTATATTTGGGTAATAATCAATCAACAAAAGTACAGATGCAGAAAACCTCTTAGAAATAAGTAGAAAAAGACCATAAGAATTGTTAAACACAAGCCAAGTTGAATGCTATATCAACATAGTGATAATGTGAAAGTGCCATAACACAGATATAGACAATCTGTGACATACTGGAGTTGAAGAGAGACTATGTGATTTCCACCCCAAATGGTAAGAATATCTCTTTTTAGAGTTAGTTTTAATTTAAAATTTAAGAAATCTAAAAATCTAAAAGAGAGAGAGACTTTGAAAATCAGAAGTGGAGTCAGTAAAGAAACCAATTGCATAGTGAAGAAGCCAAGGTTGCACTGAGGGTGGAAAGTATTTCTATATGCAAAAACAAGAGATAATGTATAAAAAAGCCAAGCACCAAATAGCAAAGTTACATCTGCTTATGATAGTCAAAACTACTATAAAATTTTGTAACAGAATAAAGGTTGCAAAAATTTTGACATTTGGCAGTATTGGCCAAAAATCTTGAAGTTGGTAGACAATCTGCAACAAATCAAGAAAAATGTTGGCCAAGTTAAGCTTACCCAATCTCTAGTCAATACTAGAATGGGTAAGGCAGTACAGTAAGAGGTGAAAATTAGAAAAGAAGAACTTAACTCTTCTTAGAAGTTAGTACTTCTTTAAATTTTTCTCAAAGTGTTATTTTTCCAAATAAATGTTAAAAATATAGTATTAATGAAAAATAAAAGGAAAATAATTTAGCATTTGTCTCTTCTCAAGATAACTAAATGGTTGATAAACCAAAATCTTTTATAGAAGAATTCTAAATAATAAATGCAGAAGGAATGCTAGAATTACAATAAAATAATGGATCTAGACAATATTTTCAAGTTGGATCTAGCAAACCTGAACACACTGATCAGTCTTAACATCACTAAAAGAAAGACAAGCAAACATTTGTGTCTCCTGATGTGGACTGTCCACAGTATCACTGATAAAGTATCCTTCATACTTATTAACACTCTAAATCTAATACCACTGGAAATACAGGGGATAGATGAACATGCAAAATGTCATCATATCACAGGGATGCAATCAATTAAATACAGAATGGAGGAAATTCAACAGAATAAATGAACTGGTTTCTTTAAAACATAATAAATAAATAAATAAATAAGGAGAAACTGTTTTAGATTTTAAAAGACTTAAGAGACAAATTTACTAAATGCAATGTATAGACTCTGTTTCCTAATACAAACAAACTATAAAAGTATATTTAGAAAATAATTGGAGAAATATAAACTGTTACTGTAGGAAGACATTTAGGAGGCAGTTGGAGAAATGTCAAATATTATTGTAATTATGTTCAAGTGAAAATAGTTTTTATCTTTTAAACATTAAAAAAAGTTTAAATTTAAAAAGTCAATGCCAGGAATAGCAGTGAAGAAAAAGACACTATATGTTTGCTTAAGTCAGGAGAGTAGTCTGATGGCAGGTACTTCAACGGAACTAGAGTTTTTTAGGGAATAAGAAGTAATAGTGGTCTGGAATCAGCAATAAGGAGTAAGGAAGACATCTATCCCACCTCCAGATCCAAAGATACATGGAATATACAAGAAAAACACCCCAACTTGAGAAGGGTAGGAGGAAATATTGCCTCAAGAATCAACTGGTTTTTAAATGGAACAAGAAGGTTAAAAGAGCTTTCAGCGAAAAGGGTGAGCATTGTCTGCAGGGCCACAGGTGTATGACTGTGCAGGTTGCATGCTGCACAATTCTAGGTCAACATGAATGGTACCCCCCCAGAATTGTGCCATGCACAACTTTACATGGTGACCCTGTGAGTCTCTCTTCAAACTTTCTAGGCTCACAACTAGACATATGTAGCTCCACACAGGAGTTAGCTGTGAGGTAATAAACACTGCTGTTTATTAAATTTTTGGATTTTTTTATTATACAGCAGTAGATAATTAATATAGTATGATTGCTAAACAGCCAAAACAATAGACTATAATGTATATCTGTTGTTTTTCTGTCTGCCCAGAATCAAATGCTGTCTTTTATGGTACACAAGCCTCCTTTCCCTTTGGGGGGCTGAGATGGTTAGGCTAATATGTCAACTTGGTTGTTGTTTGGTCAAGTAAGCCCTGAGCTAATTGTAATACAAAAGAATTTCATAGACTTTGATCATCAATGCGTTGATTGCATCTATGGCTGATTCCATCTACAATCAACTGAGGAGATTGCCTTCAGCAATGAGTCTCATCCAATCAGCTGAAGGCCTTAAAAGAGGAAGTGATTTCAGCATTCAGGTAGAGAAATCCCATCTCTACTTCAGGCAGCCAGCATCTCTTGGGGAACTCATTAAGGACCTTCATCCAAGTCCCTGGCTTGCAGCCTGCTCTACAGAATAAGGACTTGTGCATCCCCACGGTCATGTGAGACAATTTTATAAAATCTCATGCTATTTATAAATATAATAGGGACCATTATATCTCCTATTCTCAGTCAAAGTGGTTCAGATAGGGTCGACTCATCTCCCCTGTCTAAATACATTTGACCCAGACTTGCAAATGAGACCCAATGCTAGGACTTTTGCTGAAAATATTGGGAAAGAAAAGCATTCTCTCTGCTGGACTTGAAGCTGAGAGATTGTAAACCTGGATCTACCAAAACCACAAAATGGTGACAGCCTTTCTGGGGAAAAGAAAAAAACAGCTGATACAGAAAAAAGGAGAGTCAAGGAAGAGAAAGTCCTGTTGACATTATTTGAGCCTCTAAATTCAACAATGCCTCAAGTCAGTTTACCTCTTGATTTCACATGAACCAATAAATGTCTCTCTTTTATTTTTCCAATTTTTACTTCAAATCACTGAGTTTAATTTATGAATAAAAAGAATTTCAAGGTACTAACCTAGAAGGTCCATGAGAACAGGAACTAAATCTGTATTAGTCACCTCTGTATTCCCCATTGCCCAGCCCAATATGTGGCAAGTAGGGATCACTCAATAAATATCTATTGAATGAGTAAACAAAAGTATTCTAAGAAAAAACAATGGATAGACTCAGTTTAGCAAAAATGCAACAAATGTTTTATAATCACTGAGAGAGCTAAAAAGTAATCATTCCTTTAAAAAATAATTATGTTCTGGTTCCAAAACTTTGAAAAACATTGTTTACAAATATTATTTTAAGTACAAAGATATTTGGATTAAATGGGCCATTTTAAAAACCCTATTGTCCCTTTTATTACCCATAAAACCCTCTGATCTCTAGGATGAGTCCCTTTTATTACGAAAGAAAAACCCCTCTTTCTAGATATATTATCATCTTGGGGCATTTGTGAAATTAGGGCTAGGATTTATTGGCTAGCCCCTATGCAATATATGAATAAAATGATTGTGCCCCCAAATCAGCTGATTAGTACTCACAATGCATTCTTTGAGATGGATACAATATGGTAAATTATGTTTTGGTTAATTACCAAACTATATTTTTACATCATCATCCATATCCAACTACCCATTTGTAGGAAATAATGACAACAGAGAAGCGTGTTAAACTATACCAAGGGGATACAATCAGTAAATTCCAGACTGTGGGAAGCTCTACAAAACAAATAATCTTGTTTCTTCAGCAAATAAACTGCAGGGGGTAAAATGAGGGATGGAAGGGGAACCTATAGAATAAAAGAGACTTAAAAGATATCAACCATTTGAAACATGTAAACCAAACATGTTTCATATACTGATTCAAACAAACAAACTTTAAATATGTGACACATCCAAGACAATTAGAAATATGAACACTTTCTGAATATTTGATAATATTAAAGAATTGTTATTTTTAAGGTATGATAATGATATTGTGGTTATGTTAAAACAAAAGTCCTTATCTTTTAGCTCTATATATACTGAAAAATTTACAAATGAAATATGTCTGAATTTGCTTCAAAATAAATGGGGAAGGAGGAAAGTAGATATGGGCAAGAATGAAGCAGGCTTTATGATATAGGTTGATGGTTGTTGGGGCTAGATGATGGATACATGGATATTCATTGTACAATTATGTCTACATTTGTGTAGGTTTTAAATTATCCAAAATAGTAAGTTTAAATTTTTAAAAATCAGTAAACAAAACAAAGGAAAAATATAATGTACCTAATCATTATGAATCTGGTGACCATATTATCCAAATAAAAAATCAGCACATATGGGCTAACAGAATATTTGAATAGACATCCAAGAATTCACAAGATATATGCTTCCAATATTAATAGCAATTAGAATAATCTGAACTCTGAATACTGAAGACTGGAAGCAAATGATGCAATAAAAAGATGAGGAAGAAGTTAGTCTCCCTTTCTTTGGAAGAAGGTTTGCCACCTCCTCCTGCCTTTCTTCAAGTAATTTTTAAAATATTTATTTAGTGATTATTATATGCAAGGTACTGAGCTAGGCCTATAGGGGAGACAAAGAAGAGTGAAATATAATTCCTGTGCCCCTAAGAAGCTTACAATTGAGTAGATAACCCGCCCCCACTGATGTTCTCTGACCTTTAATACACCCCACTGCCACGTTCCCATCTGCTTGTTTTAATCCAATACTTACTTGTTTTTCTTCGTACCTCCCAAGAAAGACTTCTTACCGTTTTTTTACTTTTGGCTTGCTTTAGGTAATTCTTTAAAGGAATTTTGTTTTTTTAAAACAGGTTACGGCCTTCGAGCGACAGCGACGCAAGATGGCAGCCACCACGGGCTCGGACAATTTATGAAAACCGAATATACAGCCTTAAAATAGAATGTGGACCTAAATACCCAGAAGCACCCCCCTTTGTAAGATTTGTAACAAAAATTAATATGAATGGAGTTAATAGTTCTAATGGAGTGGTGGACCCAAGAGCCATATCAGTGCTAGCAAAATGGCAGAATTCATATAGCATCAAAGTTGTCCTGCAAGAGCTTCGACGCCTAATGATGTCTAAAGAAAATATGAAACTCCCTCAGCCACCTGAAGGACAGTGTTACAGCAATTAATCAAAAGAAAAACCACAGGCCCTCCCCCCACCCCATTCGATTTAAGCAGTCTTCATTTTCCACAGTAGTAAATTTTCTAGATACGTCTTGTAGACCTCAAAGTACTGGAAAGGAAGCTCCCATTCAAAGGCATTTTATCATAAGATACTGTAAATGCTACTAATTTTTTGTCCATTTGAAATATATAAGTTGTGCTATAACAAATCATACTGTCAAGTGTAACCACTGTCCACATAGTTGAACTTCTGGGATCAAGAAAGTATATTTAAATTGGTTCCCATCATAACTGGTGGGGCTCATCTAACTCAACTGTGAAGAGACACATCACATAATCACCTTGCTGCTGATTACATGGCCTGAGGTCTCTGCCTTCTCCCCTATCTCTTTCCCCCTACCTTCCTCCTTCCCTCCCTCCCTGCAACAGCCCTCCAGATTGGGGTGGCTTATTAGACTAGATGTGAATGTTTCAGGTTGCAGCCTGTGGGACTACTGCTGGGTGTGTGTGGGTGCTTCATCTGTACCCCCCGGTTTCTTTTTTTTTTTTTTAAGTCTTAAATGACTCCTCTCTTCCAAACCATCATCCTGCCTGCCCCCACCACCACCACCACCATCACCACCATCACCCTTGGCCGAAGAATAGATTGTAACCCCATTTGTTCCCTTCTGAAATTGGCCTTTGGTGAGGAATTCTTTCAGGGCTTTCCTCATATCTTCCCCCTCCCCCCCCACCTTTATTGAGGGGTGCTGCTTTTTCCTTCCTCCTCCTGAAGTCCCTTCCTGCACCATCACCACCCAACACTTCCATGACACTTGCTTGCTTTGGCCTGAAGCCATCAGGTAAGGTTGAAAAGAGTCTCTGACCTCCCTCATTTAGTTTTGGATCCACAATTTCTTTACTCTCCACCAGCCTGGGAAATGAAAATTGGGTCCTCGGCCCTGCCACCCTCTGCTGTCATCGTCAGCTGATGCATGTTTTAGCTCAGGTTTTGACATGGTGAAAAGAACAGGGTTACTCAGACCTGCCAGCTCTCACCAAGTCCTTGGTGGTTAAACTTGGAGAAAGGCCACATGAAGACACTTGTAAGCACACACAATCCCTCCGAATGAATTGTTTTCTTTTTCTTGTAATTGCTTTTGCTTTTAAAAATTGAAGAAATTTTAAACAAAACAAAAAAAAAAAACAGGTTAAATAAGCTCAAACAATTATAAACAAGTAAGATCATATAACTTGACAGTGGCTAGTAAGTTAGGCCTGACTTGGAGTATACTCCAGGAATTAAAAACATCCTAACTTGTATCTATTTGTCACAGCTTTTTCCCTTCTTCCTCAACTGAATTCACATATTTCCTAAATGCTTCAAGTTTCACTATCTCGACCACAACCCCGTGACCTGTACTAGCCATGGGCATGTCAGAAAGGTTCTTATCCTTTGTAAAGAAAGGCATAGTTAAAATATTTCTAATGTAACCAAATTATTATAAACATGATTTGAATACAATTTTTCCAAAAAGAACTTTTATTTTATAATGATACAGTGAACTAATCTAAAAAGAAGCAGTTTTAATCAGCTACAGAACATAATCATACCTGCATGGTCCTTCTTTTAGTTAAGGTTACTTGAAAATTTTTCCACTCCCAACGTTGCTCCACCACATGTGCAAAAACAACATGTCCATTTCCACAGGCTCCAGCAATCTGAGTGCCATCAATTGACCATGCAATATTAAATATGCTGCCAGTATTGGGCTTTTCTAAAGCGTATGACCACTGTGGAAGAAAGGACAAGACAAAATTCTACTTATTGGAGAAACATTTCCAAACAAGTTTCAAATTGGGCGTAAACACATTATAATTTTTTAATAGAATGTCTTTATTCTAGATTACTAAAAATATTTTTCTTAATTTGTAGTGTACTAAAATGGAAGATTCAGATATAATTTTAGCATATACAATAGAATAACATGATAAAATAATATATGAAATCAATCAAGAACTACACCATTTCAATTTACCTTATTACTATTAATAATACTCAATAGGTAAATACAAAGATTCTGTAGAAAAAACAAAGTCATCAATTCTTAAAGATATCTTTAGTCCCTATATTTTAAAATTTCTTATTCCCTTATTTCAAGAATGTCATTAAAACTTGAACAAAAGACATAATGTAACTATAACATCTCTGAAATACATCTTAAATCTTGACAGTATAGGCCAATGGTTCTAAATTTTATATCTTTCTTCTTTCTTCTTTAAAAATGTAGGTAAGTAGGTTCCTAGAAGATGGCATTGGACTAGGCAGGCAGGGCTCAACTCTCTCACAAAAACAATGGAGAAAGGGCCAAAAGCTGTCTGAGGGACCTGCTTTGGAGGTCAGCAGACCAGGATAGTGCTGCACAACTCCCAGGAGGGCAAGGGACAGACAGATGAAGAACAACAACAGCGTGAGTTATTAAACCCCTGCGGTGGCCAGGAAGGGCTCCCATCCCCCACCCTCAAGACATTAAGCATGGATGAAACCCCTGGTTCACTACAACCAACTGAGAGAGGAACAGGCATCTTCCTCCCTGCCAGCTGTTACAAAGGAAGAGGGAGAATGAGTTGGAGGCCTTCACTTCAATGAATTTGGCCAGCAGAGCCCACTTTGAATCGGCTCTGGCAAGACCAGAAACGCAGGAAAGTGGAGGTTGAAAGAAACACTCCCTGGAAAGGTTTGCTGACAAGTGCCATTTGCTGGCCAGCCAGGAAACTACAAGGAGTAAAACTGCTTTTAGGTCTCTCTATAGCTCCAATTTCTGGGAGAAAATCTGCTACCAATTCGTGGGTCCCTGGCCCAATTCTAACCTAAGCTGGTCAATTTTAAAGACTCAGAATGAGTTGAATCAGAAATCAAAAAAGAATGCGAATATTCTCACTGACCTAATTTCGTGATAATCAGGGTAGGCTAAACATTCGCTATATTAGAAACCATGAATGTGTCCCCAGACCTAGTTTTTCTACCTAGATCTGGTTTTTAGAATGCTGGTGATAAACTAAGCCTGATTTATTATATGACCATCCTGTATGGGAAAAGACTGTAACTTTGGGTATCTTTAGCCAACCTTAAGAGATATAGATGTGGCTCAGGTGGTTGGACGTCCATCTCCCATACGGAGGGAACTGGGTTCGATCCCCAGGACTTCCTGGTTACAATAAAAAAAATAAAAATATAGAAGGCACGTGGGCCTCCAGGCCCCGTGTGCAGGTGCGCCACCAGGTCCCGTGAGCGGATGAGCTATCAGGCCCTGTGAGCAAGTGTGCCACCAGGCGTCATGAGTGGGTAAGCCGTCAGGACCCATCCACGGGTGCACCATCAGGCCCTGCATGCGAAGGTGTTGCTAGGCCCCGAGAGTGGGTGAGCCATCAGGCCCCGTCCGCGGGTACACCGTCAGGCTCTGTGAGCCACGCAGCAAGATGATGACGTAACAGGAGAGTGACACAAGGGTGAGCCAAGACGAGACGTACTGAAAAACCAGGAACTGAGGTGGCACAGGTGGCAAGATGCCTCTCTCCCACATCGGAGATTATAAGGATCGAATCCCAATGAAGACAGGAGGAGAAGGATGAGAAGAGAGGGCAGGAAACAGTCACAGAGAGTTGCCCAGTAAATGGACACAGAAACAGTAAAAATGGTGGGGATGGGGTAAAAATGGATAAAAGTAAATAAATAAATAAATCCTTTAAAAATAATGTATAGGGGAGGAAGATATGGACTATAGTTAGTAGTAATACTTTGACGATGCTCTTTCATGTTTTGTTAACAAATGTTTCACAACAATGCAAAGTATTTGTGTGTGTGTGGGGGGGGTGATGTGTGGGAGCCCTGTATGATGTTATGCATGTTTGCTTTGTAAGTTCACAATGTTTACTGAACACTTATAGTTTATGTATGTTCATGTATGAATGATATATTTCAATAAATTGTTTTTTTTAAAAAAGAAATAAAAAAAGAGCTGTGGAAAAAAAAAAAAAAAACATTAGGCAAGAGAGAGAAATTGTCCATAAGAGTAAACTCACCAACATATTCAAATGCCTAGACATCAAAAAATTACATACCATACCAGGACACAGAAAGAGATGGTCCAGCCAAAGGAACAAACTAAATATCCTGACAAGATATAGAATTTAGCACAACTGATCAATGATAATCACACAAATCTCCTAAATCAATACAAAGAAGTGAAGGAAAATATGACTAAACAGATAGAGGATATTAAGAAGACACTAGGTAAGCGAAAGAACAACTTGAAAGTCTGTAAAGAAAAGTAACAGAGCTTATGGGAATGAAAGATACAATAGATGAGAATAAAAATACCTTAGATGCAAATAAGAGCAGATTCGAATTGCTTGAAGACAAAATTAGTGATTTTGAGGACAGAACATCTGAACTGGAAAGGAAAACAGAAAGAGAAAGGAATGGAAAAAAAATGTAACAGGGTCTTAGGGAATTGAATGACAATGTAAAATGGACAAACATACGCATTATTGGTATCCCAGAAGGAGAAGAGAATGGAAAAAGCACATAAAGAATATTTGAGGAAATAATGGCCAAAAACATCCCAACTCTTATGGAAGACATAAATATCAATGTTTAAGAAGGGCAATGCACCCCAAACAGAATAAATCCAAATAGACCTACTCTGAGATACCTACTATTCAGAATGACAGATATCAAAGATAAAGAGAAGTTTCTGGAAGCAGCAAGAGAAAAGCAAGACATCACATACAAAGGAAACTCAATAAGATTAAGGGCCAACCTCTCATCAGAAACCATGACAGCTAAAAGAATGTGGTAGGATGTATTTAAGGTACTGAAAGAGAAAAACTGCCAGCCAAGAGTTCTGTATCTGGCAATTCAAAGCTCTCTATTCTTAGTTTACTACTAAATCCGCCTCTTAAAGACCAGTATTGCAAGAGATACTAAAGGGAGTGCTACAACCTGAAAGGTAAAAACAAGGGCAAGAGACCTGGAGAAGCGTGTAGAAATGAAGATTATTAGGAAGGATAAATTAAAGGGTAAAAAGACAGACAATAGTAAGATATGACAACAGAAAGCCAAAGGACAAAATGGATGAAGTAATGCCTTTACAGTAATAACATCGAATGCAAATTGCTTGAATTCACCAATCAAAAGACATACACTAATAGAATGGATTAAAAAAAATAAAAGCCATCTATATGCTATCTACAAGAGACTCACCTCAGACATAAGGACACAACCAGGTTGAAAGTGAAAGTTTGGAAAAAGATATTCCACAAAAATAGTAACCAAAAAAGAGCTGAAGTAACAATACTCATATTGGACAAAATAGATTTTAAATGCAAATGTTATAAGAGATGAAGAAGATCATTAAATATTAATAAAAGGGGCAATTCACCATGAAAAAATAACTATTATAACTATTTATGCACCTAACCTGGGTGTCCCAAGATACATGAGGTACACACAGCCAAAAGTGAAGGGAGAAATAGATGTCTCTATAATAATAGTTTGTTACACTGCTCTCAGTATTGGAAAGAACATCTGGACAAAGGATAAATAGAGAGCTTGAATAATATGATAAATGAACTAGGCCTAACAGGCATTTATAGAGGATCACATCCCCAAACAATAATATATACATTCTTTTCAAGCAGTCATGGACCCTTCTCCAGGATAGACCATATGCTGGGTCATAGAGAGGCCTCAATAAATTTAAAAGATCATTATACAAAACACTTCCTCTGATCATAATGGAATGAAGCTGGAAGTCAATAATGGATGGAAACGGAAAATTCATAAATATAAGGAGATAAAAACAACACACTCTTAACTACTCAGTGAGTCAAACAAGAAACTGCAAGAGAATTCAGAATATATCTTGAGATGAATGAAAATGAGAACACAACATATCAAAACCTATGAGATACTGCAACGGCAGTGCTGACAGGGAAATTTAAAGCCCTCAAAGCTTACATTAAAAAACAATGAGCTAACATTGAAGATCTCACTGCACACCTGGAGGAACTAGAAAAAGAATAGCAAACTAATCCCAAACCAAGCCAAAGGAAACAAACAGTAAAAATCAGAGCAAAAATAAATAAAATTGAGAACAATAAATCAATTTAATACTGTGAGGTGATATGAGAGGAAGGAACCCTCCATCCCTATCCCAGCCTCCCCATCACACACATCTGAGCAAGGACAGGGAGGTGTGGGCATCTGCGGTCAGCAGGCAAGTGGTTCCTTCTTCGCCATGCCACTCACTCCCCCAGGTAATCTTTGGACCCAAAGGAAGTTAGTTGCTCTTCCATCCTGGCTCTAGTGAGTCACTCTTTGGCTGAAAGAACCATAGACAGGAAGTGCCTAGCATTCACTATAACCTTGCTGAAAGGATGAAACAACCACCAAAGTAATAGGTAAAAGTAAGAGTTTAGCAGCAGTGAAAGAGAAAAAAAGAGTGGATGGGGCCAAAAGTTGCATCAACAAAATCAACAAACCTTTAGTTAGACTGACAAAGAAAAAAAGAGAGAAGACACAAATAAATAAAATCAGAAATGAGAGGGGGGACATTACCATTGACCCTGCAGAGATAAGATTGACCATAAGAGGACACTATGAACAACTGTACACCAAAAAAACTAGACAATGTAGAACAGATGGACAAATTCCTAGAAATACAACCTACACTGACCCTAGAAGAAATAGAAAACCTCAACAAACCAGTCACAAGTATAGATTTTCAACAGTCATCAAAAACCTCCCAAAGATAAAAAGTTCAAGACCAGATGGTTTCACAAATGAATTCTACCAATCATGCAATGACTATCTAATATCAGTCTTGCTCAAGCTCTTCCAAAAAGTTGAACAGGAAGGAATGCTATTAAACTCATTCAATGAAGCCAATATCACCCTAATGCCAAAACTAGATAAAGATACTATGAAAAAAAAGAAAACTACAGACCAATTTCTCTAATGAATATAGATGCAAAAATCCTCAACAAAATACTTGCAAAATGTATCCAAAACACTTCTTCACTGTTGGTGGGAATGCAGGATGGTATAACCACTGTGGAGGACTGTTTGGCAGTTCCTAAAGAAGTTGAATATAGACTTGCCACGTGACCCTGCAATACCACTACTGGGTATATACCCAGAAGAACTGAGAGCAGTGACACGAACAGACATCTGCACACCGATGTTCATAGCCACATTATTCACCATTGCCAAAAGTTGGAAACAACCCAGGTGTCCATCAACAGATGAGTGGATAAACAAACTGTGGTCTATTCACACGATGGAATATTATGCAGCTGTAAGAAGAAATGAAGTCATAAAGCATATGGCAACATGGATGAATCTGGAGGACATTATGTTGAGTGAAGCAAGCCAGACACAAAAGGACAAATACTGTATGAATGCATTACTATGAACCAAATATATTGTGTAATATATTGTTTGATTCACACACACAAAAAAACAAACAAAAAACAAAACAACAACAAAAAAATTTGCATGTATCCATTACATTTAATTGAGAAATGTATATATTTATTCATCTGTGTTTACTTTTTAGTTTTTAATTGCTTATGTTTTCAATTATTAAATGTACAAAATAAAGTTAAAAAATTGAAAAAAAAAAAAAATGTATCCAAAGCACATTAAAAGAATTACATACCACGATCAAGTGGGTTTTATCCCAGGGATGCAACGGTGGTCCAACACAAGAAAATCAATTGGTGTAATAAACCATATTAATAAACTGAAGAAGAAAAATCACATGATCCTCTCAATTGATGCAGAAAAGGCATTTAACAAAATACAGCATCCTTTCTTGAAAAAACACTCCAAAAGATAGGAATAGAAGGAAGCTTTCTCAATATGGTAAAATGCATATATGAAAAACCTACAGCTAGCATTGTACTCAATGGTGAAAGACTGAAAGCTTTCCCACTGACATTAGGAGCAAGCCACTGTCACCTTGTTAGTCAATGTTGTGCTAGAAGTTCTAATTTGAGCAATTAGGCTAGATAAAGAAATAAAAGGCACCAAAATAGGAAAGGAAGAAGTAAAACTTTCACTATTCGCTGATGATACGATCCTATATCTAGAAAATGCTGAAAAATACACAACAAAGCGTCTAAAACTAATAGACAAGTTCAGCAAAGTGGTGGGAAAAAAGATTAATATGCAAAAATCAAGAGTGTTTCTATACACTTCTGATGAGCAATCTGAGGAGGCAATCAGAAAAACAATTCCATTTATAATAGTGACTAAAAGAATAAAATATTTAGGAATAAATTTAACTGAGGACATAAAGGACCTGTATTCAGGAAACTACAAAACATTGTTAAAAGAAATCGAAGAAGATTTAGATAAATGCAAGGACATTCCATGTTCATGGAATGGAAGGTTAAATATTGTTAAGATGTCAATTCTATCCAAATTGACTTACAGAATCAAAGCAATCCCAATAAGAATACCAACAGCCTTTTTTTTTTTTTTTGCAGAAATAGAAAAGTCAATTATCAAATTTATTTGGAAGGGTAAGGGGCCCCGAATAGCCAAAAGTGTCCTTAAAAAGAAGAATGAAGTTGGAAGACTCTCACTTCCTGATTATAAAGCATATTATTTAGGAATGGATGTAGCTCAAGCAGTTGAGCACCTGCTTCTAACATGGGAGGTCCCGGGTTCGATCTCCGGTACTTTCTAAAAATAAAACAAACAACAAACGAATGAAAAAACCAACTCAGGGGAGCCGATGTAGGTCAGTGGCTTCCCACATACAAGGTCCCAGGTTCAATCCTCTGCCCCAGTACCCCCAAAAAATAAAAATAAATAAAACAATAAATAAAATAAAAAATAATTTTAAAAATGCAGACATGTCTGAAAATTTACCGTTACTCTATCCTTCCTGTTCTACAATTATAACCCTTACCATGTTAATGTAATTATCTGTTTACATGTCAATATTCTCAACAGACCATGAACTACTCCTAGAAGACAGGGATTGATGTAATTCTTTGAGTAGCCAGAGTGTCACACAGAACTTAGCTTACATGAATATTTGTTAAATGGATAAATGAATGAATGAACATGCCTATGCCACTAGGCAAGCCTCCCTTCCCAGAGCTTAACCACAATTTTAACCAAACTCTACTTTTAAAGTAAAAATATTCAAGGAACAAATTAAAAGCAGATATTTAGAAATTTTAAAACTAGCCTTCTCACAAACACCAACCAAACTGACTAAACGGGGTGAATTCTATGAATGAACTTATTAAAATGCTGCCCTAATACAAATCATTAAAAACCAAAATATTATCTTTGTCTGTAAAAAGATCCACTCAAATTCAACTTTTATGGAATAGCTACTATTTGTTAGTTATTAATTTTAAAAAAGATTTTAAAAATATTCTATAATAGAAATCTGATTTTGTATCACTTGCTGGGTATCTCAATTCTGGACAAAACAGTTCCATATTGTAAAAGAAGCACAGTTCTCTTACTTTATAGTTTCTATTTTATGGCTTTATGGCTTCCAGCAAAGTTGGTTTTACAGCAAATTGGAAAACTCAATTCTAATTTTCTCACTGCCTTTCATTATAAATTCAGAAGTTTATTTATATGAAAGGAAAATCTCTCAAAGGATTAAACAAAACTTTTGGCAACATAGGTTAAAATGGTTTTGAAAAAAATTCCCACCAAACTAGGTTGGATGCCTCCCTCTTTCACCTTCATTTTCTAAGTCCTGGCCCTCACAAGTAATCCATGCAGTTACTGTACTAGAGTCTTGGCAGCCATGTTTATACAAGATACCCCAAACCCTTCTGGCCATATCTGATTAGAATAGGGGTGTTCTAAGTGGGCCACTGACTCCTTCCCTGGGAGAATTTAAAAGCAGGACTCAGATTCCTATCTCAATCTGTCTGTTCTCTGGAAAAGAGATGTATAGTTGAAAACTATCAATACTGACTACTTTTCAGCATGTGAACTGAAAAAAAGAACAGGTTGATCTGCAGGGAAATAAAAGGATACTGATATGCTCACAGAAAGAGAGGCACAAGATACAAAACGAACATTTTCTGTCTTCTCCTACCACTCTAGTTCTGGTTCCTCAGGCCTAGTGACAGTTCCTTGTCCTGGAAGATATTCCTGTATCTTTTGACGAATTTCCCTTTTTGCTTGAAGGGGTTGTGTTACTTTGCATCCAACTATAATAAAATGTAGAATAAGTTTGAAGTTACAGGATCAGCCATGCTTCTCAGGCACTGCTTGAGTTTTTCCCACTTCTGGCATGCCATGTACACAAGGATGCCTCTTCCTATATAACAATCTTATGTTAAAAAATAAACAAAGAAACAAACAACACACTAATACTACTCGACAGGAAGCAAGCTGGATGTCCAATGCCCACGGAAAAGGTTTCAAAGAACTGTGGAGCTGAAAGGAGAGAGGTGAACAATTAGCCTAGCCCATTTACTTGGTATTTGAGGAAGCCTTTAACTATAAACTCACAAGTAAAGTCATAACTCCAGAGCTTTACAACTATACTAATGCTACTCTTACATTTAAGAGGGAAAAGAAGCTTTTTTTTTTTTTTTTTTTTGTCGTACTAGGTAGCATAATACTGAGAACAAACACTTAAGAATGCTTCTTTTTTTAAATTTTTTTTTAATTTTTAATTTTTTAAAAATATACCTTTTAATTTTTTTAAAGATACTTAGATTACATAAATGTTACACAAAAAAATATAAGGATTCCCATATGCCCCACTTCCCACACCCTCCCACATAAACAACATCCTTCCTTAGTGTGGCACATTCATTACAACTGATAAACGCATTCTGGGCCATTGCCACCGAGCATGGACCATAGTTCACATTGCAGTTTACACTCTCTCCCACACAATTTTGCAAAGAATGCTTCTGAAAAATGTTTGACGTATTAAAGGATGTTACATCCCTTTGAGGGATCAGACAAGATTTATGTTTCCTATGTAGTCTGTCAAATTGCTTTGGCTTGGGGAGCGGATGTGGCTCAAATGGTTGGGCGTCCGCCTGCCATATGGAGGGACCCGGGTTCAATCCCCAGGACCTCCTGGTAAAATAAAAAATTTATATATAGAAGGTGCATGGGCTGCCAGGCTCTGTGTGCCGGTGAGCCGCCAGGCCTGGGAGCCATGTAGCAAGATGATGACATAACAGGGGAGAGACAAGACAAGATGCTCCAAAAGCTCAGAAAGCCAGGAACCGAGGTGACACAGGTGGCAGAACACCTCTCTCCTACATTGGAGGTCTCGAGGATCGAATCCTGGTGAAGACTGGAGGAGAAGGATGAGAAGAGATGGCAGGAAACAGACACAGAGAATTGCCCAGCAAATGGACACAAAACAGCAAATGGGGAAGGGGGGCGGTTAAAATGGATAAAGTAAATAAATAAATATTTTTTAAAATTTTCTTTTAAATTGCTTTGGCTTGCAGGTTATTTCCCAACCAGGAAATAAGAGATATTCACTCTAAAAAACATGACTTGACTCTAAAAACATTTAAAGCGTTGATGTTTAACAAATAGCAACCTCACCCTTTTTTTTTTTTTCAGTGTTCCTATATAAATATACTAGACTAAAAATATCTTTGAAAGGATATGTATTTAGCCAGATATAATGAATTCAATTCATAAAATTGTGGACTAAGAAATCAGGTTTAAGTGGAGTAAAAAATAGAGGCAAAATTTCTTAAATTTCTTTTAAGTTGTACTAACTGATGTATAAAAAACAGTATTCTCTTTAATATGTCAGAAATTATCAAATTGCAGGACTGTCTTTAAATTGTGGGCTTCTGGGAAGATGGTGGACTAAAAAGACACAGGACTCTCTTCTCCTCCACAAAAATAGCTAGAGGACAGGTTGAAACAGCCTGGAAAAATATCTTCTAGGGTTTAGGCCACTAGGTGAAGGCTAGACACCACCCAGAGAAGAGAGGGACAAAGGAGGGGAACCATAATTGAGTTAAAACCAACAGCTGCTGCTGCTGGCACCCTTTCCCATACTAAAGACACTTTAGAATAATCAGGCCTCTAGGCCTGCGGCTAGAGACAAAGAGGGCTCCAGGGATCCACATCCCAGGAAAGGGGAGAGAGATCCCTAGCTAAGGCTGACTCAGCTTCTGACCCAAACATTTGGTCTGCTGTGTCCCACCAGCCTTTCCAGGCTGGGTGGGGCCGCACCATTGTTTACCTTGAGAGCCAGCAAGGGGCTAAAGATATAGGACCCTCCCAATCTCCTTCTCTACTAACCCAGACTGATTCTTAAGGACACCGAGGGGAGCGACATATTTCATTGGGGGGGTGGTGCCAGAGAAGGCTGGAGAACTGTCTCTGAGAAAGTTTGAATTACAAGGCTCTTAGCCTCCAGGCAGGAAGCTCTAAAACATTAATCCAGTCTGTGTAGCAACAAACACACTCTGACCAGGCATTGAATTGAGAAGGCTGGCAAAGAGCACCGTCTGCTGGCAGACCAAGGAAGCGCATATGAGAAAATTAAAATTAAGTAAGAGAGGCCTTTTCCAGCTGTTATAGCCTCCCTCCCTGAGGTCCTAGAAAGCAGGTCTGCAATCAATTACTGGGTCCAGAGCCCAGTTTTGGGGAGCTAGCGGGGACAATCCTAATGATTCAAGTCAAGACAAGAATCAAAGAGCAACAGTAACACACAGGCTCCCGCCACTAAATCCCTACGAAAGAGAGAAACTGAACATCTGAGTAAACTACATCCTAATCAGATGCCTAGACATCAGCAAAAAATTACGAGCCATACTAAGAAAGTGGAAGACAGGGCCCAAAAAAAGGAATGTATCGGGGTCGGATGTGGCTCAACTGGTTGGGTGTCTGTCTCCCATATGGAGGGGCCCGGGTTCGATCCCTGGGACCTCCCGGTAAAAAAAAAAAAAAAAAAAAAAAAAAGGAATGTATCAAAGCCCCAGAGGAGACACAGGATTTGAGAGAACTAATTAGCGAGATGAGCACAAATTTCCAAAATTGAATTAATGAGTTGAAAGACAATATGGCTAAAGAGAAAAACAACATCAAGAAGACATTGATGAGGAAAGGCAGCTTCCTGCCATAACCCACCTAACTGATTGAGCAAGCCATAGCCTAGGGGCAGCTCATCCCCTCTCAAGAATAAACAAAATGGAGCAGATAAGGGCCATCACTCCCTCCCCAAACCCTTTCACATTCCAAGATCTCCTAGCCCACTCCCCTCTGGCCATTTGACCCCAGGCGGTACTCAGTTTCCCCACCTATTAATGTACTGTATAAATTCATATCCATCACATTCCACAGGTGGGATGAAGTCTCTCTTGAGACCCTTGCCATGCCAGTAGGGGGCTGAAGTCTATTCTTCAGTCCCCCTCTGTTGAGCTAGCTTCCCAATAAACTTCTTGCTTGCAAAAAAAAAAAAAAAATTAAGCGGGCACAAAGAAAAATTTGAAATCCTGAACAGAAAAGTAAGAGAGCTCACAGGAATGAAAGACAAAATAGGTGAGATCGAAAACACATTAGAGGCATACCACAGCAGACTCAAAATAATAGAAGAAAGAATAAGTGATACTGGAAACAGAACAGCTGAAATTGAAGTGAGAAAAGAATAGAAAGAATCGAGCAGGGGCTCAGACAGTTCAATGACAACACGAAACGCAACAACATATGTGTCATGGGAGTTCCAGAAGGAGAAGAGAAGGGAAAAGGGACAAAGAGTATTTGAGGAAATAATAGCAGAAAATTTCCCACATCTCACAAAAGAAATGAACTTACATGTCCAAGAAGCACACTGTACCCCACTCAGAATAAATCCGAATAGACCTACTCCAAGACACATACTACTCAGAATGTCAAATGTCAAAGATAAAGAGAAAATTCTCAGAGCAGCAAGGGAGAAGCAAACCATCACATACAAGGGACGCCCAGTAAGACTTTGTCTGCATTTCTCGATAGTGGTATGATACTATTAGGATATTGAAAGAGAAAAACTGCCAGCAGAGAATACTTTATCCAGCAAAATTGTCCTTCAAATATGAAGGTGAGTATAAAACATTCCCAAACTAACAGAAACTAAAAGATTCATAAAAAAAAATCCACCTTTGCAAAATATATTAAAGGAAGCCTTAGAACCTAAAAGAAAAAGGCAGGAGAGAGAGGCCTGGAGCAGAGTACAGAAAAAATAGCAGAAAGGATTACCAAAAGAGTAAAAAGACAGACAAAAATACATGACATATGAAAAGCAAAGAATTGGTGGAAGTAAATAATGCATTTACAGTAATATCATTGAATGTGAATGGATTAAATTCCCCAATCAAAAGATATAGGCTGACAGAATAGATTTAAAAAAAAATGAGCCATCCATATGCTGCTTACAAGAAACTCACCTTAGACCCATGGATACAAACCGGCTAAAAGTAAAAGGTTGGAAAAAGATATTCCATGCAAATAGTAACCAAAAAAGAGCAGGGACAGCTATACTAATATCAGACAAAACAGACTTTAAATGCAAATAAAAGGGACAATACACTAGGAAGATATAACAATCAAAAAATATCTATGTACCTAACCAAGATCCCTAAAATACATGAGACAAACTCTGGCAAAACTGAAGGGAGAAACAGACATCTCTAGAACTATAGTTGGAGACTTCAACACCCCCATTCACATCATTAGATAGAACACCTAGACAGAAAATCAAAACGGAAACAGAGAACTTGAAAAATAGGATAAACAAGTTAGACCTAGCAGATATATACAGAACGCTGCATCCAAACTCAGCAGGTTATACATTCTTTCAAGTGCCTATGGATCTTTCTCCAGGATAGACCATATGCTAAGGTACAATGCAGCTCTCAATAAATATAAAAAGATTGAAATTATACAAAGCACCTTCTCAGATAATAACAGGATGAAACTGGAAATCTATAATAGACAGGAAAAAAGCAAATTGGCAAATGTGTGGAGGCTGAACAACACATTCCTAAATAATCAGTGGGTCAAAGAAGAAATTTCAAATGAAATCAGTAAATATATTGAGACAAATGAAAACAAGAACACAATTTTTCAAAACTTATGGAGGGAAGAGGATGTGGCTCAAGTGGTTGAGCTCCTGCCTACTACACGGGACGTCCCGCATTAGGTTCCCAGTGCCTCCTAAAGAAGATGAGCAAGACAGCAAGCCGACACGATGGGATGGTGCGGCGAGCTGACGCAACAAGATGATGCAGCAAAGAAACAGAAGGAGGAAAACACAATGAGAGACACAACAAAGCAAGAGGCAGAGGTGGCTCAAGTGATTAGGTGCCTCCTTCCCACATGGGAGGTACCTGGTTCATTTCCAGTGCCTTCTAAAAAAGAAGACAAGCATAAAACTAACAGATACAGTGATCGCAAACAACAAAGGAGGGCAGAAGAAATAAAAATTTTTTTAATCTAAATGTGAAGTGAAGGCAGTCTTAAGAGGGAAATTTATAGCCCTACACGCCTATATTAAAAAAGAAGAGATAAATGCAAAGATTTAACTGAAAGACTAGAGGAACTAGAAAAAGAACAGCAAATCAATCCCAAAGCAAGGAGAAGGAAAGAAATAATAAAGATTAGAGCAGAAATAAATGAAATTGAGAACAAAAAAACAATAGAGAAAATCAACAAAACCAAAAGCTGGTTCTTTGAGAAGACTGAAAAAATTGACAACCCCCCTAGCTAAACTAACAAAGGAAAAAAAAGAGAAGATGCAAACAAATACAGTAAGAAATGAAAGGGGGGAAATTACAACTGACTCCACAGAAATAAAAAGGATCATTAGAAGATATTGTGAGAAACTATATGCCAACGAACCAGACAACCTAGATGAAATGGACAAATTCCTAGAAACACACAACCAATCTACACTAACGCTTTAAGAAACAAGAACTTAAAACAATTTTATTTAAAGAGATTGAATCAATCGGGAGGCGGCTGTGGCTCAATCGGTGGGGCTCCCATTTGCCATGTGGGGGGCCCTGGGTTCGGTTCCCGGGGCCTCCTGGTGGAGGCGGGCCCGCCCGCACGGCGTGGTTGGCTGACCCGGCGAGCGCAGGCAGCAAGGGGGGGATAAATGGATAAATAAATAAAATCTTAAAAAAAAAAAGAGAGATTGAATCAGTCATCAAAAATCTCCCAGCAAAGAAAAGTCCAGAACCACATGGCTTCACAGGTGAATTCTACCAAGCATTTCAAAAAGAATTAACACCAACCCTGTTTAAACTCTTCCGAAAAATTGAAGAGGACGGAAAATTACCCAACACATTTTATGAAGCCAACATCACCCTAATACCAAAGCCAGATAAAGATACTACAAGAAAAGAGAATTATAGACCAAGCTCTCTAATGAACAGAGATGCAAAAATTCTCAGCAGAATACTTGCAAATTAAATCCAGCAGCATAGAAAAAGACTTACACAGCAAGACAAGGTGGGATTTATTCCTGGTATGCAAGGCTGGTTCAACATAAGAAAATCAATCAATGTAATAGGCCACATTAACAAATTTAAGGAAAAAAAACATATGATCATCTTAACCGATGCAGAAAAGGCATTCAACAAAATCCAGCATCCTTTTTTGAAAAAACACTTCAAAAGATAGGAAGAGAAAGAAAATTCCTCAATATGATAAAAGGCATTTATGAAAAACCTACAGCCAACATTGTACTCAATGGGGAAAGATTGAAAGCTTTCCCTCTAAGATCCAGAACAAGACAATGCCCACTGTCACCATTGTTATTCAATATTGTACTAGAAGTTCTAGCTACAGCAATTAGACAAGAAAAAAAATTAAAGGTATCCAAATAGGAAAAGAGGAAGTAAAACTCTCACTAATTACAAATGACATGATCCTGTATTCAGAAAATTCTGAAGTATCCACAACAAAGCTACTAGAGCTAATAAAAGAGTTCAGCAAAGTGGTAGGATACAAGATTAACACAAAAAAAAATCAGTTATGTTTTTTGTACACTACTAATGAAGAATTTGAGGAGGAAATCAGGGGGAAAACTTCATTTAAATAGCAACAAAAAGACTCAAATACCTAGGAATTAATTTAACCAAAAAAGTACAGGACATAAATGCAGAAAACTAGAAAACAATGCTAAAAGAAATCAATATACACCTAAACAAATGGACATACATTCTGTGTTCATGGATTGGGAGATTAAATATCATGAAGATGTCAATCCCACCCAAACTGATTTATAGATTCAATGTAATACCAATCAAATTTCCAACAGCCTACTTTATAGAAATAGAAAAGGCAATTACCAAATTCATTTGGAAGGGAAAGTGCACCTGAATAGCCAAAAGCATTCTAAAACTGAAGAGCGACATGGGAGGAATTTCACTGTCTGGCCTTGAAATATATTACAAAGCTACAGTGGTCAAAACAGCATGGTACTGGGAAGCGGCTGTGGCTCAATCAGTAGGGCTCCCGTTTACCATATGGGAGGCCCCGGGTTCGGTTCCCGGGGCCTCCTGGTGAAGGCAAGCCCACCCGCGCGGCATGGTTAGCTGACCCAGCGAGCACAAGCAGCAAGGGGGGGATAAATGAATGAATAAATAAAATCTTTAAAAAAAAAAAAAAAACAGCATGGTACTGGCATAAAGATAGATACATTGATCAGTGGAATAGACATGAGAATCCAGAAATAAACCCTCAACTATACAGTCAACTGGTTTTTGACAAACCTACCAAATCCATGTTACTGGGACAAAACAGTCTCTTCAACAAATGGTGCTGGGGGATCTAAATATAAAAGCCAGGACCATAAAAACTACTAGAAGAAAATGTAGGGAAACATCTTCAAGACCTTGTAGTAGGTGGTGGTTTCTTGGACCTTACACCCAAAGCATGTGCAACAAAAGAAATAATAGATAAATGGGACCTCCTCAAATTATACACTTCTGCACCTCACAGGACTTTGTGAAAAGGGTAAAAAGGCAGTCAATGCAATGGGAGAATATATTTGGAAATCACATTCTGATAAGGGTTTAATATCCACGATATAAAAAGAGAGGTTACAACTCAACAATAAAAAGGCAAACGACCCAATTAAAAAATGGGCAAAAGACTTGAAGAGACATTTGTCCAAAGAAGAAATACAAATAGCAAAAAAGCATATGAAAAAATGCTCAATATCACTAATGATTAGGGAGATGCAAATTAAAACTACAATGAGATATCATTTCATACTTATCAGAATGGCCACTATTAAAAAGACAGAGAACTACAAGTGTTGGAGAGGATGTGGAGATAGGAACATTTATTCACTGTTGGTGGGAATGCAGAATGGTACAGCCACTGTGGAGGACTGTTTCTAAAAGAAGTTGAATATAGACTTGCCATATGCCTGCAATACCACTACTGGGTATATAACCCAGAAGAAATGAGAGCAGTGACATGAATAGACATCTACACACCTATGTTCATAGAGGCGTTATTCACAATTGCCAAAAGTTGGAAACAACCCAGGTGTCTATCAACCAATGAATGGATAAACAAATTGTGCTGTATTCACACGATGGAATGCATCGTGTATGATGGATGCAGCTGTAAGAAGAAATGAATTTGTAAAGCATATGACAACCTGGATGAACCTAGAGGACGTTATGTTGAATGAAGCAAGCCAGACACAAAAGGAAAAATACTGTATGATTGTGGTACTATGAACCAAATATATTGCATAACATTGTATGACTCAAAAAAAAATGTTATATGTATCTAGTATATTTAATTGAGAAATGTATGTTTTTATTCAACTATATTTTCTTTTTATTTTTGAATTCTTGTTTATATTTTCAATTATTAAATGTACAAAATAAAGTAAAAAAAAACAAAAAAACAAAAAAATAAATAAATTGTGTGTCATGAACAATGAAAAGTTACATATAGCAATAAGTCCAATTACTGTAGATGATGAATCACAGCAGTTATTTTAATTGAATGGATGAATGCATAAACAGAGAGGCATCTTTTCAGTATAATGACTGAAAAAACAGTCAAAGAGAAAATGAGAATCACAAAAAGTTAGCTCTTATACAATAGCACCACCTGCTGATCAACAAAAGCAATGTCAGCTAATTAAAAATGTGACGAAAGGAAAGTTATATATATACAGATCTTTTCCTGAGCTTCATTGTTTAATGTAATATATTTCTTGAGGCCTAGTGACATCCTTGTCCTGGCTTCTGGAAGATATCCCTGTATCTTTTAACCAATTCCCCTTTTTGCTTGAAGGGGTTATGTTACCTTGCATCCAACTATAATAACATGTAGAATAAGTTTGAAGTTACAGGATCAGCCACGCTTCTTCAGCACTGCTTGAGTTTTTCCCACTTCTGGCATGCCATGTACACAGGGATGATTCTTCCTATATAATCCTATATAATCCCTAACCACCTAATCTAAAATAACGCCATCTACCTTACCCAGCATTACTTTTTATAGCACTTATTACCATCAAATATTTAAATATTCATTTTGTTTTTTTGTTTATGGTCATTCATCTGTTGGAATAAAAACATTCAAGAGTAGGGAATTTATTTTGCTTACTGCTTTTTCTTTAACACTTAGGGCAGTGCCTGACACATAATAGGCTCTCAATAAATATGTGTGAAAGAATGAATTTGAAAATAAAAGGAACAAATGAGTACTGCTGGGGAAGCATTCTTTGCATGACCTGCTGTCCCTCTCCAGGCCTGCCCTAATCAGAGACCTGGATTCACAACTTTCCCTTATTCGGAGACTGGGCATTGAGCTCATGCTTGACCCAGGTCCTTCTTCCTTACAGAGTGATCTTCCCCTATTCCAGTTCACAATGAACTTAATATCACTGAGATGTATGCATCAAATGATACCTGGCCAACACTACTAGTATATCTGTTCCTGGTTGGAAGGGAACAGAGTCTTCCTTACAGCAAAATTTAAAGTATGTGTGTAGTCCATTGCCCTGCTACAGGTGTCTGGAAGGATCCTATGGCCATGGGGGACTGATATGTACTACTGAAGCTCTGTCTCTTCTCTATATAAGTAAAGCATTGTTCCAACCAGTGTTTGTGTATGTTATCTTCACTGGTGACTGAGATATCACGGTATGATGGAGTGGGCATAAAAATTGTTATGCATATGTCTTTGTGTACTTGTACAAGGATCTCTGTAGAATAAATGCCTGGAAGTAGGATTGCTAGGTCAAGGAATATGTACGTATAAAATATGCACTTATAATATGTATTATCAAAGCACACTTCAAAAAGGTTAAATCAACTCACATTCCCACCAATAGTGTGTAAACAACGGGGCTGATTTCCTCCTGCTTGAGCATAAAGTAATATCATTATTAGTTAAATTGAACATACTTTTATGTTATTGGATATTTGCATTTTTGTGTGTGAACTGATTATTCATGACATTTGGCTATTTTCCAGGAGAATTTCTTGAACAGTGAATCTCCAAAAAAAGTAGCTTGAGCACTCCCCTAAACTTTGAGAATCATTGCAGTAGTTTGCATATCTTTCAAATAAACAGAATTGATTAAAAATTTTAAATCAATTATTTAAAGTAAACTTTTTATATATAAGGAGTAGTATTGACAGTATTGCTATCAGACCAACATTCCCACAGATTACACCTATAAACTTCAGACAAAATATAAAAACAACTACCTGAAGATGTTTGATTGCAATAAAAAATAGACAGTCATTTTGGAAAATAGTTTAGCAGTTCCTCAAAATGTTAAACATAGAGTTACCATATGACCCAGCAAGTCCATGCCTCGGTATATACCCAAAAGAATTGAAAACACATGTGTGCAGGAAAAAAAACTTGTACTCAAATGTTCATAGCAGCATTATTGAAAATAGCCAAAAATAACCCAAATGTCCATCAACTGATGGTTGCATAAAGAAATGTGGTATATCCATACAATGGGATATTATTTGTCAATAAAAAAGAATAAAGGAATCATATATGCTACAACATGGATGAATCTTGAAAACATGCTAAATGAAAGAATCCAGTCACAAAAGGCCACATATTACGTGGTTCCATTTATATGAAATGGCCATGAGGCAAATCCACAAAGAAGAATATAGATTAGTGGTTGCCAGGGGCTGGGGATGATGTAGGGAGGAAAAGGAGTTGACTAATGGGTATGGGATTCCTTTTAGCAGATGATAATGTTCTAAAATTAGACCATGATAATGGTTGTACAACAATGTGAATACACTAAAAACTCACTGAATTCTATGTTTTAAATGGGCAAAGTGCCTACTATGTAAACTGTATCTCAATAAAGCTGAAAAAAAAAGGCAAAGGGACTCAAACAAATACTTGTACACCAATGTCACAGAAAAAGGTGGAAATAACCCAAGTGTCTACTAACAATAAAAGAAAATGCTGTATATACATACAATGGAATATTATTTGGCCATCATAAAGGAATGAAATCCTGAAACATGCTACAACATAGATGAACCTTGAAAACAATTATGGTGAGCGAAATAAGCCAGACACAAAAAGGACAAATATTGTATGATTTCACTTACATGAAATATCTAGAATAGTCAAATCCATAGGGACTGAAAGTAGATGAGAGGTTACCAGGGGGTATGGGAGGGAGATAATGGGGGATTATTGCTTAATGGGTACAGAAGTTTCTGTTATGGGTAACGAAAATTTTTAGTAATGATGGTGGTGACCACAGCACAACATTATGGATGTAGTTAATACCACTGAATTCTACATTTAAAAATATATAAAAATTTTATGTCATATATTTAAAATATATATAACACAATTTAAAACTAAACATATAATACAATTTAAAACTAAAAAGGCAGAAACTTGAGGGAAATCAACACCAGGAATAAGATGGGTGAATTTCCAGTTTTTACAGGCTTTACCTGAGGTCAGGCCCCAATTTATGCTAAGCAGCATGAATAAAACCCAGATAGAAACCTAGTCTTACTGGTAGAGGAATCAGAGGACAGAGTTCAGGGAGACCACTACAGCTGGAAATTAAGGGAGATATCCTAGAAAGAAGAAAGTCACAGAAAGAAAGCTTCAACTTTGCATATAAATTCTGCCCAAATCTCTAGCTGACAGCTAAATTGCACGTGCCTCCAAGCAGCCCAACTAATGCTAAATGCACATAATAAAGATTCCTGAACATCACAGGAGAGACAGACTTTGAAGACTGAGTTCATTCAAGTTAACTCCCTGTTAACACACACACACACACACACACATACACATCAATGCTCTTTAGAGAAACATAGCAGTCTCAACAACATATTATTTAAAATATCCAGAATACAATCTAAACTTATTAAACATTAAAAAATACAAGAAATGTAGCACATACCCAAGAGAAAAGGCAATATATGACTAGATAGCAGAGAATAATTTTAAAGGAGCTATTATATTATAAGCAAGGCCATAATGGAAAATGTTTGTAAATATATAACAGATAAAATCTCAGCAGAGAAATATACTATGAAAAATAATGAAATGGAAATTCTAAAATTGAAATATAAATGGAAATAAATAATAAAATGGAAATATCTGAAATTAATAATCACTGGATGTGCTCAGAAGATTGGAGATGAAAAATTGAACTATATTGATGCAAGAGTCTTATATTTCAAATGAAAATGTATGATATTAACTGTAAGTAGTCTCTGAAAGGTTAAGAATGAATATTATAATCCTGAGAACAACTAATAAACAATCAATGCAAACAGATATACCTAAAAATCCAATGAAAAATTTAAAATGAATCTCAAAAAATTTTTTCAATTAACTCAGAATTGTCCCTGAATAGAACACAAAAAGAGCAAACCCAGAATAATACTGCAACAGCTTTGAAAACTAAATATTTGAGCCACAGGCCACAGAATTGGGCAAGGACATGCATTCTGAACCTATATAAATAACTCCCTGCTTAAAAAAGAAGATGTAAATAGGAAATGGACTTTCATAACCATTGTTTCATAATACTCAAAATGTCCAGGATACAATAAAAAATTACTCATCATACCAAGGACCAGGAAATTCTCAACTTGAATGAGGAAAGAAAATCAACAGACATTAATACTGAGATGAAAAATATGTTTGAATTACACAATAAGGATTTTAAAGCAGCTATCACAAAAATTCTCTAACAAGCAATTAAGAAAACTCTTGAACAGAAAAATAGAAAGTCTCAGAAAAGAAATAGAAGATTTAAAGAAGAATCAAATAGAAATTTTAGAATTGAAAATACAATAACCAAAACCAAAAAACTCACTAGATAGGTTCAAAAGGATAATAGAGATGACAAAGTACAGCATCAGTGAACTTGATGACTGATCAAAACAAAATTATCCAATCTGAACAATAAAGAGAAAATAGACTAAAGAAAAACATGAAGAGTGCCTCCAGAACCTCTGGAGCATGTCTTAATGCATTACTCTTACTCATTATAGTTTGTGAAATCCTAGCTAGTGGAATAAGGCAAGAAAGGGAAATAAAAGGTGTACAGATTGGAAAGAAAGAAATAAACCTATCCTTATTTGCAGATAATATGATTTTCTATATACAAAATCCCAAAGAATAAGTAAAAGGAAAAAAAAACCCTCTAAGAACAATAGCAAAGTCACAGTACACAAGGTCAACTTACAAAAATCAATTGTAAAATTTCTATAAACAAACAAAAATTAAAAACTAAAAACCACTTAAAATAGCTAAAAAAAAATGGAAATATAACAAAACTATATAGGCTCTGTATTTTTAAAACTAAAAAAGACAGATGAAAGGAATCAAAGGACCAAGAAACAAAAGAAATGGGGAGGCAACCAAGGACCAAAGAAATGGGGAGGCATGCCATGTTCATGGATTGAAAGACTCAACATAGCAAAGATGTCAACTCTCCCCAAACTGATCTATAGGTTTAACAATTTATATCAAAATCCCTGCAGGGGGATTGTGGGAAGATGGAGTAGTAAGAAGCTCCAGGAGTAAGTATTTCCACAAGAAAAATGATTAAACAGGCAGGAGCTATCTGAAACAACAGTTTTGAAACTCTGGAGGCCAGACAACACTGCATAGTTGAAGAACAGAGATGGAAGAGGCTGGTAAATTTTGGTAAAGACTAGTAAATGGATTAGATTTAAAAACGTTTTTTCTGAGGTATGTACAGCTTCAAACCAACTCAGATGTTAAATTTTAACCCCATGGTAACCATAAGGAAAATATATGAAAAATATATCCAGATATAAATGAGATGGTGCAATACAAAAAATCAAATAGATAAAAGGTAGGAAGTAACAGAAAAATTGAAGGACAAAAAGATAAGAGACATAAAAAGACTAAGTTGAAAAATGGCATAAGAAAATCTTATATTATCAGTAGTGACTTTGAATGTAAATGGATTCAACTTTCCAGTCAAAGAGCAGAGATTGCAGAATGAATGAAAAAGCATACTCCAATGATATGCTGTCTAAAAGATATTCACCTTTTTTTTTTTTT
>JAKSZT010053887.1:71296394-71323388 GCA_026826555.1 Tolypeutes matacus | reverse complement strand
ATGTCTAAAAATATAAAATACCCTTCCCTGTCTTCCAACCGAACCCTCCCTTTTTTGGGAAGTGTCCGTTCCTCCTGGCTCCGCAGCGGCCCGGGTCTTATCCCTGGGTGGCTAGGGAAATCAGCTGCGTTGCCCAACCAAAATGCCCCCTCCAGTTCACTGGGTGCTGATTAGCTCGTTTGCTCTGTTCACACAAGGTCCAAGGGGCGCCAGGCAGCCAGGTCCCCAGAAAATAAAACTTTTTCGCCCCACCCGTGGCTCAAAATGGCCGTTTTATTTATTTTTTCCCCAACCGCGGGGCTCAGCCGCCTGTGCCAACCTCCACCGGCAGCCTCAAAACTCACGAATCTTCACCTTTCGGTCCACGCCGCCGATCCGCGCAGATAGATGTCCCAAGCTTCTCACTCCACGCGTGCACAGCACAGACCCCCAAGCAGGACCCCGTCCCCAATCCGCCTTGCTCTGGGAGCTTGCAGTGTGCGCCCTCCTACACTAACGCCATCTTGGCCGCCCCCTGTCTCTCATTCAAGATATTCACCTTAAATTCAAGTTGGTTTAAAGAGAGAGGATGGGAAAAAATATACCATGCAAGCAGAAATTAAAAGAGAGCTGGGATAGCTATAAACTATCAGATAAAATAGACTAACTCAAAAACAGTTACGAGAGACAAAGATGGTCATTATATATGGATAAAGGGGTCAATTCAACAGGAACGGATAACAAATATAAATGTATACGCACCTTAACAGTAAAGCCTCAAAATATAGGAAACTAATACTGACAGACTTGAAAGGAGAAACAGATGGTTCAACAATAATAGAAGACTTTAACATACCACTTTCAATGATGGATAGCACATCTATATAGAAGATCAATATAGAAATACAAGACTTGAACAATACTCTAAACCAACTAAACCTAACAGACATTTATAGAACACTTCACCACACAACAACAGAAAAAACATTCTTCTCAAGTGCTCATGGATCATTCTCCAGGATAGACAATATCTTAAGTCACAAAAAGAAAACTCAATAAGACCATTGATATCATACATTGCATCTTCTCTGACCACAACGGGATGAAGTTAGAAATCACAAACAGAGGGAGAAATGGAAAATTCATAAATATGTGGAAATTAAACAATGTACTTGTATTAGTCAGCCAAAGGAGTGCTGATGCAAAATACCAGAAATCGGTTAGTTTTTATAAAGGGTATTTATTTGGGGTAGAAGTTTACAGTTACCAGGCCATAAAGCATATGTTTCTTCCCTCACCAAAGTCTGTTGCTACGTGTTAGAGCAAGGCAGCTGCTGACGTTTGCCAGGGTTCAGGCTTTTTGGGTTCCTCTCTTCCCGGGGCTCCGTTTCTCTCTGGGCTTAGCTCCTCTGTTTCCTCCACAAGGTCAGCTGAAGACTATGAGGATCTCTAGGATTTGTCTCTCTCCACAAGGCCAACTGTGAACTCGTCTCTTTTCCCAGGGCCTTCTCTCCTTCCTCAGGACCAAGCTCCTTTGTGTGCTTCCTTCCCCGGGCTCCAGCATTAAAACTCCGCATCAGAACTCCAACTCAAAAACTCCAACTCTGTCCTTTGCCATGTCTTTTATCTTTGATTCCTCACCCACCAAGGGGCGAGGCTCAATACCTTACTGACATGGCCCAATCAAAGCCCTAATCATAACTTAATCATGCCCAGATGAACAGACCAGTTTACAAGCATAGTCCAATATCTATTTTTGGAGTTCATAAATAGTGCCAAACTGCTACAGTACTCTTAAACAATCAATGGATTAAAGAGAAATCATCAGGGAAACGAGGAAATATGACCAGACAAATGACAATGAAAATACAAAATACCGAAACTTATGGGATGCAGGAAAGGCAATGATGAAAGGGGAATTTATAGCTCCAAATGCTTACATTAAAAAAGAAGAAATATTTCAAATCAGAGACCTAATTTCAAAACTGGAAGAACTAGGAAAAAAAAGAGCAAATTAAACCCAAAGCAAGCAGATGGAAGGAAATAACAATGATTAGAAAGGAGATAACTGAAATAGAGAATAAAAAAACAATAGAGAATCGATAAAACCTAAAATTAGTTGTTTGAAAATATCAACAAAATTGACAAACCTTTATCTAGACTGAAGAAGAAAAAAAGAAAGAGGACACATAATTAAAATCAGAAATGAAAAGAGGGAGAAATGGAAAATTCATAAATATGAATTTATGAATTCATAAATTCAGACCCCACTGAAATAAAAAGTACTATAAGAGGATACTATGAACCACTGTGTAACAATAAACTAGAAAACCTAGATGAAAGGGATAAATTATTAGAAACACACAAACTACTTAAACAGATTCAAGAAGAAATAGAATATATCAAAAACAAACAATAACTAGTAAAGATACAGAATCAGTATCCAAGAAACTCCAAACAAAGAAAAGCCCAGGACAGATGTTTTCAAAGGGGAATTCCATCAAACATTACATGATAACTTAAGACCAATTCTATTCAAACTATTACCAAAAAAACTGTAGAGGAGGAAACATTCTCTAATTCATTCCACAAAGTCAACATCACCCTCATACCAAAGCCACTTAAAGATACCACAAGAGGGAAGCGGCTGTGGCTCAATCAGTGGGGCTCCCATTTGCCATATGGGAGGCCCCGGGTTCGGTTCCCGGGGCCCCCTGGTGAAGGCAAGCCCGCCCGCACGGCGTGGTTAGCTGACCCAACGAGCACAAGCAGCAAGGGGGGGATAAATGAATAAATAAATAAAATCTTAAAAAAAAAAAAAAAAAAAAGATACCACAAGAAAAGAAAACTACAGGACAATATCTCTTATGAATATAGATGCAAAAATCCTCAACAAAATATTAGCAAACCAAATTCAATATTAAAAGAATTATATACTATGACCAAGTGGGATTTGTCCCTAGTATGCAAGATTGGTTCAACATAAGAAAATCAATTAATGTAATATACCACATTAACACAAAGAAGGATAGAAAGCACATGATGATCTCAAATGGTGCAAAAAGGGCATTTGACAAAATCCACGATCGTTTCTTGATAAAAACACTTAAACACTAGGAATAGAAGGAAATTTCCTCAACATGATAAAGGGCATATATGAAAAACTAACAGCTAACATCTTACTGAGAGCTTTCCCTCTAAGATCAGGAGGAAAACAAAGATGGACACAGTCATCAGTGTTATTCAACATTGTCCTGGAAGTTCCTGACAGAGCAATTGGGCAAGAAAAAAGAAAACTCATCTAAGACTGGTTCTGGGAAAATGGCATCAGATTAAGCAGACAGGGCTCAACTTTCTCACAAAAACAATGGAGAAAGGGCCAAAAGCTGTCCAAGGGACCTGCTTTGGGGGTCAGGAGACCAGGACAGTGCTGCACAACCACCAGGAGGGTTAGGGACAGAAAGATGAAGAACCTGAAACAAGAAATGTGAGTTACTAAACCCCCATGGTGGCCAGGAAGGGCCCTGTCCCCCACAGTCAGGTCATTAAGCCTGGATAAAACCCCTGGTTTACTGCAGCCAACTGAGAAAGGAATAGACATCTTCCTCCCTGTCAGTTGTGACAAGGGAAGATGGAAGGGGCATCAGATGGCATTGAATGGTTTCTCTTCAATGAATTTGGCCAACAGAGCATGCTTTGAATCTCAGCTCTGGCCAGACCAGAAACACAAGAAAGAGGAGGGTGAAAAGAACACCACCCTGGAAAGGTTTGCCAATGACTGCCATATACTCACCAGCCAGGAAATTGCTTTTAGGTCTCTCTTTAGGCCCAATTCCTGGGGAAAAATCTGTGCACATTACTGGATCCAAGGCCCAATTTTCATAATTTAAGCTAGTCAATTTTAAATACAGAATAATTTGAAGCAAAAATCAAGATGGGAAGCAGATGTGGCTCAAGCAGTTGGGCACCTGCCTACAACATGGGAGGTCCCAGGTTTGGTTCCTGGTGTCTTCTAAAGAAGACAAGCAAGACAGTGAACTGACTCAATGGGTTGGCAGACAAGCCGATGTAACAAGATGACATAACAATGAGATGATGCTAATGAGAGACAAAACAAGCAGGAGAGGGGGTGGTTCAAACAACTGGGCACTTCCCTCCCACATGGGAGGTCCCAAGTTCAGTTCCCAGTGCCTCAAAAAAGAAGATGAGCACACAACGAACAGACAGAGAGCAGGCAGTGAGCGCAAACAACGGGGGTGGGGTGGGAGAAATAAATAAAATAAAAATTTTTTTTAAATCAAAGAAATGTGGAAAAAAAAAAAAAAAAAAAACCTCAAGGCAAGAGAGAGAAATTGACCATCAGAATAAATTCACCAATATATTCAGATACCTAGACACCAAAAAAATTAGAAGTTATACTAGAAAAGAGGAAGACATTACCCAGCCAAAGGAACAAACCAAATATCCTGAGGAGATACAGAATTTAAGACAATTAATCAATGATAATCACACAAATCTCCTAAATCAATTCAAAGAATTGAAGGAAAATATGACTAAAGAGATAAAGGATATAAAGAAGACACTCCAAAAAAAAAAAAAAAAAAAAGAAGAAGACACTACTGGGAGAATATAAAGAACAATTTGAAAGTCTGCAAAGAAAAGTAACAGAGATTATGGGAACGAAAGACATGATGGATGAGACTACAAATACATTAGAGGGAAGTGGATGTGGCTCAACCAATTGGGTGACTGCCTACCACATAGGAGGTCCCAGGTTCGGGTTCCAGTTCCTCCTAAAGAAGACAAGCAGATGCTACACGTGCTGCAACGAACTAGAAGCCACACCCGCCACAACGAGCAGATGCCTAAACAAGCAGAAGCCACAAGCTAGCAGACGCCACAGCCCACGGGGAGTGGATGTGGCTCAGACCGTTGGGCACTCACTTCCCATGTGGAGAAGGAGAGCAAACAATGAGCAGACAGGTGAGAGAACAATCTGGGGGAGAGTGCAGTATCTGCAAGCCACAGGCCTTGCCACATTTGCAAGCTGCAAGCCTTGCCTTAGCCTCGCCTGCGAGGCATAACCCCCTCCCCCGTTCCCCCCTTCCCTCTCTCCCACTTCCTTGTTCCTCCTCACCAATCAGAGCTCTCGCCCCAGTTATTGCCTTATTTGGACATGTTGGCCTTCTCCTCTAGCCTCCCCCCTCCCTCCCAAATCTTCCCTCCACGCCCAGCAACAGCTTAGCCCTATCAGAAGACAGCACGCTTACCCCCGCCCAACTCTGCCTATAAAACTGCACAGCTCTCCCTGAATAAAGGTCTTACCTTCCAGCAAGCAAGTGAGTGGTGTCTCTTCATTTAGTACTGTCAGGGAGACCACAGGGCACCAAACGGCGACCCTGTGACAACTTCTCCTTAACCTCCGTGAAGACCAGGGAGCCGGGCCTGCGCTCTCCTGACAACTTCTTCACCCCCCCGCCGTTCCGGAGTGCACGCCGGACGGCCCACAACTAGCCAGTGTCGCCCCCCGGGCTGCAGCAGGGCTGATCACCCTCAGGCCCGGGAACAAAGCGGCAGGAGAGAGGTGATTAATTTAAAAAAAGAAAAATACATTAGAGGGAGCAGATATGGCTCAAGCAGCTGAGCACCTGCTTCCCAAATGGGAGGTCCCAGCTTCAGTCCCTGGTGCCTCCTAAGAAAACAAGAACAACAACAACAAAAAAACCACAAGTGAACAAACGAAACAGCCCACTCAGGGGAGCATATGTGGCTCAGTGGTTGAGCACTGGGTTGCCACATAGGAGGTACCAGGTTCAATCCTTGTTCCCAGTACCTCTCTCTCTCTCTCTGTATATATATTAGAGGTACTTATCAGATGATTTGAATTGCTTGAAGACAGAATTAGCGATTTCGAGGGCAGAACATCTGAACTGGAAAAGACAGGAAAACATAAAGAGAAAAGAATGGAAAAAATGGAACAGGCTCTCAGAGAACTGAATGACAATGTGAAATGCACAAACATACATGTTATAGGTATCCTAGAAGGAGAAGAGAATGGAAAATGAGCAGAAAGAATAATTGAGGAAATAATGACCACAAACTTGCCAAACCTTATAAAAGACATAAATATCAATATCTGTAGCAGTTTGGCAGTTTGATGTAATTATGAATTCCAAAAACAGATATTGGATTATGCTTGTAAACTGATCTGTTCATCTGGGCATGATTAAGTTATAATTGGGGTATTGATTAGGCCATATCAGTAGGGTGTTGAGCCCCACCCCTTGGTGGGAGGGGAATCGAAGATAAAAGGCATGGCAAAGGACAGAGTTGTGGTAGTTCTGATGCTGGAGTCTTGAGCTGGAGCCCTGGGAAGTAAGAGCTTCGTCGTAAGGAAGGAGAGAAGGCCCCGGGAAAAGACATGAGCCGTTTGCCTGAGATCTACAGATGGCCTTGTGGAGAGAACCAAAACCTAGAGAGACTCATAGTCTACAGCTGACCTTGTGGAAGAAACAGGAGCTAAGTCCGGAGAGAAACAGAGCCCCAGGAAAAGAGGAGCCCAAGAAGCCTGAACCCTGGCAAACATTGGCAGCTGTCTTGCTTCAATATGTGGCAATGGACTTTGGTGAAGGAAGAAACTTATGCTTTATGGCTTGGTAACTGTGGACTTCTACCCCAAATAAATACCCTTTATAAAAACTAACCAATTTCTGGTATTTTGCATCAGCACCCCTTTGGCTAACTAATACAATATCCAAGAAGGACAATGCACCCCAAACAAAATAAATCCAAATAGACCTACTCCAAGACACCTAAAATTAAGAATGACAAATATTAAAGATAAAGAGAGGATTCTGAAAGCAGCAAGAGAAAAGCAAAGCATCACATACAAGGGAACCTCAATAAGATTAAATGCCGACATCTCCTCACAATCCATAGAGGCAAGACGACAGTGGTAGGATGCATTTAAAGTACAGAAAAAGAAAAACTGCCAGCCAAGAATTCTGTATCCAGCAAAACTGTCCTTCAGAAATGAAGGTAAGTTTAAAGACTTCACAAATGTACAAAAACAAGAGAGTTAGTACAAAAAGACCAGAATTACACGAGACACTAAAGGCAGTGCTGCAGCCTGAAAGGAATAAACAAGGGCAAGACTCTAGGAAAAGAGTGTAGAAATGCAAATTATTAGGAAGGGTAAATTAAAGGGTAAAAAGATAGACAATATTAAGATATGACAACAGAAAGCCAAAGGATAAAATGGACAAAGTAAGTAAAGCCTTTACAGTAAAAACTTTGAATGTTAATGGCTTGAATGCCCCAATCAAAAGACATAGACTGATAGAATGGATTTTAAAAATTACGAGCCATCTGTATGCTGTCTACAAGAGAATCACCTCAGATACAAGGACACAATCAGGTTGAAAATGGAAAGTTGGACAAAGATATTCAATGCAAAGAGTAACCAAAAAAAGAGCTGGAGTAGTGATACTAATATCAGACAAAATAGATTTTAAATGCAAAACTATTATAAGAGATGAAGGCCATTAAATATTAATAAAATGGGCAATTCACCAAGAAGAAATAAATATAATAAATATTTATGCTACAAGGTACTGAGGCACACAATGGCAAAACCAAAAGGAAAAATAGATGTCTCTACAATAATACTTGGAGACTTCAATACACCACTCTCAGTATTGAGTAGAACATCTGGACAGAGGATAAATGAAGCAACCAGTGATTGAATAATATGATAAATGAACTGCACATAAAGGACATTTATAAAGAATTGCATCCCAAGTAGCGGGATATACATTCTTTTCAAGCACTCATGGACCCTTCTCCAGGATAGGCCTATATTGGGTCACAACACAGGTCTCAATAAATTTAAAAAGATTGAAACTATGAAAAAATAACTTTCTCAGATCATATAATGAAGTGAGAAATCAATAATGAATGGAAAAAAAGAAAATTCATAAATACATGGAGAATAATCAACACATCTTAAATAAGCAGTGGATCAAACAAGAAACTGCAAGAGAATTCAGTAAATATCTCGAGATGAACAAAACTGAGAGCACAACATATCAAAACCTGTATGACACAGCAAAGGCAGTGCTGAGAGGGAAATTTATAGCCCTCAGTGCTTACATTAAAAAAAAAGAATGAACAAAAATTGAAGATCTAACTGCACACCTGGAGGAACTAGAAAAAGAACAACAAACTAATCCCAAACCAAGCTGAAGGAAATAAATAGTAAAAATCAGAGCAGAAGAACATGAAATCGAGAACAAAAAAACAATAGAGAAAATCAAAAAACCTAAAACTTCATTCTCTGAGAATATCAACAAAATCGACAAAACGTTAGCTAGACTGACAAAGCAAAAAAGAGAGACTGTGCAAATAAAATCAGAAGTGAGAGTGGGAACATTACCACTGACTCTTCAGATATAAGAGAGATCATAAGAGTATACTATGAATAACTGTACACCAAAAACTAGACAATATAGAGGAGATGGACAAATCCCTAGAAACACAACCTAAATGACCTCAATAAACCAATCACAAATGAATAGATTGAAACAATCATCAAACAGCTCCCTAAAATCAAAACTCCATGACCAGATGGTTTCACAGGTGAGTTCTACCAACATTCAAAGACTATCTAATACCAATCTTGCTCAAGCTCTTCCAAAAAGTTAAACAAGAAGGAACACTACAAAACACATTCTATGACGCCAACATCACCCTAGTACCAAAACCAGATAAAGACACTACATAAAAAGAAAATTACAGATGAATATTTCTAATGAATATAGATGCAAAAATTCTCAACAAAATACTTCTAAAACAAATCCAGAAGTACATCAAAAGAATTATATATCATGATCAAGTGGGTTTATCCCAAGGTTTCAAGGGTGGTGCAACAAAAAAAATTAATTAGTGCAATAAACCATATTAATAAATTGAAGAAGAAAAATCACATGATCCTCCTTATTGATACAGAAAAGGCATCTGACAATATACAGCATCCTTTCTTGAAAAAAACACTCCAAAAGATAGGAATAGAAGGAATCTTTCTCAATATGGTAAAATGCATATATGAAAAACCTACAGCTAGCATTGAACTCAAAGGTGAAAGACTGAAAGCTTTCCCACTGAGATCAGGAACAAGACAAGGATGCCCACTGTCAATACTGTTATTCAATATTGTGCTAGAAGTTTTAGCTAGAGCAATTATATGTTAGATAAAGAAATAAAAGTCACCAAAATAGGAAAGGAAGAAGTAAAACTTTCACTATTCGCTGAAGATATGATCTTATCTAAAAAACCCTGAAAAATACACAACAAAGCGACTAAAACTAATAGACAAGTTCAGCAAAGTGGCGGGATACAAGATTAACACATAAAAAATGAAGAGTGCTTCTATACACTACTGAAAAGAAATCTGAGGAGGAAATCAGAAAAAAAATTCCATTTATAACAGTGACTAAAAGAATAAAATATTTAGGAATAAACTAAACCAAGGACATAAAGGACTTGTATTCAGAAAATTACATAATATTACTAAAAGAAAGCAAAGAAGACAAATAAATGGAAGGACATTTTGTGTCCTACTGACTGGGACTGGTTGCTGAGGATACTGTGAGGAGTGGAATTAGTTCCTACCTGGGAAAAGGAAGGGGGCTACCAGTAAGGTTGGAGAACTCCCTCTGAGAAAGTCTGAATTATGAGGTTCTTAGCATTCAGGCAGGAATCTCTGTCACAATGGTACAGTCCATGTTGCAACACACACACTCCTAGCAGGCACTGTACTGAGAAGGCTGCCAAAGTGCACCATCTTCTGGAAGAACAAAGAAGCACACATAAAGAAATTAAAAGTAAATAAGAGGGTGCAATGTGGCTCAAGTAGTTAAGCACCCACCTCCCACATGGGAGGCCCCAGGTTCAGTTCCTGGTGCCTCTTAAAGAAGACAAGCAAATGTAACAAGCTGATGCAATGAGCTGACAAACAAGCAGACACAAGGAGCAGGGAGCAGATGTAACTAAAGCTGCTGGGCACCTGCCTCCCATATGGGAGGTCCCAGGTTTGGTTCCTGGTACCCCCTAACAAAGATGAGCAGACAAGCAAATAATAGGGACAATCCTAAAGAACCAGAACAAGTTGGACCAAGAATCAAAGGACAGTAGTAATACACAGCCTCCCACCACTAAAACCCTACAAAAGAATCTGAGTAAACTCACCATCATAATCAAGTGCCTAGATATCAGCAAAAAATTACAAGTCATACTAAGAAAATGGAAGAAATGGCCTAAGAAAATGAATATATCAAAGCCCCAGAAGAGATGCAGGATTTGAGATAACTAATCAATGAGATGCACACAAATTTCCAAAATCAAATCAATGAGTTGAAAGACAATATGGTTAAAGAGACAAAGAACATCAAGAAGCCACTGAATGAGCACAAAGAAGAATTTGAAGACCTGAATAGAAAAGTAACAGAGCTCATGGGAATGAAAGACATGAAAGGTGAGATCAAAAATACATTAGAGGGGGTCGGATGTGGCTCAACTGGTTGAGCATCCGTCTCCCATATGGAGGGACCCAGGTTCGATCCCTGGGACCTCCCGGTGGGGGGAAAAAAAAAATACATTAGAGGCATAAAACAGCAGACTCGAAATGATAGAAAAAAGAAGAAGTGATAAAGAAGACAGATCACTTGATATTGAAGACAGAAAAGAACAAAGCAAGAAAAGAATGGAAAAAATAGAGAAGGAGCTAGAGAGTTGAATGATAACACGAAAAGCAACAACATATGTGTCATGGGAAACCACAGGAGAAGAGAAGAGATAAGGGGAACAAAGAGTATTTGAGGATTTAAATAATAGCTGAAAACTTCCCACTCTCAAAAAAGAAATGAACTTAAATGTACAAGAAGTGCAAAGTAACCCAATCTGAATAGACCTACTCCAAGACACATAGTACTCAGAATGTCAAACGTCAAAAATAAAGAAAAAATTCTGAGAGCAGAAAGGGAGAAGCAAACCATCACATACAAGAGATGTCCAGTAAGACTTAATGTAAGATTTCTCATCATAAACCATGGAGGAGAGAAGACAATGGTATAATAAAATTAGGATAATGAAAGACAAAAACTGCCAGCCAAGAATTCTTTATCCAGCAAAATTGCCTTCAAATATGGTGAATTTAAATCATTCACAAACAAACAGAAACTAAGTGAGTTTGTAAAAAAAGAATCACCTTTGCCAGAAATATTAAGGAAAGCCTTACAGCTTGAAAGACACACAGGAGAGAGAGGCTTGGAGGAGACTATAGAAGAAAGAATAGCAGAAAGGGTAACCAAAAGAGTAAAAAGACAGACAAAAATAAGATATGACATATGAAAAACAAAATATAAAATGGTGGAAGTAAATAATGTACTTAAAGTAAATCACTGAATGTGAATGGATTAAACTCCCCAATCAAAAGATATAGGCTGACAGAATGGACTAAAAAACATAAGCCATCCATATGCTGCTTAAAAGAGACTCATCTTAGAACCAGGGATATAGCCCAACTGAAAGTGAAAGGGTGGGAAAAGATACTCCAAGGAAATAGTAACCAAAAAAAAGCAGAGGTCGTTGTGATGGTTAGGCTAATTTGTCAACTCTGACTAATACAGTCACTATACTAATATTGGATAAAACAGACTCTAAGTGTAAAAAAGTTATAAGAGCTACAGAAGGCCATCATATATTAATAAATGGGCAATCCACCAGGAAAAAATTACAGCCATAAATATCTATGCACATAACCACAGTGCCCCAAAATACATTAGGGAAACACTAGCAAAACTGAAGGGAGAAACAGACATCTCTACAACTATAGTTGGAGACTTCAACACACCACTCACAATATTAGATGGAACAACTAGACAGAAGATCGACAATGAAACAGAGACTTCAGCAATATGATAAAAGAGGTAGACTGAACAGACATACACAGAACGCTGCACCCAAACTCAGTGGAGTATACATTCTTCTCCAGTGTCCATGGATCTTTCTCCAGGATAGACCACATGTTAGGGCACAATGCAGTTCTCAATAAATATGAAAAGACTGAAATTGTACAAAGCACTTTCTCAGATCATAATGAAATGAAACTGGAAAGGAAAGAGACAAATTTGCAAATAGGTGGAAGCTAAACAATACTCTTAAATAATCAGTGGGTCAAAGAAGATTTGCAAGTGAAATCAGTAAATACATTGATTTATTTATAAACAAAAACAATTTATCAAAACTTATGGGATACAGTGAAGGCAGTTCTGAGAGGGAAATTTACAGCACTAAATGACAATATTAAAAAAGAAGAAAAAGTTAAAATCTAAGCTCCAACGAAACAACTGGAGAAACTAGAAAAAGAACAGCAAACGATTCCCAAAGCAAGCAGAAGGAAAGAAATAATAAAGATTAGAGCAGAAATAAATAAGAGCAGAAAACAATAGAGAAAGTCAACTAAACCAAAAGCTGGTACTTTGAAAAGATCAATAAAATTGACAAATCACTAACCAGACTCATGAAAAAAAAAAGAGAGAAGACACAAATAAATAAAATTGAAAATAAAAAGGAGGAAGTTACGATTGACCACACAGAAATAAAAAGGGTCATAAGAGGAAGGAGATGGGGCTCAAGCAGTTGGGTGCCCGCCTACCACACGGGAGGTCCCAGATTCAGATCCCAGTACCTCCTAAAGAAGAGGAACAAGACATTGAGCTGACACGACAGGCTGGCGTGGAGAGCTGACACAAGATGACACAGCGAAGAGACACAGTGAGGAAAAACAATGAGAGACACAACAAGAAAGAAAACGGAGGTGGCTGAAGTGATTGGGTGCCTCCCTCCCACGTAGGAGATCCCGGGTTCCATTCCCGGTGCCTCCTAAAAAACAAACAAACAAACAAAAAAAAGATGAACAGAGAGCAGATAGAGAGCACAAACAACGAGGGGTGGGGGATAGATAGAAATAAATAATAAAATCTTCTTTTTAAATTGTTGTAAAAAAATGATCAAAAGGATCATAAGATCTCCAGAAAAATAGCTACAGGACAAGCTGAAACAGCCCCAAAAAAGATCTTCAAGGGTTTAGGACAGCAGGTGAAGGCTGCACACCACTCAGAGGAGAGAGGGAAAGAAGAGGGAAATCACGACTACAGAACTGTGAGTTCCAAGTAGCAGCTTCTGCTGCTGCCGGCACCCTCCCCCACACTCTTCAGAACTCTCTGGCCTCTGGACCTGCGACCACAGACAAAGGGGGCTTCAGGGATCTGCCACTCCCGGAAAGGGGAGAGAGAGGGACACAACCTTAGGATGACTCAGGTTCTGACCTGAAATTTGGGCTGCGGAGCCCCACGGACCCTTCCACACGGCGGTTTGCCCTGGGAGCCTAGGAAGGACTGGAGAAATCAGACCCTCGCAACCTCCCTCTCTTCTAGCCTGGACTAATTGTTGAGGACACCACGGGAGAGGGGAGAGAGAGCCTGGGGCTGACCCTGCTTTGGACTCCCAGGTTTGGTCTGCCCTGTCCTGAGAGCCCTTCCAGGCTGGGTGGGGCTGCGCCATTGTTTGCCTTGGAGCCTGCAAGGGGCTAAAGATATACAAACCTCCCAATCTCCTCCTCTACTAACAGAGATTGATTGTTGAGGATTCAGAAGGGAGTGGAAATATTTCCTAGCTGGGAAAAGGGGGGCACTACGAGAGAAGTCTGGAGAACTGTCTCAGAAAGTTTGAATCACAGGGCTCCTAGCCCCCAGACAGGAAGCTCTATCACATTGATCTGGTCTGTGTCACAACAAATACGCTCCGACCAGGCATTGAATTGAGAGCAGCCAACAAGCGCCGTCTCCTGGCAGACCACGGAAGTACACATAAGAAAATTAATAAGTAAGAGAGTCTTTTCCTGGCCTCTATAGCCTCCCTGCCCAAGGCCCTAGAAAACGACTCTACAACCAATTACTGGGTCCAGTGCCCAGTTTTGAGCAACCAGCAGAGCAATCCTAACAATCAAGGTTGAGCCAAAAATCAAAGAGCGGTGGTAACTCACAGCCTCCTGCAACTAAAACCCCATAAAAGAGAAAGACATAGAGCATCTAAGTAAAATAGAAACTAACCAGATGCCTAAGCACCAGCAAAAAATTATGAGCCATACTAAGAAAATAGAAGACATGGCCCAAGAAAAGGAATACAGCAAAGTCCCAGAAGAGATGCAGAATTTGAGAGAACTAATCAGTGAGATGAGCACACATTTCCAAAATCAAATTAATGAGATGAAAGAGAATATAGTTAAAGAGATCAATGACATCAAGAAGTCATTGCGTGAACATAAAGAAGAATTTGAAATTATGAACAGAAAAGTAATGGAGTTCATGGGAATGAAAGACACAATAGGTGAAGTAAAAAATGATTTGAAGCATACAACAGCAGACTCGAAATGATAGAAGAAAGAATAAGCGATACTGAAGACAGAGCAGCTAAAATTGAAGAGAGAAAAGAACAGAGAGAGAAAAGAATGGAAAAAATTGAGCAGGGGCTCAGAGAGTTGAATGACAACACAAAACGCAAGAACATACGTGTCATGGGAGTTCCAGAAGGAGAAGAGAAAGGAAAAGGGGCAGAAAGAGTATTTGAGGAAATAATAGCTGAAAATTTCCCAACTCTCACGAAAGAAATGAACTTACATGTCTAAGAAGCACACCATACTCCAATAAGAATAAATCCAAATAGACCTACGCCAAGACACATATTATTCAGAATGTCAAATGTAAAAGATAAAGAGAAAATTCTCAGAGCAGCAAGAGAAGCAAACGATCACGTACAAAGGACGTCCAGTAAGACTTTGTGTAGATTTCTCTTCAGAAACCATGGAGGCGAAAAGACAGTGGTATGATACAATCAGGAAACTGAAAGAGAAAAACTGCCAGCCGAGAATTCTTTATCCAGCAAAACTGTCCTTCAAATATGAAGGTGAATATAAAGTATTCACAAACAAACAGAAACTAAGAGAGTTTGCAAAAAAGAATCCACCTTTGCAGAAAATATTAAAGGACATCTTAGAACCTGAAAGAAAAAGACAGGAGAGAGAGGCTTGAAGGAGAGAATAGAAGAAAGAAAAGCAGAAAGGATAACCAAAAGAGTAAAAAGAAAGACAAAAATAAGATGACATATGAAAACCAAAGAATAAAATGGAGGAAATAAATAGTGCATTTTCAGTAATATCATTGAATGTGAATGGATTAAATTCCCCAATCAAAAGATACAGGCTGACAGAGTGGATAAAAAAACATGAGCCATCCATATGCTGCTTACAAGAAACTCACCTCAGACACAAGGATACAAGCCGGCTGAAAGTAAAAGGTTGGAAAAAGATACTCCATGCGAATAGTAAACAGAAAAGAGCAGGGGTAGCTATACTAATATCAGACAAAACAGACTTCAAATGCAAAAAAGTGATAAGAGATGCGGAAGGCCATTATATATTAATAAAAGGGACGATCCTCCAGGAAGATATAACAGTCATAAATATCTACGCACCTAACCACGCTGCCCCAAAATATATGAGACAAACTATGGCAAAACTGAAGGGAGAAAAAGACATTTCTACAATAATCGTCGGGGACTTCAACACCCCTCTCACATCATTATATAGAACAACTAGACAGAAGATCAACAAGGAAACAGAGAACTTGAACAATATGATAAACAAGTTAAACCTAACAGACATATACAGAACACTGCATCCAACTCAGCGGGTTATACATTCTTCTCAAGTGCCCATGGATCTTTCTCCAGGATAGACCACATGTTAGGTCACAATACAGCTCTCAATAAATGTAAAAAGATTGAAATTATACAAAGCACCTTCTCAGATCATAATGGAATGAAACTAGAAATCAATAACAGACAGGAAAAAAAAGTAAATTTGCAAATGTGTGGAGACTGAACAACACACTCCTAAATATTCAGTGGGTCAAAGAAGAAATTGCAAGTGAAATCAGTAAATATAGGAGACAAACGAAAATGAGAACACAACATATCAAAACTTATGGAATACAGCAAAGGCAGTCTTGAGAGGGAAATTTATAGCTCTAAATGCCTATATTAAGAATCAAGAAAGAGCTAAACTCAAAGATTTAACTGAACAACTTGAGAAACTAGAAAAAGAACAGCAAACCAATCCCAAAGCAAAAAGAAGGAAAGACATAATAAAGATTAGAGCAGAAATAAATGAAAATGAGAACAAAAAAGCAATAGAGAAAATCAACAAAACCAAAAGCTGGTTCTTTGAGAAGATCAATAAAATTGACAAACCCCTCGCTAGACTGACAAAGAAAAAAAGAGAGAAGATGCAAATAAATACAATCAGAAATGAAAGGGGAGAAATTACAAATGACCTCACAGAAATAAAAAGAATCATAAGAGGATATTATGAGAAACTATATGCCAACAAATGAGACAACCCGGATGAAATGGACAAATCTCTAGAAACTCTTAACCAACCTACACTGACACAACAAGAACTACAAGAACTTAACAAACCAATCACAATTAAGGAGATTGAATCTGTCATCAAAAATCTCCCAGCAGAGAAAAGTCCAGGACCAGATGGCTTCACAGGTGAGTTCTACCAAGCATTTCTAAAAGAATTAACACCAATCCTGTTTAAACTCTTCCAAAAAATTGAAGAGGAGGGAAAATTTACCCAACACATTTTATGAAGCCAACATCACCCTAATACCAAAGCCAGATAAAGATTCCACAAGAAAAGAAAGTTACAGACCAATCTCTCTAATGAACATAGATGCAAAAATTCTCAACAAAATACTTGCAAATCGAATTCAACAGCATATCAAAAGACTTATACATCACGACCAAGTGGGATTTATTCCTGGTATGCAAGGCTGGCTCAACATAAGAAAATCAATCAATGTAATACACCACATTAATAAATTGAAGGAAAAAAACCACATGATCATCTCAATAGATGCAGAAAAGGCATTCGACAAAATCCAACATCCTTTTTTGATAAAAATACTTCAAAAGATAGGAATAAAAGGAAAATTCCTCAATATGATAAAAGGCATATATGAAAAACCCACAGCCAACATCATACTCAATGGGGAAAGGTTGAAACCTTTCCCCCTAAGATCAGGAACAAGACAAGGATGCCCACTGTCACCATTGTTATTCAACATTGTACTAGAAGTTCTAGCTAGGGCAATTAGACAAGACAAAAAAATTAAAGGCGTCTGTATTAGTCAGCCAAAGGCGTGCTAATGTAAAATACCAAAAATGGGTTGGTCTTTATAAAGGGTATTTATTAGGGGTAGAAGTCCACAGATACCAGGCCATAAAGTGTTAAGTTTCTTCTCTCACCACAGTCCATTGCCACGTGTTAGAGCAAGACAGCTGCCAGTGTTTGCCAGGGTTCAGGCTTCTGGGGTTCCTCTCTACCCGGGGCTGCGTTTCTCTCCGAGCTTAACTCCTGTTTCCTCCACAAGGTCAGCTGTAGACAATCAGGAGAACGGCTTGCTTCTCTTCTCCTGGGGCCTTCTTTCCAACATCAAAACTGCTTCTCAAAAGACTGCTTCTCAAAAGACTGCTTTAACTGTCCTTTGCCTTGCCTTTTATGTTCGATTCCCCACCCACCAAGGGGTGGGGCTCAACGCCCTAATCATAACCTAATCATGCCCAGATTAACAGATCAGTTTACAAGCATGATCTAATTATATTTTTGGAATTCATAATTACATCAAAATGGCCAACTGTTACAGCATCCAAATAGGAAAAGAGGAAGTAAAACTCTCACTGTTTGCGGATGACATGATCCTGTATTTAGAAAATCCTGAAGTATCCACAACAAAGCTACTTGAACTAATAAATGAGTTCAGCAAAGTGGCTGGATATAAGATCAACACGCAAAAATCAGTAATGTTTTTGTACACTAGTACTGAACAATCTGAGGAGGAAATCAGGAGGAAAATTCCATTTTCAATAGCAACAAAAAGACAGAAATACCTAGGAGTTAATTTAACCAAAGAAGTACAGGACCTATATGCAGAAAACTACAAAACAATGCTAAAAGAAATTTTAAAAGACCTAAACAAATGGAAAGACATTCTGTGTTCATGGATTGGAAGAATAAATATCATGAAGATGTCGATCTTGCCCAAACTGATTTATAGATTCAATGGAATACCAATCAAAATCCCAACAGTTTACTTTACAGAATTAGAGAAGGCAATTACCAAATTCATCTGGAAGGGTAAGTGCACCTGAATAGCCAAAAGTATTCTAAAAAAGAAGAGCAATGTGGGAGGAATTTCACAGCCTGACCTTGAAACATATTACAAAGCTACAGTGCTCAAAACAGCATAGTACTGGCATAAAGATAGACATATCGATCAGTGGAATAGAATTGAGAATCCAGAAATAAACCCTCACCTATACAGTCAACTGGTTTTTGACAAACCTTCCAAGCCCACACTGATGGGAAAAAACAGTCTCCTCAACAAATGGTGTTCGGAGAACTGGATATCTATAACCAAAAGAATGAAAGAGGACCCCTATCTCACCCCCTATACAAGAATCACCTCAAAATGAATCAAAGATCTAAATATAAAAGCCAGGACCGTAAAACTAATGGAAGAAAATGTAAGGAAACATCTTCAAGACCTTGTAGTAGGTGGTGGTTTCTTGGACCTCACACCCAAAGCACGTGCAGCAAAAGAAAAAGTAGATAAATGGGATCTCCTCAAAATTAAACACTTTTGCACCTCACAGGAATTTGTCAGAAGGGTGAAAAGGCAGCCAACTCAATGGGAAAAAATATTTGGAAATCACATATCTGATAAGGGTTGAATATCCAGGATATATAAAGAGATGTTACAACTCAACAATAAAAAGACAAATGACCCAATTAAAAAATAGGCCAAAGACTTGAATAGACATTTCTCCGAAGAAGAAATACAAATGGCAAAAAAACACATGAATGGGGGGCGGCTGTGGCTCAATCAGTGGGGCTCCCGTTTGCCATGTGGGAGGCCCCGGGTTCGGTTCCCGGGGCCTCCTGGTGGGGGCGGGCCCGCCCGCACGGCGTGGTTGGCTGACCCGGCGAGCGCGGGCAGCAGTGGGGGGATGAATGAATAAATAAATAAAATCTTTAAAAAAAAAAAAAACATGAAGAAATGCTCAACATCACTCATGATTAGGGAAATGCAAATCAAAACTACAATGAGATATCATTTTACACCTATCAGAATGGCCACTATTAAAAAGACAGAGAACTACAAGTGTTGGAGAGGATGTGGAGAGATAGGAACACTTCTTCACTGTTGGTGGCAATGCAGGATGGTACAACCACTATGGAGGACTGTTTGGCAGTTCCTAAAGAAGTTGAATATAGACTTGCCATGTGACCCTGCAATACCACTACTGGGTATATACCCAGAAGAACTGAGAGCAGTGACACGAATAGACATCTGCACACCGATGTTCATAGCCACATTATTCACCATTGCCAAATGTTGGAAACAACCCAGGTGTCCATCAACAGATGAGTGGATAAACAAACTGTGGTCTATTCACACAATGGAATATTATGCAGCTGTAAGAAGAAATGAAGTCATAAAACATATGGCAACATGGATGAACCTGGAGGACATTATGTTGAGTGAAGCAAGCCAGACACGAAAGGACAAATACTGTATGAATGCATTACTATGAACCAAATATATTGTGTAATATATTGTTTGATTCACAAAAAAAAAAAAAAAAAAAAAAATTTGCATGTATCCATTACATTTAATTGAGAAATGTATATATTTATTCATCTGTGTTTACTTTTTAGTTTTTAATTGCTTATGTTTTCAATTATTAAATGTACAAAATAAAGTTAAAAAAAAAAAAAGGATCATAAGAGGATATTATGAGAAACTGTATGCCAACAAATTAGATAACCTAGATGAAATGTATAAATTCCTAGAAATGTACAACCTACACTGAAGCTACAAGAAATACAAGAACTTAAACTATTGACATTTAAAAAGCTTGAATCAGTCAACAAAAATCTCCCAACAAAGAAAAGAGCAGGACCAGACGGCTTCTCAGGTCAATTCTACCAAGCTTTTAAAGATTTAACACCAAACTTGCATAAACTTTTCCCAATAATTGAAGAGGAAGGAAAATTACCTAACATATTTTATGAAGCCAACATCACCCTAATACCAAAGCCAGATAAAGACACTACAGGAATAGAAAATTACAGACCAATTTCTCTAATGAACACAGATGCAAAAATTCTCAAAAAAAATACATATATGGGGTCGGATGTGCCTCAACTGGTTGGGCGTCCGTCTCACAAATGGAGAGACCCGGGTTCGATCCCCGGGACCTCCCGGTAAAAAAAAAAAAAAAAAAAAAAAATACATATAAATAGAATCTAACAGCATATCAAATGACTTATACATCACAACCAAGTGGCTTTTATTCCTGGTATACAAGCGTATTTCAACATAAGAAAATCATTCAATGTAATATACCACATTAACAAATTGAAGGAAAAACACCACGTGATGATCTCAAATGATGCAGAAAAGGCATTTGACAAAATTCAGCACCCTTTCTTGATAAAAAATCTTCGAAAGATAGGAATAGGTGGAAAATTCCTCCACATGATAAAAGACATATATGAAAAATCCACCGCCAACATCATACTCAATGGGGAAAGGTTGAAAGCTTTCCCTCTTAAGATCAGGAAAAGACAAGGATACCCACTGTCACCATTGTCATTCAACATTGTGCTAAAAGTTCTAGCTAGAAGGAAAAGGATGTGGCTCAAGCAGTTGGGTACCCACCTACCACATGAGAGGGCCACAGTTTGGTTCTTGGTGCCTCCTAAAGAAGACGAGCAAGACAGTGAGCTGATGCGAAGGGCTGGTGTGGCAAGCTGATGCAACAAGATAATGCAATAAGACGATGCAAGGAAGAGACACAACGAAGAAACACAATGAGAGACACAAGCAGAGAGCAGAGGTGGCTCAAGCGATTAGGCAACTCCCTCCCACATGGGATGGTCCCAGGTTCAGTTCCCGGTGTCTCCTAAAAAAAAAAAAAGAAGATGAGCACACAATGAACAGACACAGAGAACAAACAGCGAGTGCAAACAACAAGGGGGGTGAGAAATAAATAAATAAAATAAATCTTTGAAAAATAATAATTAAATAAAAATTTTAGCTAGAGCAATTAGACAAGAAAAAAAAAAAAGGCATCCAAATAGGAAAGGAGGAAGTAAAACTCTATTTGTGGATGACATGATCTTATATTTAGAAAATTCTGAAATTTCTACAACAAAGCTACTTGAGCTAATGAGGTCAGCAAAGTGGCAGGATACAAAATCAACACACAAAAACCAGTAATGTTTCTGTACACTAATATTGAGCAATCGGGGCAGGAGATCAGGGAAAAAATTCTATTTACAATAGCAACAAAAGGACTTAAATAACTAGGAATCAACTTAACCAAAGAAGTACAGGACCTATATGCAGAAAACTACAAAACAATGCTTAAAGAAATCAATGAAGACCTAAACAAATAGAAAGACATTCCGTGTTGATGGATTGCAAGACTAAATATCATGAAGATGTCAATCCTACCCAAATTGATTTATAGATTAATGCAATACCAATCAAAATTCCAACAGCCTACTTTACAGAAATAGAAAAGGCAATTACAAATTCATTTGGAAGGGAAAGTGCACCCGAATAGCCAAAAGCATTCTAAAAAAGAAGAGCAATATGGGAGGACTTTCACTGCCTGACCTTGAAATATATTACAAAGTTACAGTGGTCAAAACAGCATGGTACTGGCATACAGATAAGACACATCGATCAGTGGAATAGAATTAAGAGTCCAGAAATAAACCTTCACTTTTATGGCTAACTGGTTGTGACAAACCTACCAAGTCCATGGTGACAGAACAAAATAGTCTCTTCAACAAATAGTGCTGGGAGAACTGGATATCTATAACCAAAAGAATGAAAGAGGGCCCCTATCTCATTCCCTATACAAGAATCAACTCAAAATGGATCAAAGACCTAAATATAAAAGCCATGACCATAAAACTACTGAAGTAAAGGAAGGGAAACGTCTTAAATATCTTGTGATAGGTGGTGGTTTCTTGGGCTTTAGATCCAAAGCATGTGCAACAAATGAAAAAATAGATAAATGGGACCTCCTCAAAATTAAACACTTTTGCACCACACAGGACTTTGACAAGAGGGTGAAGAAAAGGGAGCTGACTCAATGGGAGAAAATACTTGGAAATCACAACTCTGATAAGGGTTTAATATCCATTATATATAAAGACATGTTATAACTCAACAATAAAAAGACAAACGACTGGACTAAAAATGGGCAAAAGACTTGAATAGACATTTGTCCAAAGAAGAAATACAAATGGCAAAAAAAACCAAACAAACAAAAAAAAAAAAACATGAAAAAATGTTCAACATCCTTAGCAATTAGGGAAATGCAAATCAAAACTACAAGGAGCAGATGTGGTTCGAGCAGTTGAGCACCTGCCTCCCACATGGGGGTTCCTGGGTTTGGTTCCCGCTGCGTCCTAAAGAAGACAATGAGCAGACAATGAGCAGATGAGCAAAAACAAACATCAAAAACAACAAGCAAGGAGCATATGTGGCTGAAGCACGGGAGGTCCCAGGTTTGGTTCCCAGTGCCTCCTAAAGAAAAAAGAACAAACAAACAAAAAAAAAACAGACAACAAGCAGACAACAAGCAAAAGCAACAAGCAGACCATGAGCAAACAGACAAGGGAGCCATCCTGGGCATGGCGAGACTACAATATGATATCATTTCACACCCATCATAATGGAGACTATTAGAAAGACAGAGAAAGACAAGTGTTGGAGAGGATGTGACATACAAGAACACTTAATTACTGTTGGTGGGAATGTAGAATGGTACAGCCACTGTGGAGGATTATTTAGCAATTCCTAAGGAAGTTGAATATAGATTTGCCACATGACCCGGCAATACCACTATTGGGTATATACCCAGAAAAACTGAGAGCAGTGACACAAACAGACACACCGATGTTCATAGTAGCATTATTCACGATTGCCAAAAGTTGGAAATAACCCTGGTGTCCATCAATGGATGAACAGATAAACTGGTGTGTTCACATGATGGAATATTATGAAGTTGTAAAGCATATGACAACATGGATGAATCTGCAGGATATTATGTTGAGTGAAGCAAGCCAGACACAAAAGGACAAATGTTACATGATTGTGCTACTTTGAACTAAATGTACTGTGTAATCTCATGGAATTACTAACTTGAATATGGGTCACCAGAATAGAGAATAAGTTTAGAGAACAGAAAGCTGAGGGTTAACCTATGCAGAATTGGTAAAAAGAATGTATGTTAATTTTTGGAAATGAATAGAAAATGTGAAAGCCCAACATAGTATTGTAACAATCAGTACTATTATGTGGGTATGAAAGTGGTTTAAAGGGAAAGTCTAAGGTCATGTGCATTACTAAAAGTAAATGCTAAAAAAATGTAACATGGAATTGTACAATATAGTAAAACTGCACGTGAAATATGAAAATGGGTAATATTGAATTTATAAGACCATTTTTAAAGCTGAACAAATGTATGTTAATACTATAAAATGTTAGTAGCAGACAAAAAAATTAAGCTAAGTGAAGGAAACCAGACACAAAGTACTACATATAGTTTGATTGCATTTATATAAAATGTAAATATAAATCAATTTATAAAGATTAAATTAGATTCGTGGTTATGTAGGGCTGGGAAAAGAATGCCAAGGGGTGTGGAGTTTAAAAAAAACACAATGAAATACCATTTCACACCCACTAAAATGACTACTATTTTAAAAAAACAGAAAATTACAAGTGTTGGAGAGAATGCAGAGAAACAGGAACACTCACTCATTGCTGGTGGTAATGTAAATTGGTGCAGCCACTGTGGAAGACAGTTTGGTGGTTCTTCAGAAAATTAAGTATAGAATTACCATACGTCCTGGCTATCCCATTTCTAGGTATATACTCAAAACGATAGAAAGCAGGGACTCAAACAGATATTTGCACTCTGATATTCACAGCAGCATTATTCACAATTGCCAAAAGATGGAAGCAAACCAAGTGTTCACCAACCAATGAATGAGTAAACAAAATGTGATATATATATATATATATATATACATATATAATGGAATCTTATTCAGCTAAAAAAACGAATGAAATTTTGATACATGCAACAACATGGATAGATGAACCTTGAAGACATCATGTTGAGTAAGGATTTCAGTTTTGCATTACGAAATCTGAAACAAATATTGTATGAGCTCACTGATAAGAAATAAATAGAATAAGAAAACTCAGAGTCAGAATTTAGAATATAGATTACCAGGGGATGATGTGGGGATAAGGAATAGGGAGCTTAGGCTTAAAATGTACAGAGTCCCTACTGGAATGTTGGAAATATTTTGGTAATGGATGGTGGCAATGGTAGCACAACACTGTGAACATAATTAACAGTACTGAAATATTTATCTGAGTTTAAAGGGGAAATGTTAGGATGTATATATGTTAATAGAATAATTTTTTTTTTTTAATCCATGAAAGTGTACTCCATAAAGCGTGAATCCTAAGTTAAAGCATGGACTATAGTTAATAGTACAATTATAAAAATGTGATATTAACAATTATAACAAATGTACCACACCAATGCAAGGTGTTAATAAGGTGGTATATGGGAATCCTACAGGCTACCATGATTATTCTGTAAACCTACAACTTCTCTAAGAAAAAATAAAAATAAAATCTCAGCAGAGATCTTTTTGAATAGAGAGAGACAAGCTGAATCTAAAATTTATAGGGAAAAGCAAAGATGAGAAAGCAAAAGTATGAGAAAAGATATACCATGCAAACAAACAGTAACCGTAAGAAAGCAGAAGGGGCTATTCAAAAATCAGACAAAGCAGACTTCAAGATAAGTGGTATTTCCATAAACAGAGGGACATTTCATAATAATAAAAGGGTCAATTTATCAGGAAGACATAATCATACCTAAGTATGTGCCCAATAATAGAGTTTTAATGTACAACAGGGCACAATTTGGCAGAATTAAAGAGAGAAGTAGACAAGTCCACAATCATAGTTAGAAATTTTAATACCCCTCTCTCAGTAACTGACAGCACAACTAAAGAAAACTCAGAGAGAACATCTAGTATACAATATGAACCACCTTGATCTAGTCTACATTTGTAGAACACCACACACAACAACTGTAGAACCCATATTCTTTTCTGGTACGTTCACTGAGATAGACTACAGGCTGGGTCATATACAAGTCTTAGTAACAAAAGACTGAAATCCTATAGAGTATGTTCTCTGACCAAACTGGAACTAAATTAGAATTCAATAATAATAGAGCATATTGGAAATTACATAATATATTTCTAAATAACTTATCAATCAAAGAAGAAATCACAAGGGGATGATAAAATATTTAGAACTGAATATTGACTCAGTGCGCAAGTGCGGAGGAGCTGGCCTGGCCGGGCCGGGGGCGGGCTTGGAGACGCGTCGTTAGGTTTCGGAGGCCCCGACGGTCCTCTCTGCCTTCAGCCGCCGGGCCGAGAGCGTTTCACAGGGGCCCGGCCAGGAGCGAGGGCCGCGAGACTCCCGATGGTGTCCATGACTTTCAAGCGGAGCCGCAGCGAGCGGTTCTACAGCACCCGCTGCTGCGGCTGCTGCCATGTCCGCACCGGGACCATCATCCTGGGGACCTGGTACATGGTGGTAAACCTATTGATGGCAATTTTGCTGACTGTGGAGGTGACTCATCCAAACTCATTGCCAACCGTCAACATTCAGTATGAAGTCATCGGAAATTACTATTCCTCTGAGAGAATGGCTGACAACGCCTGTGTTCTTTTTGCCGTCTCGGTTCTCATGTTCATAGTCAGTTCGATGCTGGTGTATGGAGCAATCTCTTATCAAGTGGGTTGGCTGATTCCATTCTTCTGTTACCGGCTTTTTGACTTTGTTCTCAGTTGCCTGGTTGCTATCAGTTCTCTCACTTACTTGCCAAGAATCAAAGAATATCTGGATCAATTACCTGATTTTCCCTATAAAGATGACCTCCTGGCATTGGACTCCAGCTGCCTCCTCTTCATTGTTCTTGTGTTCTTTGCCTTATTCATCGTGTTTAAGGCTTATCTAATAAACTGTGTTTGGAACTGCTATAAATATATTAACAACAGAAATGTGCCGGAGATTGCTGTGTACCCTGCCTTTGAGGCACCTCCACAGTATGTTTTGCCAACCTATGAAATGGCAGTAAAGATGCCTGAAAAAGAACCGCCGCCTCCTTACATACCTGCCTGAAGAAATTCTGCCTTTGTCAATAAACCCTATACCAACTTTTGGTCTTGTTTATTTTACCGAATGCTGCAATACAGGGCTCTTCAAACTTGTTTGATATAAAATACATTTTCATTTGTTTAAGCATTTATTTTTAAAACACTAAGGAGCTTTTTGGACATGTATTAAAAGTAATTTTTTTGTTAAGTATATTAAATATGAATAGTTTTTGAAGACAATCTAGGTTAACCAAGAGCAAAGTGCCATTGTTTGCCTTTAATTGGGGGTGGGGGGTGGGAAGGTGGTATTCTCCACATATTTTCTTTTTTTTAACTTTGCACTTTCATTATATAATAGTTTGCATTTTGGTTATTAGCTACCCTGAATACTTTCAGGAAGAATGAATTAAATTCAGGATTGTGTGAGTTGGGTATAAGATCTCAAGTTTTCGGCTATGAAAACAGGAAAAAACATAACATTTTTACTTGACTGTGGAAGATGATGGATGCATGTTTCTAATTTGTATGTTTCCATCTTTGTAATAAGA
>JAKSZT010053887.1:71260276-71296294 GCA_026826555.1 Tolypeutes matacus | reverse complement strand
TTTCCATCTTTGTAATAAGATGATTTAATAAATCTCTTAAATATTTTCACAAGGGGATGATAAAATATTTAGAACTGAATATTTAGTAATGAAAATATATCAGTCTGTGTAATTCTGTTAAAGCAATCCTTATAGGGAAGTTTATTGCTTTGAATTATATATTAAAAAAGAGGAGGGAGCTAAATAGGGCTCAAGCAATTGAGCGCCACCTGCTTCCCATGTGGAAGGTCCTGGGTTTGGTTCCCAGTGCCTCCTAAAAAAAAAAAAAAAAACAACAAGCAAACAAATGAAAAAACCAGCTCAGGGAAACTGATGTGACTCAGTGGTTGAGTGCCAGCTTCCCACATATACAGTCCCGGGTTCAATCCTCAGACCCTGGTACCTTAAAAAAAAAAAAAAAAGGAAAGGAATAAATCAATAACTCAAGAGTCTACCTAAAGAAGCTCATAAAAGAAAAGCAAAGTAAATACAAATAATTAGAAGGAAGGAAAATAAAAAGATAAGAGCAGAAATCAATGAAAATAGAGAAAATTAGCAGAAGATATACACACTCTTTCCCTCTCGTGCTCACATAATCTAAACAACCATGTTTGCTATAAGTATACTTTATGACAAATTTCTAGAAAATTTAGGGAGCACAAACCCCACCAAACTGAGAACACTATTCAAAATGTAGACTTGTAGTTGAGTTCCATACTTACTAACCATGTAAACCTTGGTGTCACTTAAGCTCTTAAGCCTCATTTTCCTCATTTGTAAAATAAAGACAATAATAACTGAATAATTCATAAAATAACAGAATTTCAGAATAGGAAGAATTCTTAAGATCACCTGGTACAAGGATTCCATCATATGGCCATACATCAAAATACCTGAAGAGCTCTTAAGAAAACCATATTCCCAGATGCCTTGGAGTTTCTAAATTAGTAGATCTGGGGTGGGACCTGGAAAACTGTGTTTTTTTTTTTTAAATCTCCCTAAAAAAAAAAAAAGCTCTCTAGTCAACTTGATTATCAATATTTGTAAATCACTTTTTTCAACCAACTCATTTTACAAATGAGGAAACTAAGGCACACACAAGTTAAATGACTTGCCCAAGCTTGTACACCTGATGTATAGAACTGGGATTTGAACCTGGGTCTTCTGTCTCCCAGATGGTGTTATCTTTACCTCAGCTCATCTATTGTGAGGATTAAATGTGATAATGCATATGAAAGAACTTTGCAAATTATAAACAGCTTTACAACCATAACTTAAAAATATTAATTCCTTCTGTTTTCACTTTAAATCAAGTATGCCTTTATTGCAAAAGGTAGGGCAAAATATTTATCTAGACAGTTTTCCAGAATCTTACAAGAAAAGCACAACTTTGGAATGGCATTAGGAACAAACACATGAATCATACACATCAATATTATATATGTAAAAAGAAAAGTTCATCAGTTAGGTCTCTCTATTCCCAATTATTGCCATTCCTTCTTCTCTCTTGGCTCTAGGAACTAAAATTATTGGGTAGAATAATCAACAAAATAACCTGAAGAATAAATGCTAAATAATTATATTTTTGAAAAGATTTCCATAAAGCATGCTCATAATACATTTTGTGGCATTTTTATATGTTTTATGCCATATATATATCTGTTGAGGTTCTGAGAATTAGCATTCTAAGGCTGCTTTCAAAGCAAGATTCAGAAACAAAAGGAAAACAATATTTTAAAAGAGTTATTGATTTATAAGTAATGAACATAATGTTAACCTGTTTCAACCTGTGACAGGTGACAGCCTATCACATCATACATCACATATTCAGAACATCTATGTTTACCATATACATATTGCTACCATCATATAAGCTCTATCAGTCCTTCACTACAGTTTCTAGCTCACCATGAAACTGATTTTGTAACTCTGCAGGATTAACAGCCAATAAATTAGAAGCTAACTCAAAGAACTTGGCACACCTTATGTGAACTTAAGTGTAAAAAAAAAAAAAAAAAAAAAAAAGTCATTAGATCTCTGTACATAGTTTCTGGAAATAAAATTTAAATGACCTGGCCTTCTCTCTGGAAGACACAAACCCCAGAAAGTTTTTAAAAATTTTGGTTTTCTTGTTTTAAAAGAATACTTTCAATAGTATCATTTATGCCTTATTTTATTAAATGCAAGGAATTCAGATATAATTCAATGTGCCCCTTTGTGTAATTAGATGTTACGCTCCAACGTTTTATGGAATATGAGAACTTTAGGAATACAAGCTTAAAATTAATTAAAAGGCAAATATTTTCTTGAAACATCGAAGCAAATGCTTGCTAGAGAAATTCAGTTTCACATGGTGGGTTTTTTTTTTTCTATTTACTAGTATTTGTTGCCCATCATTTATTAACTAGGAAGAGGGAAAGGTGGCTAACACTTATACTTTAAATAAATTAACCCAAAATATTAATATTTTCTATTACATTTTATGTCTGACTTCTGAAAGATAAATTGGGCATAGTTCATAGAAATATAGTACTTCAAGAAGAAATATAGTCCTTCAATTTAAATTAACTTGATAGAATTAACTTTGATAGAATTAATTTTCATAAACTCCAAATTATAAAGTTACCTACATTTTTTCTAAAAATAATTTTAAAAAATGAAACCAACCTGATCCTAATTAATTTATACAAGGTATTACATTTTTAAAAATCATCTCAAGTTAATGAATTTTCTAGGGAAGGGTAAAGTTATACTTCCTGCTATTTCTCAGATGAGTAATTTATGATTCACCCATATCACATAAAAAGCAATGCAGGCGTCTAAGCTGACACTAAACTAAGACATTCTTTTTTTAAAAAATATTTTTGTTATGCTAGTATACTGTAACTAATTATGATTTAATAGTTTTTCTCTTTCCCCAGCTCTGTGAAGATTTATTTGGCTACTTACGTTAAATACTGACTTAAAGAGTTGGTCTCATCCAATTTTTGCTTTTTAAAGCATAGAAAACCAGTTACAAGGTAAAATTTCCATGCTTATGACAAAATTTTTGCAATGTGCCATTAGTCTAACCATATACAAAATTGGTAACTTACAGAATTAATAAGAGATGTGTTTTACATAATCTAAAGCTTTGAATTTAAGAAATTTTTAAAACTAGAATACTTTATGGCAGCAACTAGTATTAAAGTAGCTCAATATAATGAGCAATTTCAAATCCAAAAATAAAGTTCTACTGTTGACTCAGGAGATTTTCCAGACTGGAAAGAAAAATCTTTTGCTCAGGAAATAAAATGATTACCAGTGTAGCCAACCAATAAAGTCAGAAAAGTACTGCCAGCATCTGCAAAGCAAAGTAAGTTTGATGGCTGAAAACACAACAACCAGATGGCAAATTTAACAGGACTACCATCCTTTTAATTCACTCTTACCAAGTCTTAAAATCAGCTTAGTGAGGGACTTTTTTCTGGAAAAAAAAATTCCAATTTTATGATGGATTATCATCAATCTGATTACATATTTGCATAGTAAGAAAAACATTCAAAACAAAACCGAAATCTATTAACAGCCTCCAAGTTTTCTGAAGCTTTTCTCCCTCACTAGAAATGTTTCTTGAAAAACATGAAAAGAAAATGCTTACAATAAGCATTTTTCTAGGATTAATACTTAATTAGATATCCTAATATTTTACCAGATTACATTTACTTTGAAGCTACATTTAAATTGCTATCCTATCTCTATCAAGAAAGCCTAGATAAGAATTTTTAGGGAAGCAGATGTGACTCAAGCTGCTGGGAGCCTGTCTACCACATGGGAGATCCCGGGTTCGGTTCCCAGTGCCTCCTAAAGGATATGAGCAAGACAGCGAGCTGACACAATGGACTGGTGCAGCAAGCTGATGCAATAAGATGATGCAACGAGATGACACAATGAGGAGACACAATGAGGAAACAACAAGAGGCAAAAAAAGCAGGGAGTGGAGGTAGCTCAAGCCATTAGGCACCTCCCTCCCACATGGGAGGTCCCAGGTTTGGTTCCCAGTGCTCCTTAAAAGAAAGATGAGCAGACACAGAGAGCACACAACAACAAAAAAACAGACAAAGAGCAGACAGCAGGTCCTAACAATGAGGGGGAGGGCAGAAACAAATAAATTAAACTAATCTTAAAAAAAAAAAAGAATTTTTAATAAAACCCAGACCATAAGTTACTCAAAATGGAAACTTGGGCTACTGTTCTTGACTCTTATACCAAGGGTTTATCTCCTGAAACTGTCCACTTCTCACCATGCCCAATGCTACTCCCTATTATTCAAGCCAGCATTATCTTTTCTTTGCACTTCTGCAACAGCCTCCTAATTAGCTATCCTCCTTTTAATCTAGCTTCCCTCCTATCCCTTTCCATGCTCACCTCAGAGAATACTTCCAAAAAAACGCAAAATCTAATAAAGTCAACCTAGGAAAAAATACAAACTACTACAGCCATGATGAACTTTTAATTTTTCTAATGGACTATATCCACACAAATTTGTACTGACCTTGCACAAAAGTACCATATTCCTTTTTTTTTTTTTTGAGGCACTGGAGCGTGGGATTGAACCTGGGACCTCATATGTGGGAAGCTGCACTCAGCCACTGAGCCACATCAGCTTCCCTGTGTTGGTTTTTTTTGTTTGTTTTTGTTTTTTTTTAGGAGGCACTGGGATCTCCCATGTGGGAGGCAGGCACTCAACCACTTGAGCCACATCTGCTCCCGCACTATATTCTTTTATAATTTGATGCATAAAAGGTTCCTTCTGCCAGCAATACCCTTCCTGCAACCCTGTCTGCGTGAAGAACTACTTATTCTTCAATTCCTTGCCTTTGTATGCCCTGTCCTCTCTCCTACACCTCTGTTCTTTTGACACCAAAGCACTATTTCCAATATTTGAATATTATGTTACCACTCATCTTAAAAATCATCAATGGCTTCCCTCTTAATAACTTGATGGTTTTTGAACTTCCTTTTTTTTTTTTTTTTTTTAAGCTGTGAGATCCTTTGTTCAAAGGAAATATTATACTGGTTGCTCAAGTAGTAAAAGTGGAGAGGGGGAACAGGAATTCAACCTTCTCCCCTCTTCTCCACTCCACAGCAACACCCCTAAAAGGGTTTGGCAGAAAATAATTACAAAAACCACTGTTCTAAAGATTAAAATCTAGACTCTTTTATATTGCAAACACAGATCTCATCTGAGAATATCTTTTCTATATCATCTCCTGGAACTATCCTATATAAAATCATATGGAATTTGCACAAAACATAATCTTTTCCAGTGATGCATAAGAGATTCCTTCTGCTTCCAATGTTCTTCCCACAACCATGTCTGCTTGGAGAACTAATAATTCTTCAAGTTCTTAGTTCAAACATTATTGTCTTTAGAAAATATTTCCAGTCAATTTCCCACAGGCAGAGTTAAGCTCTGCCACACCCTCACAATATTTGTGCAAATCTCCTGTCAAGCACTTATCACACTGTACTTTAGGTCTTAAAGTCTGATTCTCCACTAGACTGTCAACAACTTGAGCGAAAGTCTTCACATCTTTTCCTACTTGCATCCCCAGGTCCCAGAACACTGTCTGATGAATGTATGTATTTTATGTCTATTGAATGAAAGAGCACATGTTTATAATATTAATTCCAAGTCTCCAAAAATTTTTATATATAAAAATTTTGTACTTATTTAGTTCATTCAGTTGAACAAGGTAAAAGCAAAACCTTTTAAAATGTATTTTTCCCAAAGAATTAATATTCTATAAAAAAGTTTGGTGCTTAATAAGGTAAACCTTTAATTCAGTTATTCAGATCAATCCATTGCCCCAAGATTCAACTTTAAAAAAAGATTTTCCAGTTCCTAAAGAAGTTGAATATAGACTTGCCATGTGACCCTGCAATACCACTACTGGGTATATACCCAGCAGAACTGAGAGCAGTTACACAAGCAGACATCTGCACACTGATGTTCATAGCAACATTATTCACCATTGCCAAAAGTTGGAAACAACCCAGGTGTCCATCAGCAGAAGAATGGATAAACAAACTGTGGTCTATTCACACGATGGAATATTATGCAGCTGTAAGAAGAAATGAAGTCATAAAGTATATGGCAACATGGATGAACCTGGAGGACATTATGTTGAGTGAAGCAAGCCAGACACAAAAGGACAAATACTGTATGAATGCGTTACTATGAACCAAATATATTGTGTGATATATTGTTTGATTAAAAAAAAAATTTTATATGTAACCATTACATTTAATTGAGAAATGTATATATTTATTCATCTGTGTTTACTTTTTAGTTTTTAATTGTTTATATTTTCAATTATTAAATGTACAAAATAAAGTTAAAAAAATGTTAAAAAAAAAAAAGATTTTCATCAAAAATGGCAAATTAGAGGAAGTGGATGTGGCTCAAGCATTTGGGTGCCTGCCTACCACCTGGGAGGTCCCAGGTTCGGTTCTCAGTGCCTCCTAGAGAAGATGAGTAAAAACAGCTAGCTGACCCGATAGCCTGGAGAAACAAAGAGGAACAATATGAGAGACACAACAAAGCCTCTCTCCCACATGGAAGGTCCCTGGTTCAATTCCCAGTGCCTCCTAAAGAGAAGACAAGCAGACACAGAAAGCACACAACAAATGGACACAGAGAGCAGACAGCAAGCACAAACAACAAGGGGTGGGGGAGAGAGAAATAAATTGAAAATAAAAATAAATCTTTTTTAAAAATTGTTAAAAAAACGGCAGATTAAAATTATGCTTGGGGAAGCGGCTGTGGCTCAATCAGTGGGGCTCCCGTTTACCATGTGGGAGGCCCCGGGTTCGGTTCCCAGGGCCTCCTGGTGAAGGCAAGCCCGCCCGCACGGCGTGGTTAGCTGACCCAGCGAGCACAAGCAGCAAGGGGGGAATAAATGAATAAATAAAAAATAAAATCTTAAAAAAAAAAAAAAATTATGCTTGGAGGAGTGGGTATGACTCTGTGGTTGAGCACCTGCCTCCCCATATGAAGTCCCAAGTTCAAACCCTGCTACCTCCTTTAAAAAAATTAAAATAAAATTATTATGCTTAAATTGTTATTAATAAGTTATTAAGTTTCTACTGTGTTGTAAAGATAATAAACAGGGTTATGGGATCTTATAAACTATCTAGGCTGTCAAAAATATTATATATGAAACTAAAATGGCTAATATAAGAGCATAATACATTGTGATAATAAGACTACATATTGGGAAGCGGCTGTGGCTCAATCAGTAGGGCTCCCGTTTGCCATATGTGAGGCCCTGGGTTCAGTTCCTGGGGCCTCCTGGTGGGGGCAGGCCCGCCCGCACGGCGTGGTTGACTGACCCGGCGAGCACAAGCAGCAGGGGGGGGATAAATGAATAAATAAATAAATAAATCTTTAAAAAAAAAAAAAAGACTACATATTTTATAGACTTAGAATCATTGATTTTTTTAAAAATCAGAGGTAGAATGTCCTTATGTGATGAGATGATCTAGTCTAACAATTCTGATGTTATAACTGAGAAAAGAGAGACCTAGATGAGAGAAACGTAGACCAATAGATAAAAGAACTTTAGATTGCCTTCAGAAGGCATCATGAAAGGAAGTCAAACATGACATGGGCCTTGAAGGATGGGTAGAACTCGGTGAGTGTAAGACAGAGTTGAGAGGATTCCATGAAAGGAAAACATGAGTGAGGACGTTAGTCAGAGGCAGGGAAGATTCATGAGCAAGTGTTCAGCCTGATTTGAGGACAGCATTAGAGATTAATGGGGTAAAAGACTGAATTTTTATGGGACCAGGTTTCAGAGGGGTTTTAAAGCCAGGCAGAGAACTTTATATCTTATGCAACAGAAAACAAGTATCAGCAAACTTATTAGGTCATTTATAAAGCTCTAAAATTTCTAAGTTAATGGCCTCACTTTCCATTTGAGAAAACTCAACCATATAAGAACCATGTTATTTCCTCATTGTTTGGAGTAGTATGGAATAGCCTTGCTCAAACTCTTTTTGCCATGCAGTGCTGCTGCTTCTGGAGTACTTCGTTGGAGCATCCAATTCCTCATGGACAATGAGTCAGTGCTGCTGGGCTTGGCTGTTGCCTAAGTTCTAAATAGTTTCTATAGAGGGCATATTTTCTTGTGAGGAAAAATTTTGACATGTATTCAAATATGAATTCCTGACAAAGAGAAAACTATCTTTCGGTTTTAAAATGACAACTTTTAAAATTTACTATTAATTCCTTACCAAAAATATTCGAGTAAAATTTCTTTATGAAACATGTTGACAGAAAAAAAAAAGTTTAAGACTGAGCTTTCCATAGTCTGGGCATAAATTTTTATACTTTAACTACTTCACCATCCTTCACAATCATGCTCAAATTAAGTATTTCCAGAAAGAGAGGTAGTAGAAAACATGGACATTCCTAAACTTAAAGAGTTCACGTGGCCCCATATATCTGGAACTGATTGAATCAAGACTATTTAAAAGACAAATCAGAAAGATTCAGTCAAATGCATTCATTGAAAATGCTTTTTAAAGACTGAGAATCATGTGTGTTGCTCATTATCACATTTATTACAGCACATCTGTGATTGCTCACCACTGTAACTTACCCCAGTTTTATCACACAAGCGTAGAGTGTGAAACGATCCAACAGCAAACAATTCTCCATCTGGAGCCCAGGCAACTGAGGTAATAGGATGCTCATGAGGTTGTGAATTGTACAGTGGGCGGCCATAACTATCCCATACCTAGAAAAGCAAATTTTTAAAAATCTTTTAACAGTCAACATATTACAAACAAGTTTATCCTCAAATAAGGTATCAGATAAATATTTAGTAATCATTGCTTTATAATACAGCAATTAAATGTCTTTACTATAAGACAAGAAAAAAGGCTGTATCTCTCGAAAACTAAACATCTCAAAAAGAAAATATAACATTGTGCTTTTCTTCAGATTTTGCCGTTATCTTTGATTAAACAAAAAATCTTCTCATTTTAAGTCCTTTTACTTTTAATAATTTTTAAAATTTTGAAATGTTAAAATGTTTTTTTCTTATATTTATCCCGGTAAGTGGTCTATTGTCTTTCTCTAAAGTGTTTATTTCATTTATACTTCCTCTAACTAAATAGCTTCATTAAATTTCATTCTTTCCCACAAATTATTTTGATCTGAAGCTAATCAATGCTTAGTAAACCAGTAGGGATGACTTTTTCTTTTTTTTAAAGATTTATTTATTTATTCCCAACTCCCCTCCCTGCACCACTCCATTTTCTGCTCTCTGTGTCCATTTGCTGTGTGTTCTTCTGTTTCCGCTTGTCTTCTCTTTAGGTGGCACTGGGAACCAATCCTGAGACTTTCCAGAGTGGGAGAGAGGCATTCAATCTCTTGTGCCACCTCAGCTCCCTGGTCTGCTGTGTCTCTTATTGTCTCTCCTCTTTGTCTCTTTTTGTTGCCAGCACTCCGCGCAGGCCAGCACTCCGTGTAAGCCAGCTCTCTGCTCAGGCCAGCTCGCTGCGTGGGCCAGCTTGCCTTCACCAGGAGGCCACAGGAATCAAACCCTGGAACTCCTATATGGTAGACAGGAGCCCAATCGCTTGAGCCACATCTGCTTTCCAGGGATGGCTTTTAAAAATTTAACTGGATTGATTTAAATTGAGTTACCAAAACCAGAAGATTTATTTATGTTGCTACTTAACCAAATTCTATTTGTCATTAAGATAGTTCTTATAAAGTCAGCACTTAAAATTATAAAATAACTTGATAAATGATTAAGAGACATGGCTAAATAAGAGTCTAAAAGAACATTCTTGGGGGTGGATGTGGCTCAAATGGTTGGGCGTCCATCTGCCATATGGAGGGACCTAGGTTCGATCCCCTGGACCTCCCGGTAAAAAAAAAAAAAAAAAAAGAACATTCTTATATGCTAAATACTTTTCAACTAAATTCAATTATTTCAACCAGGTGATAAATTTAAACATTACATACCTTATATTTACAGTCTTCACCAGCAGATAAAATAAGATCATTGACTGAGTTCCAATCTACTTTTAAAATAATGCCATCATGAGCCTTCCACTATTAAAAAAAATAAGGTATTAATTATAATTGTAAGAGCGTCGAGAAGTATTTTCTATAAGAAAAGTCACTTTGCTTTCTTCTAATGATTCTTCTCTTGTCCTTTCTTTAGGGATTCCTATCTTCCCTTCATAGCCATTAGGCAATACTTTATTTTCTTGTTTCATTTCTAATTTACACTAATGAAAACACCTAGCACTATGCCATCCACTATATAGCTTATTTTCTCATAAATTTCCTCAGTTGCCTTTACTCCAGATGGAAAATTGCTTGCTGTTGAACTTCTTCAAGCTTGACATTTGTGTGATAACATTGGAATGAATATGTTATGCATTCCAAAAATGTTAGTTGGATCTGAATCCTGTCTCCTCTATGCAGTTGATCCCATTATGATACTGCCTTCATACTTGTTTATGAACTCTCTTTTTTTGTCTCATTCCTATTATATTAACATCTTCTTTAGTACTCTCTTCATTCTTTTCTGCACATTCCCCTAAGCTTCAATCTCTTAACCTTCTTATGTTCTGGTTCACAAATGGACTACTCTGAGAACCTTTGCTGCATTCACCATGTAAGAAAAGAAGGATGCTTTCCACAGATACATATGTATTCTGAAGTCACCCAGAAATTGGCAATCTAGAAAGAAAGCAAGATTGCCTACTTGCTCTTAAATGCAATTCATGTGCCCATTTATTTATTAACACAAATATAATTAAAAGCTGTCTTTCACAATGTTTAGGCAAGAAAATATAGCTAAAAATTAACTTTCCTTATGAACTATAAGGTACATTTTTAATGTATGAGTCAAGGAGATTGAATCCATCATCAAAAACTCCCAGCAAAGAAAAGTCCAGGACCAGACGGCTTCACAGGTGAATTCTACCAAGCATTTCAAAAAGAATTAACACCAATCCTGTTTAAACTCTTCCAAAAAATTGAAGAGGAGGGAAAATTACCCAATACTTTTTATGAAGCCAATATCACCCTAATACCAAAGCCAGACAAATATTCTACAAGAAAAGAAAATTACAGACCAATCTCTCTCATGAACATAGATGCAAAAATTCTCAACAAAATACTTGCAAATCGAATCCAGCAGCATATCAAAAGACTTATAAATCACAACCAAGTGGGATTTATTCCTGGTATGCCAGGCTGGTTCAACATAAGAATATCAATCAATGTAATACACCACATTAACAAATTGAAGGAAAAAACCACATGATCATCTCAACTGATACAGAAAAGGCATTCGTCAAAATCCAACATCCTTTTTTGATAAAAACACTTCAAAAGATAGGAATAGAAGGAAAATTCCTCAATATGATAAAAGGTATATATGAAAAACCCACAGCCAACATCATAATCAATGGGAAAGGCTGAAAGCTTTCCCTCTAAGATTAGGAACAAGACAAGGATGCCCACTGTCACCATTGTTATTCAATATTGTACTATAAGTTCAAGCTAGGGCAATTAGACAAGAAAAAAAAATTAAAAGCATCCAAATAGGAAAAGAGGAAGTAAAACTCTCATTGTTTGCGAATGACTTGATCCTGTACTTAGAAAATCCTGACGTATCCACAACAAAGCTACTTAAACTGATGAGTTCAGCAAAGTGGCAAGATACAAGACTAACACACAAAAATCAGTAATGTTTTTGTACAATAGTACTGAACAACCTGAGGATGAAATCAGGGGAAAAATTCCATTTTCAATAGCAACAAGAAGACAGAAATACCTAGGAGTTAATTTAACCAAAGAAGTACAGGACCTTTATGCAGAAAATTATACAACAATGCTAAAAGAAATTTTAAAAGACCTAAGCAAATGAAAAGACTTTCTGTGTTCATAGATTGGAAGAATAAATATCGTGAAGATGTCAATCTTAACCTAACTGATTTATAGATTCAATGCAATACCGATCAAAATCCCAACATCCTACTTTACAGAATTAGAGAAGGCAATTACCAAATTCATCTGGAAGGGTAAGTACACCCAAATAGCCAAAAGCTTTCTAAAAAAGAAGAGTGACGTGGGAGGAATTTCACTCCCTGACCTTCAAACATATTACAGAGCTACAGTGGTCAAAACAGCATGGTACTGGCATAAAGATAGATACATCCATCCATCAGTGGAATAGAATTCAGAACCCAGAAATAAACCCTCACCTATACAGTCAACTGGCTTTTGACAAACCTACCAAGTCCATGCTAATGGGAAAAAACAGTCTCTTCAAAAAATGGTGTTGGGAGAACTGGATATCTATAACCACAAGAATGAAAGAGGACCCGTATCTCACCCCCCTATACAAGAATCAACTCAAAATGGATCAAAGATCTACATAGAAAAGCCAGTACCATAAAACTACTAGAAGAAAATGTAGGGAAACATCCTCAAAACCTTGTAGTAGGTGGTGGTTTCTTGGAGTTTACACCCAAAGCACGTGCAACAAAAGAAAAAAACAGATAAATGGGACCTCCATTTATCTGTTTTGCACATAACAGGACTTTGTCAAAAGGGTGAAAAGGCAGCCAACTCAATGGGAAAAAGTATTTGGAAATCACATATCTGATAAGAGTTTAATATCCAGGATATATAAAGAGATGTTAAACTCAACAATAAAAAGACAGATGACACAATTTAAAAAAATGGCAAAAGACTTGAATAGACATTTCTGCAAAGAAGAAATACAAATGTCAAAAAAACACATGAAGGGAAGCAGCTGTGGCTCAATCAGTAGGGCTCCCGTTTACCATATGGGAGGCCCCGGGTTCGGTTCCCGGGGCCTCCTGGTGAAGGCAAGCCTGCCCGCACGGCGTGGTTAGCTGACCCAGCGAGCACAAGCAGCAAGGGGGGGATAAATGAATAAATAAATAAAATCTTTAAAAAAAAAAAAAATTGTTTAAAAAAAAACACATGAAGAAAAGCTCAACATCAGTCATGATTAGGGAAATGCAAATCAAAACTACAATGAATGGCCAGTATTAAAAAGACAGAGAACTACAAGTGTTGGAGACGATGTGGAGAGATAGGAACACTTCTTCACTGTTGGTGGCAATGCAGGATGGTACAACCACTGTGGAGGACTGTTTGGCAGTTCCTAAAGAAGTTGAATATAGACTTGCCACGTGACCCTGCAATACCACTACTGGGTATATACCCAGAAGAACTGAGAGCAATGACACGACAGACATCTGCACACCAATGTTCATAGCCACATTATTCATCATTGCCAAAAGTTGGAAACAACCCAGGTGTCCATCAACAGATGAGTGGATAAACAAACTGTGGTCTATTCACACGATGGAATATAATGCAGCTGTAAGAAGAAATGAAGTCATAAAGCATATGGCAACATGGATGAATCTGGAGGACATTATGTTGAGTGAAGCAAGCCAGACACAAAAGGACAAATACTGTATGAATGCATTACTATGAACCAAATATATTGTGTAATATATTGTTTGATTCACACACAAAAAAAAACAAACAAAAAACAAAACAACAACAAAAAAATTTACATGTATCCATTACATTTAATTGAGAAATGTATATATTTATTCATCTGTGTTTACTTTTTAGTTTTTAATTGCTTATGTTTTCAATTATTAAATGTACAAAATAAAGGTAAAAAAAAAAAAAAAGAATAATTTAGGGACTGAATAATACAGTGAACCCAGAGGTGGAAGAGAATTGTGTTTGAGGGTACAAATGCAAAAGTGCCCTTCTGTGAGCTAGAGTAGATGTACATCACTATTGCAGGGTTGTGGGAATGTGGAGAAGCATGGGAAAACTACAACTGGTGCGACCTATAGACTGTGGTTAACAGCAATACTATAATATTCTTGCATCAATGCCAAAGATGTACTGTGTTGATAATGGGGGGGTATGGAAAAAGTGTGCCAAATGTATGCTATGGACCATGGTTGGTGGTAATAGTCTCATGATACTATCTTATAATCTGTAACAAATGTTCCAGCACGGTGTGGTGTGTTGGTGATGGGGTTTTGTATGGGAATTCTACATGTATGTATGATTGTTTTGCCAGTTCACAACCTCTGTAATAAAATATATTTTTTAAAAATAGGGTGGGTTGGGGGAAAAATACACCAAATATAAGATAGGGACTATAGTTAGTAGTAATATTTTGATGATGCTCTTGCATAGTTTGTAACAAATGTTTCACAACAATGCAAAGTGTTGGTGGAGGGGTGATATATGAGACCCCCGTATGATGTTACGTATGTTTGCTTTGTAAATTCATAATCTTTACTATATACTTATTGTTTATGCATATCATGTATGAATGATATACTTCAATAAAAAAATATTAAAATATATATATAACCAGATATTCCCCATTCTGTAAAGAGGCCGATAAAACCACCAACTTAAAGGCCTCAGACTATAAAAAGACCACCCAGAAAAAAGGAACTCCTAAGAAAGTACCTGCTCACTTAGCAGTGGGCATATCCTAACAATTATTTGCAAATATCTGAGAAGTACCTGTAAAACTTTAGCATTTGGTTGAAGAGGTTTAATGATTAGTTGCTTGCCGGCTGTGTAAAGGACCTTTTCTGAATCAGGGCCCCATGCTACTGAATACACTGGTGTTCCTATAAAAAGGAAAAGGGGAAAAAAGACTGGTAAATATTATTATGCCTTATAAAAGGGAGATTGTTTGAATGATCAAAAAATAGTTGGAAAGTCATTTGGGGTGTCATTAAATTTCTTTCTTATTCAATGGCCCTTTCAAACCAGAGTACAGCCTTCTATTGAAAAACAGACTGGGTTAGTATTGGCCATTGAAAATCTACTACTAGCAAAGGATAAAGTACATTTTTAATTTATTTTGATCTTGCTGAGAAAATACGGAGTTCTTAGAAATTCCAGATAGTATGCTGACATAAAATAAAATAAATAAAATTTATATTTTAAGATGTAAAGAGATATCAGAAAACTCAAGGTTTATCATTTCCCATCATCAACATCCATCAGGGTTTAAACTGACTCAAAGCATAATAAGTTGACTCAAATTTTCTGTGTAAAATACATATGGCATACTCACTGCATAGATTTATTCTCATCCTGTTGCTGCAAGAGGCAACAGATTTCCCCTCACCTTTTGCTTAAGCAGTAGTCCAATGGAAAGAAACCATCCGACTCCAAAATGATCTATTCCTCCCACATAATAATTTCATAAATGGCAAATTAAATATTAGATAAAGGAAAGTTTAACCCTATATCAGGTGTGGATTTGGCCTGAAAGTTAGGCTAAGAAGGCTCAAATATCCTATAACCAGGATAAAATTGATTCTACTTCCAGGGGAAGGTACAAGGTTGATTTACCTACCTACTATAAGCTACATTAAAATTAATCCTGTTTTCAACTTCCTAGCATAGCAATTTAGGGATGATTTTTTTTAGCTCAATTAAATTTAGGGATAGTATTTTTTTAACTTGATTACTTTCTAGGTTACCTAATATGCTCTGAAAGTCCATACTTTATGTGAGCCTAGTTTTAAAAATTGAAAATATTTATTGAACAGCATTAATTATATGGCAGTAAATGCCACTGACTGACCCAGCTATCTGTTCATTATGAAAGTGAATCAAGGTTTTACAACTAAACTATCAAATATTAGTTATATTTTCAAAACCAAGTTGTTGTTGTTGTTGTTGTTGTTGTTGTTGTTTTTAGGAGGTACCAGGGATTGATCCCGGGACCTTGTACATGGGAAGGAGGCACTCAGCCACTAAACTACAACTGCTCCCCAAAACCAAGCTTTTAAAATTTGTGCAGGGGGAGCAGATGTGGCTCAAGTGGTTGAGCACCCACCTCCCACCTGGGAAGTCCCAGGTTTGGTTCCCCATGCCTCCTGAAAAAAAAAAAAAAAACAACAACAAGCAAAACAAACGAGGAAACCAACTCAGGGAAGCCAGTATGGCTCAGTGGTTGAGCGCCAGTTTCCAATATACAAGGTCTCAGGGTTCAATCCCTGGCCCCCAATACCTAAAAAAAAAAAAAAAAAAATTTGTGCAGGACTCCTAAACCATACTGTTGCAGCAGTTGACTTTCTGTGAATCGATGAATGAACAAACAAATAAGCAAATCTTTCAGGAATCTATATTCTCGGTAAAATGGAATCTGAAATTGAAGATTTATGGACAATCATTAATTGTTTACTTAAATGGCAAATTCAATACTGTAATCAACAGAGTAAATTTCAGTAAGACAAATGCTTTTGTTCAATTGGCACTCTACTTCCTTCGTGCCATTTTGTTACCAGATTTTGTCTAGGTTCTTGACTATGCTGCAGAAATGAATTTCAAGAGCATGTCAGGTTAGTTAAGCCGGTAATTTATTAAGATAGGGAGGGAAGAGAAATGGGAGAAAATAACAGATCGTGGTTCCCCAGTAGAGAATAAGGGGCTGAAGAGTGATTCAGAGGGCTGATTTATAGACTACAATTTCCCATTATAGATTATAAATGCCCAGGTTTTACTTGCGTGTTGATCCATGCAGGGAGAATACAGCAAGAGCAGGACGCAGAAGCCAAGAGGGAGAGAAAGAAAGAGAGAGAGTGGGAGAGAGATTTGACCTTTGTGCTTGCCTTTTTAAACCATTAATTATTCCGCCCCTTTGCTAATGACATGGGAGGGGTTCTAGCTGTTTGCTGTTTTGATTGATTACCCCACCTATCAATCCCCCAGAAGGGCCCAATTATAAGGCCTCTGGAGAATATCTGGGGCTTCTCCTGCCTTCTAGAGAAAATCTCACATGAGGGTCTTCCAGTAGCCATCCTGGTATCTATATCCACATGGACTTCTTGCCAGGTTCGAGATCCATCTGTTGATTCCCTATCTTACTAGCCTGCTTCAATTTTGTTCCCAACGAATACATAATTCAATTGTAAGCATATCTCAGTGGTAAATGCCTTATAAAGTTTTGTTTAGACCTAGTCCAAAAAACCCTGTATTATGCTTTTTACAGTTTAGACCACAAGTTTTAATGGATCCAAATATCCAGTTTAGTCAATGACATCTAGGATTGTTTTATACTGCATGAACCTACAGAAATTCTTCCAATGAGATGACCAACCGCAGAAGGCCCTCCTCCTTCTTCTGTATTTGATAAGCACATTCTCTGGGAATAGTCTCTCAAAGTAGCCAGGAGCTGCCTTGGGCTTTAAAGGTAAATCTCCAAATAACTAGAATTCAACTCTAAAAAACTTTCTAGCTATTTCAAATGTGGTTCTTGGTGAAAACAGAAATTGTGGTAATTTTTGTGCAGAAAACGTAAATAAACATTTTAATTTATAGGCTATCATTGAATATACTCAATGAAATCGCACTTTCCTGGGGAGTTTACTAAACTATGATAAATTTCAACCCGCAAGGAAATAATTCAGTAAAAACAACTCCCATTGAGTTATACAGGATGTGACTTTAGCCCTTTAGTTGTGGTAAAAGATAGTTTGGGTATAGGATGAAGAGTTAGGGACACTTTCATCCTCTTATCTTTGACATTGAATTTGTGGCCCCATTAAGTCAGCTGGGTCACCATTTCCTTGTTTATAAACCTTTCTTCAGAATACTTATCTTCCCTGTTGAGACATGGAGATAATTCATATCATGTTTATAAAACAATTTTTTTTTATCTTTATATAAAACAATTTTTAAACAGTAATAATGTTAAAGAAACAGGTATAATGATTTATAGTATAAAACAAAATAAGCTATGGAGGAAAAGCTAAATAACTCCTTTTTCATAACATGTTTTTGAACCATATTCCTTCAATCAAAATACAAGCAACGAAAATAAATATGGAGTCCTTTGTGATTAAAAAAAAAAAAAAGGAACCCTAAATAAGATTAACAACTAAAATCTCACTTGCTCAACTCTTCGTAACCATTAAAAATTCAAAATGGATATAACATCAAGAACTAAGAGACATAATTTATAATAAAATTGTGGAACTAATGTATATGTAAATGTTTTCTTTTCCAAAAAGAGATAGACTGCATAGCTCTACAACTTCCACTTTGGGTGGTTCTGATGAAAGTCATACTGAAAGTGGATCAAGTCGCTTCACAAAGAAAATAATGATTTATATTATGATGAAATTCATTCCTACTAGCCTTTGAAACAAATCCATAGTGTTTAAATGTTTTTAAAATATTATAGCATAAATTATTCCTAGTGCTATACTTTACTTTGCAAAGTCAGAATGGAAATAACAAATTTAGACTTAAGACTGAATTACTTTAAAATAAGTTTAGCAAATTATGTAACAAGATTTTATTAATTTCATCATTAACAAATAATGGACTAAACTACTTAATAAAAATCATTTTATAATAATTAAATAATTTCTTGCTTTTTATGAAAGGAATTTTTATTTATGTTCACTTCAGTTAAGACACTCAAAAAAATCTTGTTTTTCTGACTTTGTACACTAAGATCATGGGAGCTTGTTGACATTTTTTAAGAAACCACATGCACCTGGGGTTGGTTTAAATGTCAGACCCTTATCTCTCTGTAAAACAAATTATCTAAATTCTTTCAACCGGTTGAAGGCATTTTAAACCACAGAAGAGGAGACAAAAATGTATTTCAATTGTTTTAAGGAAGTATGTAGGCAAATATACCATGTTTTTCACATTCATAGTATAGAGGTATCCCCTAAAATGTTGTTTTTGCATGTTTTAAGAATGCCTTTGAAACAAACTGTTCACTACGATAATGAAGCATTAGCTATTGTTGCCTTGAATGCAATATAGGTCTAGATTGAGTGAAGGTGTTTAGAACAGTGTCTGGGGCTATATAAGCACTACCTGTTAGAGTTACTACGACTAAAAAGTACTTTGTAATGTAATAAGCAACCATTTGCCTATTGTGTTGTTCATGGTGGTAGGAACTCAATTCTTTTTCTTTTGTCAAATCATCAAGAATTCAAAGACAAAGAATTATTTAGCTTTCATTCTATGTGTAGTTAATCAAGAAGGATTTATTCCAAAAAAGCAACTTTTTAGTCTGTATGTCACTGGGTCAGTACAGGGAAAAAATTTAAATGAAGGCATTTGTTTCTTTAGTTTCTATCAATAACTTCTTCCTTGGACATCTCAACTTCCCCCATACCTTCACCTTTCATCTTTCACTTTTATGCAACTGACTCCCAAGTTAATATTCTAGCCTTTACCGCTGAGTGCTAACACATCTTTTCCAGGGGCCCCAAAGACATCTCCATACCAGAATGTCAAGCTCCATATATTTAAAACTCTCATCCATCCACACAAATACTGTAATTTATTGGTCTGTCTTAATATTCAACCCCTTACTGGGTATCCATCCCTCTTAGTCACTGTGAATTATTCACTTTTTTCAATTACTGTTGTTGTGGCCTCTGTTCAAGCCTTAATCAACATTTGCATAGAACATTTTAGTAACCTCCATACTGGTGACTGCCATTTCATCTCTGTCTCCTCTAATTTATCCTACATATTATTCCTAAGGTAAAATTCCTAAAAGACAGTCCTTAACTCTCACTCTCCTACTCATTTTTTTTTTTTTTTTTTTAGGTTTTACATGCTTATACAATAAAATCCAAACCCTTTCATTTAGCATCCAGGACCATGAGTTTCTTGGCCTTTCAGCTAGAACTATCCCTCAACACATCCTGTACCCTGGTTGGGGTGGTTTGCAGCTGTGTGTACCCCCAGAAAAATATGCTCTTAAATTTAATCCATTCCTGTGGGTGTGAACCCATTGTAAGGAGGACCTTTTGAAAAGGTTACTTCAGTTAAGGTGTCCTACCTCAATCAGGATAGGTCTTAATCCTATTACTGGAGTCCTTTATAAGAAAAAGAAATTCAGCCACAGAAAGAAAAAGCCACAGGAACTAAGAAGCTGAAACCAAGGAAACCTGCAAGAGAAGGGAGAGACCAGAAGATGCTGCCATGTGACAAAGGAGCCAAGGATTGCAGTCAACTAGCTCCAGAATGCCAGAGTCTTTGTGGAGAAAGCATCATCTTGATGATGCCTTGATTTGAACATCTTTTAGTCTCAAAACCATAAGCTAATAAATTCCCACTACTTAAGCCAACCCATTTCATGGTATTTGCTTAAGCAGCCTAGGAAACTAAAACACTGGCCAGAGAGGTCTACTCATACCCACCTGACTTCCATGCCTCATGCTGTGCTGCCTCTATGCTTCTGATCAGCTAATAATCCTTCAAAGCATCACTCCAATGCAAACAAGTCCAGTTCCTACCTAATCTCTTCATCCTTCATAGTCCAGTCAAAAGATGCTGTAATAATTGCCAGGAAGCCTTTCCAATACCTCCCTTCCCCCTAAAGCATTAATCTCTGCCTTCCTGTAGTCCCAGTGTCTTATACCAATGAATACATTATGCCTTGTATAACAGTTATTTATATTTCCAGTTTACCTCCTTCACTAAATTCATTACAGGCAGGTTCCATTTGAGGCATTCTATTTCTCACAGAGCTTACCCAGCATTGTACAGAATTAAGTCCAAATTCCTACATCTTCAATATCAAAATACTATAAAGTGATGATTCACTTTACTGACACTGGAGTAGCTCTGAATCCATAATGCTTCCTAAATACTCTAAGATAAATTTTGCATAAAGAACTTAGTACTGAAAACTAATATGGAAGAGTGGATGTGGCTCAAGCTGTTGAGCGCCTAATTCCCACATGGGAGGTCCTGGGTTCAGTCCCCAGTGCCTCCTAAAAACAAAAACAAAAAACAACAAGCAAACAAAAACATTAAGCTAAGTGAAAGAAACTCAACCCCACAGGATGAGGAGTGATGAAAATAGTCTATATTTTGACTATGATGGCAGTTAAATAACTGTATGTTTGTCAAAACGTATAGACTATACAACCATTCTAAAAGACCATTATATAAATATATACTATAAATAAAAGTAAAAACTCCTCAGACTTGTAAGGTTTCTTTCTTAATATGAGTTCTGAATTATCATGTTAAAAAAAAACAACATGGAATTTTTAAAAACAGCTCTGATTATATCTGAATTCTTCAACACTTTCTTTACAATTTTATATAAGCAATTTCTTAATCCATTTATTGAAAGCATAATCTTTGTATAACTTTGGATTCAGAATCCAAAGTTTAGCAATAATGAACAACACATGGTGTTCTTTATCCAACGTATTTAACATCTCAATACATAAGTTAGAACTAGGAAAAGTCTGTTAGTGTATGCAGGGATTTTGAAAATGAAAGTTACAAATATTTATGAAAGGGCTTTTGGCTACATAGTTCTTTAACATTATTTTTAAGATAAGAATTCCCTGAAGAAGCTTTCTTTGAAACTACATACAGAACGTTGGACTTGGGGTAGGGGGTATGACAAAAAGATATATACTAAAATATTATCAGTGATTTTAACATTATCATTTTTGTTTATCTGTAAAGCCAGATTCTCTACTAAAAAAAATATTTTTATGGAAAAAAAAATAAAATTTTCAGTAACAAAATCACATATTAATATAAGCAAATAAGTTATTTAATATTTAGCTATATGGAAGATTATACAGGAGCCTGTTCAAGGGACTCCAAAACTGACTTTACAGATTTTTCATGAAAACTTTCTCCCAGCAAAACTATGTCTCCACTTCATATTCTATCCACTATGGGAGTGCCTACCTAATGTCATCCTGTAACCCTATGTAAGAGACACAGAAGTTTGATACACATGTCAATTTTCTATGCTCCAATTTGTAGTTCACAATTCACAACATCAACCTTCGCTGCTCTTTCTTCCCTAATCAGATTCAGCAATTACCTCTATCTCCTACGTCTTCCCTTTCCTGATTCTTAAAAGTCAAGAGTAGAAAATTTAGATACAGTATAACTGTTCACAGTATAATTTTTACTAGAAATCACCATAGCAGACTATGTTTTAGAAAATATTTATTTAACATTATGGCATTTCAATTCAACTAACATCTACTGAACATCACTGATAGATATGGTAATGCAAAGAGCAGTAAGACATGAACTCTGCCCTCATGAAGCTCATGATCCAGTATCAAATGAGATAATGATAAAACTAACAATGGCCACTTCCTTAAGATGCTCTATCAGTAACTGCAAAGACTCACTATTTTTAAAGATTTGCCTCTATCTATAGAATCAGTGAAGTCATTCACTTATGCTATATTCAGTAGGTAGAAAATCATAAGCACAAAGTCCTACCAAAACAGCTTCAAAACCTAAATGAAAATGTGCTAAAACTACAACTGCTAGATCAGATAATAATGGTTAAAATAAACTATACAGGAACTTCTTCTAGCCCAGAAAGATTTATTCTCATACATTAAACAACTACAAACCATACAAAATATATGAAACTAGGCTTCCACACTGGATAACAGGCAGGCTAGGACCATGATCTCTAAGGAAAGAAAAACAAACATGTTAAACCCTACAAGAGCACCAGCTTCCATGTCATGGCTTAGGGAAGGAGAACCTAAACAAAGCCCAATAGTCTTTGAGTTGAAAATATAGAAAGGTCAGTAGGCTAAAATTTGTAGGCTAGAATACAAAAAAGAAGAGAATGGCAGAGTGAGAGAACTCTGGAGCTCAACAAAAGGGTCCCTTCAAGTCCTTTGATAACTATTGTTCTACACATGAGGGAGAGAAATCTACCCAAGGCCAGGGAAAGAACCACAAGGAAGGAGTTGATAGAACAATTACCAGTGGTTACACAGGGCTGGGAATAGTTCATGATCCCATGACCCAAGTAAAAAGATCTAACAATACACAAGATATTGGATGGGTCTCAGAAGGATACTACTTTGTAGTGGGACAAAATTAGCCCTAAACTAACGGCAGCTCTGGACTCACCCTAACAAAGCTTGAAAGCAATCCTCAAAAAGGATCCAAACTGATTTAAAATAACTTAACTGTGTACTAGAACAAAATGCAACACTTTAAAGGAATAAAGTAAATGTAAGCAGCCAAAAGTGAAAAATCACAATGCCTTGTTTTGCAGATTCCTAGCTGCAAAAACAAATACCATATAATGGGTTGGCTTAAACCATGGACATTCATTGGCTCAGTTTTGAGGCTAGGAGAAGTCTAAAATCAGGGCATCAGCAATGAGATGCTTTTGTCCCGAAGACGGCAGTATTCTGGGGCTGCCTGCTGGTGATGTTTCATCCTGGTCTTTTCTGTCATATGCAATGCACATGGCGACTTCTCTTCCAGGTCTCGTTGACTTTCAACTTCTGACTGCTCCCAGTGGCTTCTCTCTTCATCTCACTTTCATCCTGCTTTAAAGGGACTCAAGAGTCTAGATTAAAGCCCAGCCTGATTCACCTGGGCCAAACTTAACTGAAGTAATATCTTGAAGAGATTTTATTTACAACAGAGCCACACCCATCAAAATAATTACCAAGATCAAGAACACATCCAAACTGGGGTACACAATTCAATTGACCACATTCTGCCTTCTGGACCCCCAAAAAAGACATATTCTTCCCATATGCAAAATACATTCATTCCATCACAACATCCCAAAAGCCTTGAGTCATGTTAGTAACAATGCTAAGTACAAAATCTTAGCAAAATCATTTATAGCTGAGGTCGACCTAGGGCAAAATTCCTCGCCTGATGGACTGTGAAACCTAGGGAAAAAAGTAATCTGCCTTTAACATACAATGGAGGGACATGCATAGGATAAACATTCCCACTCCAGAAGGGAGAGATTGGAAGGAAAACAGGAGTCCTAAACAAGTCCAAAAGCCAGCAGGGGCATTAGATTTCAAGAGAGTCATCCATGGATTGATGTTTTGTCTTCTGGGCCTGACAGAGCAGCAGCCCCACCACTTCCAAGCGCTTGTGCAGTGGTCATGCTCTCCTCAAACACTGGGGTGAACGCCCCACACTCTACAAGCTTTGACATGGCAGCCAGGCTCTCCATGAACACCAGGACACAGGTACCACCAGCTCTGGGGTGGCAGCAGTCTCCATGAACAACAGGATGCAAGGCCTACCCTCTCCAGGCACAGGGGTGCGCCCACCCTTTCCATGCATGCAGGTTGGCCTGCTCTCATTCCAAGGAGATCTTTTTGGTCCAGACTTTTGTTTCCTTGATTCTTTCCATGAAGTCATTTGTCCCTTCTCTGTCCCTTTCAGTCCAGGCTGGCAGTGGTTCTGCTCAAGTTATGTAAAACTTGTTAGATTTGTATGCAGTTCCAGGGAGTCCAAACCATCAGACAATAGAACTTTCCACAAATCCTTCCTGGATAACTGCATTTCTAATTCTGACTTTCACAAAATGGCTGACAGGATCCATGTTCAGCTTCATCTTCTTTAGCAAAGGGTTGTTCAGTTAAACCCTCACTTGGAGCCCTGACATCTGGGGACTCCTTTCCAGAAAGCTCAAGGAGGTCCCTGACAGAGCCACTTCGGGCCCTGGTCCCAGAAAATAATATCTGGAGAGGATGAGAATTCTCAAAATCATCAATTGCTGTTTCCTTTATGCTTAAAAGTTTAATTCTCAGCTTATCCCTTTCCTCTGACATTTCACTATAAGATGCAAGGAAAAGCCAAGCTGTACCTTTCCACAGTTTGGAAATCACCTCAGATAAATATCCAAGTTCATCGCTTACAAGTTCCACTATCAATCTGACATCAGAACACAATCTCAGCAAGTTCTCTGCTACTTTATAACAAGGACCACCTTGCTCAGTTTCCAACAACACATTCATTATTCCTTCTAAGGCCTCATTGGATGCCCTTTAACATTCATTTTTCAAATAACCTCATCAAAGCAATCTAGGCTTTTTAATCAAGCACCTCACAATTCTTCTAGCCTCTATCCATTACCTAATTCCTAAACCATTTCCACATTTTAGATATTTATAATTTAACAACACTCTACTTTCCAGTACCAAAAACTATATTAGTTTTGTTCAACACTATTGTGGGGAGAACTGTGGATAATTTACTGGGAAGCTAATTTATTTGCTTATAAGGAAGGTCTAGAAACCACTACCCTCTGTTTTGATCTGCCAAGAATTTAATCTCAGAGCCTGTTGCACAAATAGAGGTTGTACTTGGTAAGACACCGAACAAGACACAGATGCAAACCTAAATTTCTAGTATGTTCCACGGGTTTTAATTCTAAAAAGGCAAAACAAAACAAAACAAAATGAATAAAGATTCCTTTTTTTTAAAAAAAAGTCAGTATTCTATTTAGCAACATATATACTCCTCAGACACTATTCCCAGAGATTACCACCTTCGGTTTGAAAAAGCATATTCTTAAATTAAAGAAAAAAAAATCCTGTGACATTTTAACCTCTTCCTAGAAAAGAGAAGAAATCATTGACCTGGTTTTAAGAGACTAAAAACAAGGAAAATCTCATTCCTCTTATAGTTACAACAACAATTGTAAAATAAGTAATAGAAACATCATATGAGTGTTTAATTATGAGCTAAGCACTCTCTTTTGTATATGTTATTCAACTCAACAAACAATTTCTGAGCATCTCCTACATGCTAGACACTATTCTAGGGACTTGAAATGTATTAGTGAAAGTACCAACAGAACTCTGCACTCATGGTGCTCACATTAATAGCAGACAATAAATATAATAAATAAGAAAGCTACATGGTTTATTAGAAGACAAGTGCTTTGGTATAAGAAAAAGTAAAGCAAGTTGAGGATATGGAAGGACATGGGAGGAAGAATGTTAAATTTAATTTAATCATCACAAGAGTCCTATAAAGTAGGTGCTGATATTATCCACATAAATGAGAAAATAGAGGTTCAAAAATTAAGCAACTTGTCTATAGTTACACTAATACTAAGTTGACAGCAATGGGATTCTTAGCATTATTATTATATCAAAATAAACTTCTGTTTCTGGACTTTTCATCTATATAACATCTAGTAGATAAAATGAAAAATGCAGGAGTGTTTGTGAATCTGCCTGTCTTAGATACAAGTAGATTTAGAATCCTGTGGAAGTCCATATTTCTTGGCTTGGTTTAAAATTGCTTTATTCTTGGGAAGCAGATATAGCTCAAGCGATTGAGCTCCTGCCTACCACACACGGGAGATCCTGGGTTTGGTTTCTGTTGTCTCCTGGAGAAGACAAGTAGGCCAGCAAGCTGGCATGGTGGGCTGACACAACAAGATGATGCAACAAGAGATACAAGGAGGAAAACATAATGAGAGACACAACAAAGCAGGGAGCGGAAGTGGCTCAAGCCATTGGCTGCCTCCCTCTTCTAAAAAAAAGAAGACCAGCACACAATAAACAGACACAGCAAATGCAAACAACGAGGGGGTGGGGAAAAATAAATAAATAAAATAAATGGGTTTTTTTTAAGATATATTTATTTATTTCTCTCCCTCCTCATTGTTTTGTGCTCACTGTCTGCTCTCTGTGTTCTTCTGTGTCTGCTTTGTCTTCTCTTTAGGCGGCACCGGGAACCGATGCAGGGACCTTCCGGAGTGGAGAGGGGCACTCAACCTCTTGCACCACCTCAGATCCTTGGTCTGCTGCATCTCTTATTATCTCCCTTCTGTGTCTCTTTTTGTTGCATCATCTTGCTGTGCCAGCTCTCCGTGCAGGCCAGCACTCCGTGTGAACCAGCTTTCTACTTGGGCCAGCTTACCACATGGCCAGCTTGCCTTTTACCAGGAGGCCACAGGAATCAAATCCTTAACCTCCTATATGGTAGGATGTGGCTCAATCACTTGAGTCACATCCACATCCCTGCTTTATTCTTGTTTTTGGTTTTGACTTTTTTTAAAGCTAGTTATTTCACTTATACCAATAGGATTTTTAGATCTTTTATTACATATATGCTAAACATGTCTAATTTTTTCTCAAGAAATTGTAATGACTCAACACACAGTTCAAAAATAGACTGTTTTCTTAATCTCTCAAATATTTTTATAATAGGGAAAACATTAAAAAATATAATATTTCACAATAAAGCAATACTTTTGAAAATAATAGGGTAGTTGAGGGAGGGGGATGTCTTTAAGGGTTGCAGAATTATTCTACTCCAATTTTAATCTACTGTATAATTAAAATGTAAAACATTACACAGATAGAGCTTAAGTATAATTATCCCTAGCCTACACATTATTTTTCTCTAATAAGAAACAATAATTCCTCATAGGTACAAGTGAGAATTATTTTTAAACTAAGTCAAATTTCCATAACCCCAAAAGAAACTTGGGACTGACACTTGTGTATTAGAAGAGATAGTGACTTTTCTATCTGAACACCTGGCTCTAAATCGTTGAGAAATGAATTCAGGAATTAATTTCTAATCATCAAGGAATAAGTATAAGTAACATGAACGTGTAGTTAAAAAATCACAAGGATGCTTTCAACATCGTTTACTGAATTCTGAGTTTTACAATAATTCAGGCTTGTGTTATTTCATTTTAGTGCCAAAATTTATCTATTTTTCACCCCAAAAGAGGAAGGAGTCTCCCACCCCTACCCACCTTGACCTTCTTGCTTGAGCCTTTAACAACCAGCTCTCAGTGGTTCGGATTTACAATTACCCTCAAAACTTGTAGTCTCTAATAGATCAAACAAACTTTATAAACAATCAGGAATTTTTCTCTCTGAGCTGGTATTATTATAACTTAACTTTCCTAATTACTTTTCCCAGAGACCAAGAGGGAAAAATCTATGCCTTATTAGGAAAATATAGGTGGCACCAATGATTAAAAAACTCAAAGTTAGATGTAGTTCTATGGTAAATTTACAATTCTTAATCCAGAAAAAGATAACAGATTACTTAGTTAAATACCAGCAGGTTAACTAAAATAAAAAACTCTAACTAACTTAATTTTGCTCATTAATCGCATAATTAATATAAATCTTGAGTTAGACTATAAGATTAAAATAGAACAAAAATGATTAGCCTTTTTATAGCCATTTGATAAGGCAATTACAGCTATGTATAATATATGATATGGTGGATGTTTCATACACATATACAATAAATAAATGCAAAATATACATAAAATATATATTTTATATTTTAAGAAAATCCTACTTACCTATCTATTTAGAAAAAAAAAAAAGTATCACCATCCCTCTCCAACAAAAAACACCAAACACAAAAATTAACTTTAGCCTTTGTACCTGCAGCTTCCTCTACAACCATGTCTGACAAACCTGATATGGTTGAGATTGAGAAATTCAGTAAGTCGAAGAAGACAGACATGCAAGAGAAAAATCCACTGTTTTCTAAAGAAACAATCAAACAGGAGAAACAAGCAAGCGAATCTTAATGAGGCATGTGCCGCCAATATGCACTGTACATTCCACAAGTATTGCCTTATTTTACTTCTTTTAGCTGTTACCTTTGTAAGATGCAGAGAAGTTTGATCAAGTTTAAATGACTGTGCTGCCCTTTTTCATATCAAAGAATCGAGAGCTACTGACAAGGAAGGCCGCACCTGCCTCTGCCATCTACCTATCTGGCTGGCAGGAAAGGAAAAGAACTAGCACATTGGTGAAGGAAGAAGCTGGGTGGGATGACAGTGAAATCTAAAGTAAAAGCAAAGCTAGTCCAAGGTATACTACAGGATGTAAAATGCAGTTTAATCAGAGTGCCATTTTTTTGTTCAAATGATTTTAAATATTGGAATGCACAATTTTTAAAATATGCAAATAAATTTTTTTTTAATCTGAAAGAAATTAACTCAAAAATCGATCATAGATCTAAATGTAAGGGCTGACTATAAAACTCTTAGGAAAAAAACAGATGAAAATCTTCATAACTTTGTATTAAGCAATGACACCAAAATACAAAGAACCAAAGAAAAATAGATAAATTAGACTTCATTAAAACCTTTGTACTTCAAAAGATACCATTAAGAATTGAAAAAGCAATCCACAGAATGGGAGAAAATATTTGCAAATCATATATATGATAAGAGTCTAGTATCCAGAATATATAAATAACTCTTACAACACAACAATAAAATGTTGTCCAATTTAAATGTTTTAAACTTAATAAATGTTTGTCCAATTTAAAAATGGACAAAGGGGGAGCAAGTGTAGCTTAGCTGGTTGAGTGCCTGCTTTCCATGTACAAGGTCCTGGGTTCAATCCCTGGTGCCTCCCCCCCACACCCCCAAAAAAGGGGAGGGGCAAAGGATTTGAATAGACATTTCTCCAAAAATACAATAAGTACATGAAATGATGTTCAACATTATTAGCTATCGGGGAAATGCAAATCAAAATCACTATGAGATACCACTTCACACCGTTAGGATGGCTATAGTAAAAAAGTTAGACCATAAGAAGTGTTTGTGAGGATGTGGAGAAATTGGAACCCTCTTATATTGCTAGTAGATATGTACACTCACTTTGGAAAGCAGTTAGGCAGCTCCTCAAAATGTTAAACATATAGTTACATACAACTCTTAGGTGTCTACCCCCCAAGAAAAGAAAACATGTACCTATACAAGACTTATAAACAAATGTTCATAGCAGTATTATTCATAATAGTCAAAACCAGAAACAGTCTAAATGTTTAATAACTGGTGAATAGATAAATAAAACATGGTATATCCATACAATGGAATATTATTTGGCAATAAAAAGAAATTAAGTACTGACACATGCTACAACATGGATGAACCCGACAACACTATGCAAAGTGAAAGAAGTCAGTAACAAAGGACCACTTATACGATTTCATTTATTTGAAATGCCCATAAAAGACAAACCTATAAAGACATAAAGCAAATCAGGTGTTGTCTGAGGCTTGGGCTAGGAGCAAGGATTGACTGCAAAATGGACACAAAGGGATGATGAAAATGTTTTAAAACTAGGTTATGGTGATAATTGCATAATTTTATACATTTACCAAAAACCACTGATCTGTACACTTACAGTATGTGTAGTTTATGGTATGTAAATTATATTTCAAAAAAGTTGTTTTAAAAAATACAAAATAAAACTATATTCAGAATTTTTCACTTGATTAAGCAAAGATCAGAAAGTATATTAAGACACTATGAAGAGAGGATAGGGACAAACAGGCACTCTCATACAACTAGTAGGAGAATAAATAGGTACAACTGAGTGTAATATGGCAATATAGCTATCAAAATTATAAATGTACATGGCTTTGCCTCAGCAATTTCACATTACCCATACACATACTACATGATATACAAACAAACTTACTAAATGCAGCCTTTTGTAAAAGCAAAACGTTGGGGGAAGCAGATGTGGCTCAAGTGGTTGGGCGTCTGTCTGCCATATGGGAGGACCCGAATTCGATCTCTGGGACCTCCTGGTTAAAAAAAAAAAAAGGTGAGTGGGCGAGCCGGGCCCATGAAGCAAGCCCAGGCCTGTGGCGAGCCACGCAGCAGGATGATGACACAGCAAGGGAGAGACGCAGGGGAGAGTCAAGGTGAGATGCACCAGAAAGCAGGAACTGAGGTGGCGCAAGTGACAGGGTGCCTCTCTCCCACATTGGAGGTCCTTAGGATCGAATCCTGGTGAAGACTGGAGGAGAAAAATATGAAGAGAAGGCAAGAAACAGACACAGAAGATCACCAAGCGAATGGACACAGGCAGCAAGCTGACAGGGAGGGTTGGGGGTGGGGGTGGCTCATAAGAACTATACACCAAGAAGAAAAAATAAAGTCAATTTAAAAAACAACAACAACAAAAAGCAGAAGGTTGGAAACTACCTAAATATCCATTAATAGCAGACTGTTTAAAAAGATATGGTACAGATTATGGTATCCATGAGGGCACTGGATCTTTGCCTTGTTCCTGCTTTGTTCCCTAGCACCTAGAATAGATCCTAGTATACAACAGAGTTATATAATAAACTATTATTCAGTAGTAAATGAAAAGTGAGGAAGATTTTTATGCACTGATATAGAACTCAAGGATAGCTTATGATACAAGCGAAAAAAGCAAGCATACTGTAGTAGATATAGCACATTAGTTTTCTAGCTGCTAAAATAAATATCACACAATGGTAAGAAGCAAGAAGTATACTGTATTAGTTTTCTAGTGATAAAACAAATACCATAGAACGGGAATTTGTCGAGGCTAGGAGTAGTCAAAAAATAGAGGCCCCATCAAGGCAATGCTTGCTCCCCAAAGACTGTGACATTCTGGGGCTGGCTGCAGGCGATCCTTGGTCCTTGGCTTTTCCGTAACAAGGCAATGCATGGGGGTGTGTTTTAGTTTGCTAAAATCCGCTGGGAGAAATGCATTGGCTTTTACAGTGATAATTTATTAGGTTAAACGCTTATAGTTGGGAAGCAGATGGGGCTCAACCAGTTGGGCACCCACCTACCACATGGGAGGTCCCAGTTTTAGGTCCTGGTGCCTCCTAAAAGATGACGAGCAGACACCACCTCCTGCAACAAGCTAGACATCACTTCCCTGCCGCAACGAGCTAGGTGTCACCTCCCCACCACAACGAGCAGATGCCACAAGCCAGCAGATGCTGCAGCCTGCGGGGAGCAGATGTGGCTCAGGCCTTTGGGCACTCTCCTCTCATGTGAGGGCCCCAGGTTCGGTTCCCAGTGCCTCCTAGAGAAGGTGAGCAAACAATGAGCAGACAGATGAGAGAACCATCTGGGGGAAGGGGTGATAAAGGAAAAAAAAAAAAAACTTATAGTTCTGAGGCTGTGAAAATGTCCCTATCAAGTAAGTCATCATCAGAGATGCTGTCTCAACAAAGACCGCTGCTGGTGATCCTGGACTCCTGCCATATGGCAAGACACAATAGCAGCTATGCCAGTCTCTGCTTTCTCCTCTAGGCTCACTTTCTCCCCAAGCCCAGCTGTGGGTGTTCAGGCACATGGCAGGGTCTGCTTGTCTCTCCCCACTCCTCCATGCCCTGTTGCTTCAGCTTTGGGCTGCTCCATATGTAGTTTTTCTCTCTCACAGTTTCGTCAACAACTGGGGGATTCTCTCTGTCTCTGCAGCCTTCTTTCTTGGTCTTCAGGTTTTTTATCCATTTATAAAGACTCCAGCAAGAGGATTAAAACCCACCCTGGGTCACTCAATCTTATCAAAGGCTCTTAACTAAATGATTTAATCAAAAGGTTCCACCTACAATAGGTTTACATGCACAGGAATGGATTTGCTTTCCAGAACAGGATTTTCTGGGGTCAACAAAAGACAGCACAGGATGTATTCTCCTTTCTCTTCCAAGACCTATTGGCTTCCAGCTTCGGGCTGTTCCTAGTGGCTTCTCCTTCTGTATCCAATTTCCTTTGCTTATAAGGACTTCTGCCATATTGGGTTAAGGTCCACCCTCATGCAGTTGCGCACACCTTAACTAACAGCATCTTCAAAGATCCTATTTACAAATGAGTTCACACCCATAGAACCTTGGGTTGGAACCTAAAAAGGCCTTTTGTGGGGGATATGATTCAATCTCCAACTTAACAGTATGCTACTTACTTGTTTAATAAAAGAAAAATGACTATAAAAATACATATTGGCTACACAAGAAAATGGTAACATTAGTTGCTTCTGGGAATATACACTGTGTGGCTGGAAGGCAGGGTTAATATGGAAGACAGAAGTAGTATTTAAAAGATATGAAAGGATATAAAGTTACTTTCCACCTTTTTTAAATTTTAAACTGGGAGGCGGCTGTGGCTCAATCAGTTGGGCTCCCGTTTACCATATGGGAGGCCCCAGGTTCGGTTCCCGGGGCCTCCTGGTGAGGGCGGGCCCGCCCGCACGGCGTGGTTAGCTGACCCAGCGAGCGCGAGCAGCAAGGGGGGGATAAATGAATAAATAAAAATAAAGTCTTTAAAAAATAAAAAAAAAAAAGTTTAAAAATAAATAAATAAATAAATAAATAAATTTTAAACTCTTGAGCCATGTGACTGTATTACCTATTAAAAATTAAATTAAACCTTAAAAATAAAATAAAAAGATTTAAATGCTTCCTGCAACATTTATACTAACAATCAAATTCTATGCTCATTATTATTAATTTAAAGCACTGATTTCTAACTCAAATTTCTTAAGGATATTTGTTATGTTCTACCATGTAACTCAAATGAATGATGTAGATAAACTGTAAGAAAAATAAGGAGAAGTAAAGAAGCTTAAAACCTGCATTACTCAGCCAAAAGGGTGCTGACACAAAATACCAGAAATCTGTTGGCTTTTATAAAGGATATTTATTTGGGGTAGAAGCTTACAGTTAACAGGCCATAAAGCATAAGTTACTTCCCTTACCAAAGTCTATTGCCACATGTTGGGGCAAGATGGCTGCCAACATCTGCCAAGAGTTCAGGCTTCTTGGGTTCCTCTCTTCCCTGGGCTCCATTTCTCTCTGGGCTCAGCTGCTGTGCTCTCTCCACAAAGTCAGCTGTAGACTATCAGGCAAATGGCTTTGTCTCTCTCCCCGGGGCTTCTGCCATGTCTAAGGAGACGTCTAGATTCCTCTGTGTTCTTATCCTGTGTGTTCACTTCCTGGGCTCCAGCTCAAAATTCCCAACTCTGTCCTTTGCCATGTCTTTTCTCTGTGAGTCCCCGTCCACCAAGGGGCGGGGACTCAATGTCCTACTGACGTGGCCCAATCAAAGCCTTAATCATAATTTAATCAATTAAAAGTGATAGCTCTGACAGACCAGTTTATAAACATAATCCAATAACTATTTTTGGAATTCATAAACAATGCCAAACTGCTACAAAACACAACTAAAAAATGGAGCAACCACTAATGAACTCCAGCTGACTATTTATGCAGAAAAGTTGGCCTAATGTTGCTAGATCTTCCAGTTTTTTGAGAGAAAACCAGAAATCCAAATTTTTATGTGAAATGTTCCAGTTTTTAATGTTGGGCCTATACTATCCTAGTGGGCCAGATTCATCCCACAAGCCACCTGTTTGTGACCTCTGATTTATAGGACATCCTTAGTTTGTAAACATATTGTACTTCCAATTTTGGAAACTAAATGGTTTCCAGACTTAGGTATCATAATGAAGTAAAAGCACTGTATCACCTAATCTCTATGGTTAAAATTGTTTATATTAAAAAATTTATTCCAAGGTTCAACTTTGGACTTCAAAAAGTTGAAATGATGAATCAAATTACAGTAAATGGTAAGGAGATGATTGGGAAGAATTTATGGAAAAAATTAAATCTGGAACATTTTAGAAAGTTAGTTATTGGAGAGGCTTTACAATTATTACTTTATCATAAAATTCTGAAGAATAGTCTGCAAACATTTTAGCAACTGTCTCCAAAAATCAGCTAATATGTGCTGAGGTCAATATTAAAACTGCATTATTGGGAAGCAGATGTGGCAAAGCAATTGAGTTCCTGCCTACCACAAGGCAGGTCCCGGATTCAGTTCCCAGTGCCTCCTGGTGAAGGCAAGCTGGTGCAACCGGCTGGCGCAGCAAGCTGACACAACAAGATGACACAACAAAGAGACAAAGAGGAAAGGCAATGAGAGAAACAACAAACCAGGAAGCTGAGGTGGCTCAGGTGATTGAGCACCTCTCTCCCACATGGAAGGTCCCAGGTTCGGTTCCAGTACCTCCTAAAGAGAAGACAAGGACACACAGAGAGCAAACAGTGACCGCAAACAACGAGGGGGAGAGAATAAATAAATAAAATAAATCTTAAAAAAAAAAAAAAGACTTGTTAGGTGGAGTCAGCAGCATTTAAAAAAAAAAAAAAAAAAACTGTATTATTGTTCCCAAGTAAAATCTAATTAGGAAAACAGATCTGCTATGCAGAAAAAAATCAGATGTAGTCTAAATCTCAATAGGAATCATCCCTGGGATTGACTTTATTGCTATTTCTTTCTATTAACATGGAAAACTGAGATGCTCCTTTAAATAGTTTTTGATTTATCAAGTTCTGGATCATCAGAATGCCTGCTCCCCTCCATTATTATAGAAGTAAAACATACAACATAATTTAGAAGAGGTGTTAATATTATGAAGTTACTGAGACTTTATAAATAAGGAGATAATCTTAATGTCTTCTCTCACTATTATTTACATACAAAACACCCAATTCTATTCTAGCTCAAAACCTTCAGAATTATTTTAAAAGAATCATTATCTTATAAATGCCTTTATAGGAACTAACAAACATGTAAAGAAAAGCCCTTGAGTATTTCTTATATTTCTTGGTTAAAATGATACAGTTACAGTGGTCTATCAGGTAACATGGAAAGGAAAAGGAAAAAGTGTAAACAGATATAAGAGATTTCAGGGTTTGAACCTGACCAAAGTTAGTAGCAAAAACTATATTAAACTGTTTTTAAAGGATAAATGTTAAGACATTTTTGTATCTACAGTTTTTCAAAACTAAAATTATTGATCATAAAACATACCCTGCTGAGTTAAAGTTGATCTTAGCATCCCAGTCTTTGACCAAATTTTTATTTGTCCATCCTCTCCAACTGTAAAGAGAAAATAATAATTGATATTTCAACCTCTAGAAAATATATTTAAACATTAAATTTGCATTTGAGGATCAATAGTATCTATATTAATGCATATAAAATTCAGGCACAATTTACTCTACTTATTTGACAAAAGTATTTCATAACTGTGAAATTTAATAAAAATTACTTTGAAACAATTTTATCAAAGTAGCTTAACTTCCATGACTAAAATTTTATTTCTTTCTTTCAATCTTAGAAGACTTACAATTATATTATTCAAATAATGCTTGTATTTTCATTATAATCTCCAACTTAGAATTGTAACAAAAAGTGTTTTCAGTGTAATAAAAAGAGTTACAGCCAAATACCAGTGAGTTGGGGGCTGAATGAAGTATAGTAAGCTACTCTTTTGAACAGCTATAGCTGTTGGCCAATTTAATGTAATTATGAATTCCAAAAATATAATTGGATC
>JAKSZT010053887.1:71248409-71260266 GCA_026826555.1 Tolypeutes matacus | reverse complement strand
CTCATTTTTGGTATTTCACATTAGCACCCCTTTGGCTGACTAATACAACAGCTAAACTTAAAAAGAAAGAGGAACTTTAGCTAGAGAGTTGCTTGATTAAGAGAGGGATTTTTATTTCTTTCTGCTTAATTTTTAAGTTGGATGACATCTGAACACATTTATATGCTGAAAAAGGAACCACTGGAAAAGGAGAAGTTGAAGATAAAGATGAGAAAAGAGACAACTCACTGAGAAAAGTCATAGAAAGGCCCAGAGGATAGATGTGGCTTTAAAACAAGTGCACAAATTCTGTTATTCCTCCTTTCATGAGATGGAACTTAATTATTCTCTCATGTGGGCTATCCTTAGTGACTTGCTTCTAACAAACAGAATGTGGTAGAAATCATAGAAAATGACTTTTGAAGACGGGTCATAAAAGATACTGTGGCTTGTTCTCTCTTGGATCACTCACTCTGGAGGAAGTCAGTTAAGTCATGGGGACACTTAAGCAGCCCTATGGAGAGGCCCATGTGGCGGGGAACTAAGGCCTCCTGCTAACAGCCAGTGAAGAACTGTCACTTGCCAACAGCTATGTGAATGAGCCATCTTCAAAGCAGACCCTCCAGTGCCAGCCAAGCCTTTATATGACTGCAGGTCCTTCCAACATTTTTTTGAACCACCCCCATCACACCACCCACAGGCATAAAAGTAAACCTAAAGCCATATGGCACTGGAATTAAAGTCAGCATACTGTTGTGTTGTATAACTCACCATTATTATAAATGATTTCTCAGTCATATTATAGTATTAATCCACTCTGGTGTGCAATGATTCATAGACTTCTAAGTTTTCCTTCACAGCCCCACTGGCTGGCTTTCAAATGGAGCTCAGCCGAATTTAGCTGCACAAATATATTATATTACCAGGACTGTTTCCCAGCCCAGCTGGCTGCCTCATGGAAGATGTTCATTCCCAACCATCCACAGGGCTTCTGGCTTTGAGTACATAAAGAATGCTGCACCTCCATATCCACAAGATCCCATCTTAATTTATGGAGGTAATCAATTCCATCCATCATTAAAGACACAATGAACTTGTCACAAATTACAAGAGAAAATTTTTAAGTCAGGTGCTAAGCTTCCTAATTTGTTAATTTGCAAGTTTGACTCAAAGCCAAGCTCAGCAAATAAACTCACTACCTTCCCCCCAGTGTGGGACATGACTCCCAGGGATGAGCTTCCCTGCCTTCGAAGGGAGTATTACCAAGTGCCAACCAGCGATCCATGTGCAAACAGATCTTGACCAAAAAGGGGAAGAATTAAATTAAAAAAGAGGTTTTATGGCTAAGAGATTTCAAAGTGAGTTGGGAGGTCATTTCAGAGGTTAGACTTATGCAGGTCTCAGGCAAATTTCACTAGCTACCACAATAAACAAAACCTCAAACAAAAGTGCTCCCAAGGGCTAAAGAGACATCTGGACACTATAGGCAAGGCCACATGAAACCAACACCTCTTCAGCAAGCCCTATTTAGGAATATATGATAATCTATTACCCCAATATAACAGAGATAAGACTCATTTATAACTTCCCTACTTTTAATTATGCTATCCCTTTTATTTGAACCTATAATTATCACTATACCCGTTAAATATATGTCTCAGAGACTTAAATCTTTGGACTGTTCATATGCTAGTTGAACCATGAATCTCAGCAGAGCTGTGACCAAAACCTACTCTCCAGTTCTTCAGACTTGCCCAGGACAACTAACAAAATGATGATGATGGACAAGTCCCATTCCCCAAAACTGGGAGAATATACAACTGCAAGCAAAAAAGTTCTTGCTTGTTTTGTTTCCTGTAGTGGAAGATGGACTGTAGTTAATAGAACAAATATGAGATCATTCTCTCATGAACTATAACAAATATATAATACTAATACAGGGTGTTAATTGGGTGGGTTGGAGGAAAAATACGCCAAATGTAAGATATGGGCTATAGTTAGTAGTAACATTCTGATGATGCTCTTTCATACTTTGTAACTAACGTTTCATAATAATGCAAGGTGTTGGTGGTGGGATGATGTATGAGAGGCCTGCATGATGATATGCGCATTTGCTTTTTAAGTTCACAACTTTTACTTACTGTTTATGTATGTTCATGTATGGATGATATACTTCAATAAAATTTTTTAATGAAAAAGAATTTGCAAGTTTGAAATTAGTGAATGGGACTCAGAGAAATTGTGAAATCTCCCCAATTAATAAGAAGGATGTGAATTTCCTCTCCTTTCAAGGAGAGAACTTAGTACTTAACATATATATCAACATACATTCAACAACTGTCTAGACAATCTTTATGTATATGTAAAATAAATCATATGTGTATGCATACAAATTTACAGATATGGAATACTGATCCAACATCTTGACTGCAACCTCATGAGATTCTGAGCTAGACAGAACAATTCAGCCAAACTGCTTCCTGACCCTTATTTATTCCTGTGAGATAATAAATGTTTATTATTTTAAATTGCTAAACAAAAGGGCAATTTCTTTTGCAGTAATAGATAATTCATACAACAGGTAAAGATGAAAATCCTTGGAGGGCAGAGGATGGGAGAGAGAAAGAAGGCAGTAGAGACCAACTAAATGAGAATATTTTCAATTTCAGAATTTTAAAGAATTACAATTTTTATTACTACATACTTGACCATTCCGTAAGTCTTCATGATTGAACACTCTCCATAAGTCACTTAAGAACACTAGTAATTAACAGAATGTTCTAAATGTAAATATTTACATAGAAGTCTAGCTCAATAATGTACAAATTATTTGCTATTAGACAGTGAAAGACACTACTGGTATATTGAAAATATTCTCCTCCTTTGGAAAGCTTTCTTTTAAAAATCCAATTAAAATGTCACTGCTGCAGACAACTTACCTGTAACCAATGCTGTTCCTTCATAATTCCATCTTCCTGCAAGCACTGCTCCACAGTGAGCCTCTACACTTTTTTCCACTCTTCCTAACTTGGAAATCAGATGAAATTTACCTAAAAGAAGTTACACTTGAAAAATCTACTTTAGGCAGTAGAAACATAAGGGCAAATAATATATATTTATTCTTACTCTCAAGAAATGCACACACAAAAATTTGTAAACAAGCAGAAAAGCAAAATTATAAAACCTAAAGACAAGACTATAATAGACATATATGTGTATGGTACTATGACAACTCAGAGGGAAAATAAAATTCTGCCAGTATATGGCCAAGAAGGGCAGGAGAAATGTCAAGAAAGGCTTCTTGCAGAGTTTTGCAGTCCTGAGATTTTTTTTTTTTTTAAGGTTATAGAAAAGCTGAAAAAGTTTCAAAGACAAGAACCAAAACAGTTAACTGGATAAAAATCAGATGTAATATGTTTTATATGATTTTACACTTTGCCAGGCATCAGGTAGACAAAAAGAAGTCAGCCTCAAGAAGTATGTGTGTCTGTGTGTGCGTATGTGTGCAAAAAGTAAAAAACTCACAACTTTAAAGGGCATAGCAAACCATATAAGAGATGCCAGAGGGAAAAAGCTGTGCAGAAAATAAGTGCTACAGGAAGCCAAGAAAGAATCAGTTTGGTTTTGAATGATCATGAAGATTAGTAATAAAATAATAAAGTACAAAGAAACCAGAAACTTATCCCCAAAGTTTAAAAAAAGTTATTCTCGCAGTCAACGAATAATGTGGCATGGAACATTAGCTGCCTAATCAAATTTTGGCTGAAAGGATTTATTTTGCTTGAATGCACCCTTAATTTAAGGCTTTTCAAGATCCTGACCTAACATTAACAATGCATTAAAAACATAACTTAAGTCAGATGCTTAAGACAGCTTTAAAGATTTAACAACAAGCAACCTGTGGTTATTTCACTGACCAGCCCACCAACAAATTCATTCTCTCTTTTCCACACGAAGTACACTTTATTTGTAGCTCTGTTTGAGCGTTTTTATTGGACTGCGATTTCTCTCAGGGCAGGGGGCCATGTCTTACTCATATTTTTATTTGTAATACTGTTTTTACATAGTCAGCATTTGTTCTATTTAACCAACTCGGTAACCATACTCAGTAACTATACAAACTGGCCTACTTTGACATTCTTTCCTTTCTCATTCATTCTGATAGCTTTCTTTTCCCATCATACATTTTCTAGGTCCTCAACCATAAGTTGCCATTTTCTTTCATCTAACCACCCCACTATCACCATCTACTTTCTCCCGTATCATCTTTTAGTTTAATATTTATTCCTGGGCCATTTTCCTAATGTAACAAGATTACTTTGAATTCAACCATGCCATTACTCTCTTTCTGAAACTAACTTAAATATTATTTGGATATACTTTTTAAGTGCATTGCCTTACAAAGAAAATATAAGGGGAAAACAATCTCAAAATAGGAAACTGTAAAAATAATAGAAAGGGGAAAGCTAATTCCTGTGCCCATTACTTACATTATCCAAATCTGTTTCACTAAATGTTAGCATATTGTTGGGGACATAATATTCACATAGTAAACAATTTTTGCATGAAATAAATGAATTCATGACCCAAGAGATTAGCCCAATAACTCAACCAGAAAAGAAGGATCTGATTCAGAAATGAAATGATCTGATATTTAGATAACTGATATTTCTTATCCTAAAACACCTAATACTGATTTTCTGACTAGAGCTAAAATTATTCTTCACATAACCTTACAGAAGACATACCCTGGGACAACAGAGGTCAGCTCTGTGCATAGATTTGGCACTCAATAAATCTTTGGCTTTTTAGTATTTTGGCTGATTATTACAAACTGCTTGACTAGCACACCCAGAGTAAAGTATAAATATGAAATTACGTAAGTCAATATTTGAAAACTTGTGATTATCCATTTGACTACTATTTGGGTTCCTCTTCATTCCCAGCTTTTTCATAACCTTTAAAACTGCAATACCAAAACTAGAGATTAATTTGTTTCCAACTACTTGCTTGGTGTGGGGTTGAAAAGAGAATGTAACCAAAAGATTCACTTATTCATTTATTAAATGAACAATGAATGACTTGGACAAAAAAAAAAAAAAAAAAGGGATCTATAAGGCCCCACAAATAAAATTAATCTCTTGTTATTAACTAAAAGATCAAGTAATCTACACCTAAAAAGGGAAATGTTATAAAAGAGAAAAAGAACAGAGGAAGTACATTAAAATACATGAAACACATTTTTTAAAATTAGAATGCCTTAAGAAATATCACCTTAGGGAGCATGAGAAGGTGTGTTTAGGAAATGGGGCACAGATATGAGTACTTTGGCAGACTGCTTAATAGCAGAAAAATTTCAGCAGATGGTTGCAAAAAGCCACAAAGTAATTAGTGATGACTAGCGTCTGATACCAAAAACATATAAATTGTTTTTAAAGTGAGATTTAAAAATAGACATTAACTAATAAGAATATATTACAATTATTTTAAGATATCTAATATGATGTAAAAAGATCAACTTTCACCAAAAAGAAGTTAAGGAGTATTTAATGGTTTTACAAAAGATTTTATACCAGAATTCCTTTACATTGTATCTCCTCTGATACATTTTAAATAATTCAGTTCTTTTTAAAATGTGATTAACACATGCCAAAGAAACATCTCTAAAAAGTGAACTGTACAAAATATTCAAAAAGAAGAAATGCTGAAAAGAAAAGTATGGGTGAGACAAAATACTTGGCAAAAGTCTGCTTTCTGTACTTCAGGACCTGCCCCAAATCCCAGGGACCTTTTTCCCCCATTAGAAAATTTTGGCCCCAAACAGAAAATCTGCGCCAGCTAGGCAATAACTCCCTCCCCTGCAACACACGCACTGTCCCAGCCCCTGGTAACTGTAATCCACTTTCTGTCTTTATGAATGTGTTTATTCTAGGTATTAAATATAAGTGAAAACATACAATAAGTAATCCACTTTCTGTCTTTATGAATGTGTTTATCCTAGGTATTTAATATAAGTGAAAACATACAATAAGTAATCCACTTTCTGTCTTTATGAATGTGTTTATCCTAGGTATTAAATATAAGTGAAAACATTCAATATTTGTCCTTTTGTGTCTGGTTTATTTCACTAGACATGATGTATTCATGGTTCATCCATGTTATAGCATGTATCAGATGTTCATTCCGTTTTAAACCTGAATAATAGTCCACATTTTCTTTATCCAGTCATCTGTTGATGGACACTTGGGTTGCTTCCACCTTGTGGCTCTTGGGAATAATGCTGGGATGAACACCAGTTTACAAGTATCTGTCTATGTCCCTGCTTTCAATTCTTTTTGCTATAAACATAGAAGTGGGATTGCCAGGTCATATTGTAATTTTATGTTCAACTTTCTGAGGAATGAACAAAAAGTTTTCCACAGTGCCCGCACTATTTTATAATTCCACCAACAATGTACAAGAGTTCCAATTTCTCTGCATTCTTGCCAAGACTTGTTATTTTCTGTTGAATAATACCCGTTATAGAGGGTGTGAAGTCTTATTTCATTGTGATTTCAATTTGCATTTCCCTGATGACCAATGATGCTGACCATCTTTTCATGTACTTATGGCCAACTATATATCATGTCTTCTTTGGAGAAATGTTTATTCAAGTCCCTTGCCCATTTTTTAATTGGGTGGTTTGTCTTTTTGCTGTTGAGCTGCAGCAGTTCTTTATATATTATGGATATCAAAGCATTCTCTGATATATAGTTTGCAACTATTTTCTCTTTTTGTAGTTTGTCTTTTCAGTCTCTTGATAATGTCCTTTGACAAAGAAAAGTTTTTAGCTTTGATGAGGTTCATTTTATCTTTTTTTTTTTTTCTTTTGTTGTTTGTTCTTTTGGTGTTATATTAGTCAGCCAATGGGGTGCTGATGCAAAATACCAGAAATCGGATGGCTTTCATTAAGGGTATTATTTGGGGTAGAAGCTTACAGCTACCAGGCCACAAAGCATAAGTTACTTCACTCACCAAAGTTTGTTTCCATCTGTTGGAGCAGGACAGCTGCCGATGTTTGCCAAGGTTCAGGTTTCTTGGGCTCCTCTCTTCCCGGGGCTCCGTTGCTCTCTGGGCTCAGCTCCTGCTTCTTCCACAAGGTCATCTATAGACTATAAGGCTCTCTAGGCTTTGCCTCTTTCCACAAGGCCAGCTGTAGACTCTCAGGTGAACGGCTCGTCTCTTTTCCCGGACCCGTCTCTCCTTCCTCACGACCAAGGTCCTCTGTGTTTTTACTCCCCTGGGCTCCAGCATTAACACTCAGCTTCAGAACTCCAATATCAAAACTACTCCAACTCTGTCCTTTGCCATGTCTTTTATCTTTGAGTCCCCAACCACCAAGGGGTGGGGCTCAACACCCTACTGACATGGCCCAATCAAATCCCTAATTATAACTTAATCATGCCCAGAGAATAGACCAGTTTACAAGCATAATCGAATATCTGTTTTTGGAATTCATAACTATATCAAACTGCCAAACTGCTACAGGTGTCATATCTAAGAAATCACTGCCAAATCCAAAGTCATGAAGGTTTTCCCCTTCATTTTCTTCTAAGAGCTTTACAGTTTTAGCTTTCATTTTTAGGTCCTTGGTCCATTTTGAGTTAATTTTTGCATATAGTGGGAGGTAGCAGTTCATCTTCATTCTTTTGCATGTGACATACAATTTTCCCAGCACCATTTGTTGAAGACATCATTCTTTGCCCATTTAAAGTATTTGATACCCAGAGGTTTGTTTTTTGGCATTTTGTGTGTTTTTTTGTGGTTTTTTTGAGGTACCAGGCTCAGTACCTGAAGCTAGTGCTCAAACACTGAGCCACATCGGCTCCCCCGAGTTAGTTTTTTCCTTTGTTTGTTTTTAGGAGGCACCAAGGACAGAACCCGGGACCTCCCATGTGGGAAGCAGGGGCTCAACTGCTTGAGGCACATCTACTCCTCAGAGGTATTTTTTGAAAGTTGCTACCAATACAGAAGAGGAAGAAGGTCAGATAAAGAAAACACTGGAAGAGTAATGAAAAAAATTCAAAAACTATAATCTCCTTTCTGACAACCTTTAGGGAGAAAAACCAAGGGGAGAATATTGGTGGCAAGCAGAAAAGAGAACCTCTTGTACAACAGATTAATATATCTTCAAAGAAATTTTTTTTAAAGTTGGGGTTAACAAAGCACCTGTCACTGAACTATAACATGACCTCAGATGTTTATCTGGAAGGAGGCACACTGAATACTACCGTATGGAATCCATCTTCTTCTGTAGACATTTCTTTCTCATTTCTGGATGCTGTTTTCTGTATCACCCGTCCACTTCTATTCTTTGATCTATAATCCTTTACATTCTCTTTGACAAGATCCCGGATATCCCTCATCCTAGCATAAGAAGCAATAAATGCTCAGCTACTCCACTTTGGTTTTCTCTTCTCCCTACATCTAGTTGTGGCATGTCATCTTGTTTTTTCATATAGTAAACCTAAAAATAAAATTAAACATTATAGTTTCTCAAGATATAGAATATATTTACCTTACTTAATCTTGCAAACTTATCTTTTTAATTATATTTTTTTTACTTTAGACTTTTTCCCCCCTCATATCAGTAAGTGTTTTATCTAAAGCCAGTGTGAAAAAGAGACCCAGGCAATTATCCTTCAGTTAAGTATAGTCAAATAATCTTCATAATTCAGGGAAACATCCAGACATAGAAGTTATCAAGACTAATTATGTTCACTGCCCAAATTTATCAGATAAAAGCTAATCCTCATATACTGTTCAGTTTAAAAAGGAATAAAATAAAATGTATTTTATGCCACCTTCTGTGTAATATAAAAAAGGTAAAATGAGAAGTTATACACCTACCCACTTATTTTTGTCAAAAGAAATATGGGAAGAATAAGCCAAAAACAAAGAGACTGGTTAACTACAGGAAATGGATTAGTCAGGGTTCTCCAGAGAAACAGAGCAGACAGGATATATATATTAAGAGATTTTATTACAGGAATTGGCTCATACGACTGTGGGGATTAGCAAGTCCGTAGGGCAGGCCACAGATGGATACTCTGATGAGGGTGAAGCTGAATTCCCCAGGAGAAGCTGTGTGGCTGAAGTAGAGGTAGAAATCTTCTTTCTGAGTCCTGAAATCCTCAGTTATTACTTTTAAGACCCACATTGCTAAAGGCAATCCCTTTTGTTGACTGTGTATGCAGTCAGCCTTAGATGCAATCAACGGACTATAGATGTAAATCTGTCTAGGAAATACCCTCACAGTAACAATCAGGCCAGTGCTTGCCTGACCAAACAACTGGACACCATAACCTAGCCAAGTTAACACAATAACTTAACTGTATTAGTCAGCCTAAAGGGGTGCTGATGCAAAGTACCAGAAATCTGTTGGCTTTTATAAAGGGTGTTTATTTGGGGTAAATCTTACAGTTACAAGGCCCTGAAGAGTCCAGCTCAAGGCTGCTTTCTCACCAGTCAGTTGTCACATGTTGAAGCAAGATAGCAGGCAATCTCTGCCTGGTCTCTCATTCCTTCTTCCTCCTAAGGCTGTGTAGACCCAGCTTCTTCTGATCTCAGCTGTGGGCTGGCATAGGGCTTGTCTCTTAGGGCTTCCTATATCAGTCTGGCATAGGGCTTGTTTCCTTCCAGGCCTATCAGCTGCTCAGCTGCTCCATTCTCTTCAGCTATAAATGATCAGGCTAATGGCTCATCTCTCTCCAGGGACCCCGGAATAAACATGACAGAATGCTCTCCTCCTTCCCTGTCTATGTACCTCTCTTTCCTCCCACGTGTCTTCTTGAGTGAGCATCCGTTTATATCAGCCCACCAAGGGGGTGGGGACTCAACCCTGAGTCACACTCTACTGAAGTGGTTGAATCAAAGCCCTAATCTTTTATCAAGTAAACTTAAAGCCTTTGAATTTCATACAATCAAATGGTATCACACCCAGAGGAACAGGCCAGTTAACAAACATAATCCTTCTCTTTTTTGGGGTTCATAAAAATCTCAAGCTGCCACATTAACTATCTCAGGAAGTAAACGAGAGAGTATGTGATCAGGGAGACGGTGGGTGACATTGCTCTAAGTATATCTTTTTATATAGTTTTGACATTGTAGAATCATCCATATTAATGTTTTACATATTTTTTAAATAAATCAACAAGGATAGTGGGGGACCTTAAATGGAAAACAAATAGAAAAAATATATACCTAATTGTATTTCAAATGAATAATATAACCATATCTAAGCGAGGAAGACTGGGGGGTGGAAGGGCAATGCAAGTAACATTTGAATACAGGCCTTTGACACTATATCCTCAATCTAAATATAAATACAACAGGAAACTAATACTGAACCTTAAGTAGATTTATTTTTTACAGTAATATGAGTTAGCAACTCTGAAACTACTTACTCTATATGGTATGAATGAGCAAATGGGTAAATATATTGAGAATAAGGTAAGCCAAACTTCCACACTGAATTCAAATATGAAAAAAGAAAACCCTATGGTGTTGAACTAGAATTGGTAGTATTAGTATGACCCTGTTTTTTAATATGGATAGACAGAAACAAAAAGACAAATAGCTGTAGATATATGTTTTTGAACATATATTTATATTGATATTGTATTAGTCAGCAAAAGGGGTACTGATGCAAAATACCAGAAATCGGTTGGTTTTTATATAGGGTATTTATTTGGGGTAGAAGCTTACAGTTACCAGGTCATAAAGCATAAGTTACTTCCCTCACCAAAGTCTATTGCCACGTGTTGGAGCAAGATGGCTGCCAACGTCTGCCAGGGTTCAGGCTTCCTGGGTTCCTCTCTTCCCAGGGCTTGATTCTCTCCACGTTCAGGTGCTTGTTCTCTTCACAAGGCCAGCTGTAGACTATTAGGCAAACGGCTCGTCTCTTTTCCTGGAGCGTTCTCTCCTTCCTCACAACCAAGCTCCTCTGTATGCTTACTTCCCAGTGCTCCAGCTCAAGACTCCAACATCAAAACTCAAACTCAAACTCAAAACTCCAACTAACTCCTTTGCTCTACCATGTAGTTTTATCTCTCAGACACAACGTCCTACTTCATGGCCCAATCAAAGCCCTAATCATAACTTAATATACCCAGAGAAACAGACCAGTTTACAAGCATAATCCAATATCTACTTTTTTCTAACTGCCACAGCTATTTCTTATTACTATGCTCTAAAAGAGCCTTGAACTAAAGACATTCCATTGGAATGAGCACAACTAGCACCCAGATCTTGGTTTCTAAACAAACATTACCAGAGGAAAAATAAATAAAATAAAAACAGATCACCTTGGAGAAATGCCTAATTTTAAGGGCTAGACTGGGAAAGCAGAAGATGAGTCTGGAACATTTTGTTGTGCCAGAAAACAAGGAAGTGCTCAAAAATGATGGAGGGAGAACTTCCGGGAAGATGGCAGACTAGAAAGAAATGGGACTCATACTTCTCCCAGAAAAATGGCTAGAGGACAGGCAGAAATGGCCTGGAAAAAAGCGTTCTAGGGTTTAGAACACCAAGGCTGGATACAACCCAGAAGAGAGAGGAGAAAAGGAAATGAAACTCGACAGCAAAATTGTTAGTTACAAAGCTACAGATGCAGCTGCTGATGCTCTCCAGCACCCTCTAGACATTTTGAAGTCTCAAGCCTTGAGGACAGAAGCTACAAAGGGGGCCACAGGGATCCAACTCCCCATGAAACAGAACAGAGAGGGAAACAGCCTAAGGCTGACTCAGCATTTGGCCAACAAATTTGGTCTACTGTGTCCTATAAGCCCTTCCAAGCCAGATGGGGCCGTGCCATTGTTTGCTGTGGGAGCCAGCATGG
>JAKSZT010053887.1:71191286-71248399 GCA_026826555.1 Tolypeutes matacus | reverse complement strand
GTTTGCTGTGGGAGCCAGCATGGGACTAAAGAGAGCCAACCCTCTCAGTCACCCTCTCTACAGACCAGGACTGGCTGCTGAGGATAGAGAGGGGAGTGGAATTATTTCCTACCCAGAAAAAAGAAAGTGGGATGCCAGCAAAGATTGGAGAACAACCTCAAAGAAAGATTGAAATACGAGACTTTTAGCCTTCAGGCAGGATCCTCTATGACATTGATCTAGTCCATGTTGCAGAGAACACATACCTAACAGCCTTTGAACTGAGAGGGCTGTTGAAGAGCGCCATCTGCTGACTGAATAAGGAAGCACATGTGAGGAAGTTAAAGGAAATAAGTGAGAGGCTTTTACCAGTTTTCATAGCCTCCCTCCCCAAGGCCATTGGAAGCAGGTCTGCAACCCACTTCTGGGTCCAGGGACCAGATTTGAGCAATTACGAGGGACAATTCTAATGACCTAGAACAGGTTGACCAAGAAACAAAGGACAAAAGTAACACACAGCCTCCAGCTACTAAATCCCTATGAAAGAGAAAGAAATTGAGCATCTGAGTAAATTCTCCATCATAATCAGATGCCTAGACATCAGCAAAAAATTACAAACCATACTAAGAAAATGGAATAAATGGTACAAGCAAAGGAATTTTCCCCAGAAGAGACACAGGATTAGAGATGACTGATCAATGAGATTCATACAAATTTCCAACATCAAATTAATGAGTTGAAAGACAATATGGCTAAAGAGATAAAGGGCATCAAGAAGACACTAAGTGAGCACAAAGAAGAATTTGAAAACCTGAATAGAAAAGCAACAAAGCTCATGGGAGTGAAAGACACAATAGGTGAGATCAAAAACACATTCAAGGGAAGCAGATGTGGCTCAAGTGATTGGGCTCCCATCTACCAATAGGACCTCCAGGGTTTGATTCCCGGGGCCTCCTGGTGAAGGCAAGCTGGCCCGCGTGGAGAGCTGACCCATGCAGAGAGCTGGCCCATGCAGAGTGCAGGCCCAGGTGGCGTACTGGCCCACACAGGAGTGCTGGCCTGTGCAAGAGTGCTGGCCCACGCAGCAAACTGGCCTGAGCAGAAAGCTAGCCCATGCAAAGTGCTGATCCATGCAAGATACCTGGCGCAGCAAGATGACGCAACAAAAAGAGACACAGAGGAGAGACAATAAGAGACGCAGCAGACCAGGGAGCTGAGGTGGCTCAAGAGATTGAGAGCGTCTCTCCCACTCTGGAAGGTCCCAGCATCAGTTCCCAGTGCTGCCTAAAGAGAAGACAAGCAGACACAGAACACACAGAAAACGGACACAGAGAGCAAGCAGTGAGCACAAAACAAGGGGTGTGGGGGGGTGGACAAATAAAAAAATAAATCTTAAAAAAAAAAAGTACCTTTAAAACACACACACACACATTAGAGGGGAGCAGATATGGCTCAAGCAGTTGAACATCTGCCTCTCACATGGTAGGTCCCGGGTTTGGTTCCCAGTGCCTCCTGACAAAACAAATATAATAAGCAAAACAAACAAAAAAACCAGCTCAGGGAAGCCAGTGTGGCTCAGTGTTTGAGTGTCGGCTTCCCACATATGAGGTCCCAAGTTCAATCCCTGGCCCCGGTACCTCAAGAAAAGAAAAAAGAAAAAAAACACGTATTAGAGGGACTCGATGTAGCACAGTGGTTGAACACCTGCTACCCATGTATGAGGTCCTGGGTTCAATTCCCTGTATTAGTCAGCCAAAGTGGTGCTAATGTGAAATACCAAAAATGGGTTGGTCTTTATAAAGGGTATTTATTTGGGGTAGAAGTCCACAGATACCAGGCCATAACGCGTTAAGTTTCTTCTCTCACCAAAGTTCATTGCCACGTGTTGGAGCAAGACAGCTGCCGAGATTTGCCAGGGGTTCAGACTTCTTGTGTTCCTCTCTTCCCAGGGCTGCATTTCTCTCGGGGCTTAGCTCCTGGTTCCTCCACAAGATCAGCTGTAGACAATCAGGCGAACGGCTTGCTTCTCTTCTCCTGGGGCCTTCTTTCCAACATCAAAACTGCTTCTCAAAAGACTGCTTCTCAAAAGACTGCTTCAACTCTGTTCTTTGCCTTGCCTTTCATATTTGATTCCCCACCCACCAAGGGGTGGGGCTCAATGCCCTAATCATAACCTAATCATGCCCAGATTAACCGATCAGTTTACAAGCATGATCCAATTACATTTTTGGAATTCATAATTACATCAAATTGGCCAACGGTTACACTCCCTAAAAAAACACACATTAGAGGCAGACTTGAAATGATAGAAGAAAGAATAAGTAATACAGAAACAAAACAGCTAAAATTGAAGAGAGAGAAGAACACAGAAAGAAAAGAATGTAAAAATTGAGCAGGGGGGCTCATGGAGATGAATGACAACACCAAATGCAACAACATATGTGTCATGGGAGTTACAGGAGAACAGAAAGAAAAGGGGCAGAAAGAATATTTGAGGAAATAATGGCTGAAAATTTCCAAAATCTCATGAAAGAAATGAACTTACATGTCCAAGAAGTTCACCGTACCCCAATCAGAATAAATCCAGGGATCTACTCCAAGACACATACTACTCAGAATAGCAAATGTTAAAGATAAACAGAAAATTCTGAGAGCAGCAAGGAAGAGGCGAGCCATCACATAAAAGGGCATGCAGTAAAAATTGCACAGTTTCTGATGAGGCGAAAAGACAGTAGTATGATACAATTAGGATACTGAAATAGAAAAATTACCTCGAGAATTCCTTATCAAGCAAAATTGTCCTTCAAAGATGAAGGCAAGTTTAAAATACTCACAAATAAGGAAGTGGATGTGGCTCAAGTGACTGAACTCCTGCCTACCACGTGGGAGGTCCGGGGTAGGTTCCCGGTGCCTCCTGGAAAAGACAAGCGAGAGAGACAGCTGACATGACAGGCGGTAAGTGGACGCAACAAGATGACGCAACAAGATGACGCAACAAAGGAAATACAAAGGGGAAAGCACAACAAGAGAGGCAACAAAGCAGGGAGCAGAGGTGGCCCAAGTGATTGAGCGCCACTCTCTCACAGGGGAGGTCCCAGGTTCAGTTCCTGTTGCCTCCTAAAGAGAAGACAAGTGGACAGCGAGAGCAGACAGCAAGGCTGGGGGGAATAAATAAATAAATAAATAAATTTATTTTTAAATACAAATAGTTCAAAAAAAAGAATGCACCTCTACAGGATATATTAAAGGGAGATATAGCACAAAAGAAAAAGATAGGAGAGAGAGGCTTGTGGGAGAGTATAGAAGGCAAGAATAACAGAGAGGGTAACCAAAAGAATAAAAGGGCAGACAAAAATAAGATATGACATATGAAAACCAAAAATAAACTGGTGGAAGTAAATTATGTATTTACAGCAATATCATTGAATGTGAATGGATTAAACTACCCAATCAAAAGATATTGGCTCACATAATAGATTAAAAAAACATGAGCCATCCACAAGCTGCCTATAAGACATTCAACTTAACCCCAGGAATACAAACCAGCTGAAAGTGAAAAGTTAGAAAAAAGATATCCAAGGAAATAGTAACCAAAAAAGAGCAAGAGTAGCTATACTAATATCAGACAAAACAGACTTTAAATACAAAAAATTTATAAGAGATACAGAAGACCATTATATATTGATAAAAGTGATGATACACCAGGAAGAAATAACAGTCAAAAATATCTGTGCACCTAACCAGGGTGCCTCAAAATATATGAAGCAAAGTCTAGCAAAATTGAAGGGAGAAATAGACATTTCTATAATAGTTGGAGACTTCAACACACCACTCACATCATTAGATAGAACAACTAGGGAGAAGATCAACAAGGAAATAGAGAACTTGAACAATATGATAAAAGAGTGATACCTAACAGACATACACAGAACATTGCATCCCAAGTCAGCAGGTTATACATTCTTCTCAAGTGCTCATGGATATTTCTCTAGGAAGGTCGGCATGTTAGGTCTCAAGGCAGGTCTCAATATGTATAAAAGGACTGAAATTATACAAAGCACCTTCTCAGATCATAATGGAATGAAACTGGAAATCAATAATAGACAAGAAAGGGGAAAATTTGCAAATGTGTGGAGACCAAACAACACACTCCTAAACAATCAGTGGGTCAAAGAAAAAATTCTAAGAAAAATTAATAAATAAATTGAGGCAAATTAAAACAAGAACACAACTTAACAAAACTTACATAGGGAAGGCAGTGGCGGGAGGGAAATATATACCCCTAAACACTTAAATTTAAAAAAGAGCTAAAATCAAAGATTTAACAGGATCCCTATCTCACTCCCTATACAAGAATCAACTCAAAATGGATCAAAGACCTAAATATAAAAGCCAGGACCATAAAACTACTAAAAGAAAATGTAGGGAAACATCTTAAAGATCTTATGGTAGGTGGTGGTCTCTTGGACCTTACACCCAAAGCACAAGCAATAAAGAAAAAACAGAAAAATGGAACTTACTCAAAATAAACACTTTTGCACCTCACAGGATTTTGTCAAAAGGGTGAAAAGGCAGCCAACTCAATGGGAGAAAATATTTGGAAATTATATATCCAGTAAGGGTTTAATATCCATTTCATATAAAGAGATGCTACAACTCAACAATAAAAAGACACATGACCCAGTTATAAAATAGGCAAAAGACTTAAATAGACATTTGTCCAAAGAACAAATACAAATCACAAAAAAAAACAACCACATAAAACAATGTTCAATGTCACTAGCGATTAGGGAAATGCAAATCAAAGCTACCATGAGACATAATTTCACACCTATTAGAATAGTCACTATTAAAAAGACAGAGAAAAAAAAAAAAAAAAAGACAGAGAACTACAAGTGTTGGAGAGGATGTGGAGAGATATGAACACTTATTCACTGTTGGTGGGAATGTAGAATGGTACAGCCACTATTATAGTTTGGACTGTTTGGCAGTTCCTAAAAAAGTTGAATATAGATTTGTCACGTAACTTGGCAATACCACTACTGGGTATATACCCAGAAGAACTGAGAGCAGGGATACGAACAGACATCTGCACATCGATGTTCACTGTGGCGTTATTCACAATTGCCAAAATAATGGAAACAACCCAGGTATCCATCAACCAATGAATGGACAAACAAAATGTGGTGTATAAACAAGATGAAATATTATGCAACTGTAAGAAGAAATGAAGTCATAAAGCATATGACATGGATGAACCTGGAGGACAGGTTGAGTGAAGCAATCCAGACACAAAAGGACAAATACTGTATGACTGCGCTATGATGAATTAAGTATACTGTGTAATTTCATGGAGTTAATAACTTGAATATGGGCCACCAGAAAATAGAATGAGGTTAAAGAATGGAAAGCTGAGGGTTCATCTGTGCAGAATTGGTAAAATGATGTGTGTTGATCTTTGGAAATGAATAGAAAAGGTGAAAGTACACATTTGTAACTAGCAGTGCTGTTATATGGATATGACAGTGGTTGAAATGGAAAGTCTAAGGTCATGTAAATTACTAAAAGGAAAGCTAAAAAATGTAACATGGGACTGTATAGTATAGTAAAACCTCATGTGAAATATGAATATGGGTAATTTTGCATATATAGGACTGTTTTTCTTTGAAACTGAACAAATGTATGTTAATGTTACAAGATGTTAATGTCAGGAGAAAAAAAAAAAAAAACATTATGCCAGGGGTTCTTAACCAGGCGTCACAAACACCCAAGGGTTCAGGGGGTCCATGAGTTTGAATTGAAAATTCAAAAAGACACTCTTATAGGGACATGGTGTGGGTGTGATATATTTATTAAATAATACACAGTATATTCTTAGTATGATTTTTATTTTGATGTAGCATGTTCTGAGTGCAGTGGATAACTGCCTGCAAAAAGGTTGGTAAAGATGGCAGAGATGGTTTTATGCTTTGGGAAAACTCGAATTTCCAAATGTTTGCCAAAAATGACCGTTTGAGCAAATGTTCAAGGTTCTCTCCTCTGCCGTGTTTATGGAGTTCTCTCTTTCTTCCATGGATCTTCTCCTGTGCATCTTCTTGATTGTCCATTTATATAGCCCAACAAGGGGGCAGGGACTCTGAGTCGCCCTAATGACCTTGTTGAATCAAAGCCCTAACATTGATTTAATCAAGTAAATATAAAACCTTTGAATTTAATACAATCAAAGGGTATCACGCCTGGAGGAACAGACCAGTTTACAAACATAATCAAATATCTTTTTTAAAAATTAATAAATAATATCAAACTGCTACATGTGCTTTATTAATATGTACAAATAAAATCAATTTGTTTTAAAAAAAAATTATTGACGTGATGAGAGCACAACTGTATCATTTTACCAAATACTATTGATTGTACACTTTGGATGGGTTGTATGCTTTGTTAATATGTATCAATAAAATTGATTTGTTTTTTAAAAAAATGATGGAGACACCTATGGAAAAAAAATCGCAGGAGCTGGCTTCATGAGGCTCCCACTACAAAATCTGCAACAATTTTAACAATGAAATAAAAAAAATAATGGTAACACAATACTCATCAAGTAAAATAAGAATCTGTGAGTCCAATATGATATAAACCAACAAATATAAATGAGCAGGGAGGGAAAGCACTCCCTTGCAACAGAATACCAACTATTCACTATAGAAGGAATTATAGAGTTAGAAAAATCACCATTTGGCAAACATCATAGTAATATATGATTCAGGCAAGAATCATCAATAGATGCTAAAGTAGTAGGAAGAAGTTTGAGGAGGAAGATAATATTTACATGGTCTCAAAGTATCCCTTACAAATCATTTATTAAAAGGGTAAAATAGTAACTTTACCATGTATAGCAGTTTGAGATTATTTATGAATTCCAAAAAGAGAGATTTTATTTGTAAACTAATCTATTCCTCTGGGTTTGATACCCTTTGATTGTATTAGATTCAGCTGAGATGCCTTTGATTGAATTATGCTAAGATCAGGGCTTTGATTAGACCACATCATTAGGGCAACTCAGAGTTGAGTCCCCACCTCCTTGGTGGGTTATATAAACGGACGCTCCATCAAGAACACAGAAGCAGGTACATGAGAAAAGAGAAAAAGCTTAAGAAAGCTCCCTAGACACAGAAGAAGATCCTGCAGCCCCAGGAAGCAAGTTGAGCCATTAGCCTAATAGTTTACAGCTGACCTTGGGAAGAGACCAGAGCAGCTGAGCCGGGAAGGAAACGAGCCCTGGGAAGAGAGATGAGCCCTATGCCAGCCTACAGCTGAGATCAGAAGAAGCTGGACCCACTGAGCCTTAAGAGGGAAGAGGAAGGCCATACAGTTGCAGACATCGTCTGTCATCTTGCCACAACAGACTTTTGGTGAGAAAGTACCTCTTCTGGTACCTTGAATTAGACTTTTTAGGGCCTTGTAACTGTAAGCTTTTACCCCAAATAAATACCCTTTATAAAAGCCAACAGATTTCTGGTACTTTGCATCAGCACCCCTTTGGCTGACTAATAACACCATGGATTAACTTAGTCAATACAACCTTACCAAGTAATCAAAGTTAATATCACCAATAATGAGTCAAACTGACATCATGCACGGGTCTCCTGTTGTGATTCCTTAAATGGACACACAAAAAACATTTGTACTATTTGAGTAAAATATGTAAACTGAATCTAATCATGAGAAAACATTAGCAAACCCCAATTGAGGGGCAGTCTATAAAACAACAAGATTTTATCTTTTTGAAATGGTCAATATCTTAAAAGAAAAAGAAAGACTGAGGAGTTCTTCCAGATTAAAGGACAAAAGCAGTATGTAATCCTATACCAAAAAAAAAAAAAATCTACAAAAGACACTACTGGGACAATTGGTAAAATATGAAGATGAACTGTAAATTAGATAATAGTATTACATCAAAGTTAAATTTCCTAATATTGATCAATGTATTTGGTTATGTAACAGGAAATCCTTATTCCTAGGAAATTCATTGAAGTATTTATGGTTAAAGAGGCATGTCTTAAAATTACTCTTAAATGTTTCAGAAAAAACAAGCTGTGTTTGTGTATAGGTATGTTGGGGGAGAGAGAGAAAGAGAGAGAAGAGAGAAAAGAGAGCTGATGACAAAGTACATGGGGCCAATTTGGGAATCTGGATAAAGGATATGCAGTTCTTTGTACTATTATTGAAACTTTTCTGTAAATGTGAAATTATATTAAAATAAAAAGTGAAAGAAAAAAAAATGCAACCCTCTACTTTCTCATCTAAGGAAAACTAAACTAGCTATGTTATAACTACCACCAAATTCCACTTCAGATTCAATCTTCTAAGCACCAGGCACTGTACCAAGTGCTTCACAAAAATATCTCATTTAATCAAGTTTCAGAAAAATAAGGTTTTTACAAAACCAACCCCAAGTTCTCTCTGTAAATGAAGGGAAACTGATGTATTGCTTGCTATAACATACCTTCCCCCTTCTGGTTAGAAAAGCCCTCTTTCCTTTCCTTTTCCATGGAGGTGGCCAGAGGCCTGTGCCAATCAAGCAGAATATCCTATTTCCCTCACTAAAGTAATTCACTCAGTGATAGGCACATGACTCAGCGTGGCCAGGACCCTCCAAGCAACTTGCCTGCCAGAGATACTAAGGAAAAAACGTTCTTACTGTTGACATTTCTGAACTAGCAGAATGAATCTTAGGCTGCTGGTAGCCATTATGGTCAACATGTGGGGAAAGTCTGTCCAAGAGAATGGCAAAACTAGAGGGCCTGTACAGCTGGGCTTGAAGATCTAACCCTGGAACTAGGTGAATCAAAATATTCCATTTGTGCATAAGTTAGCCAAGTAAGTTTCCGTTAGTTTCAGTGAATAGAGGGTAGAATATACCAGACATAGTAGATAAAGTATAATAATGGACAAAAACATTCCTAAGAAAACAAAAATAAAAACAAACATTACCTTAAAAACCAGAAAAAAAATCACGCTAATTATTAATAATAAACTTATGAACACATTAAATAAATCTGATCTAAATAAATCTACTCTCTGAAACTGAAAATTTACATGAACTGGATACTAAAAGCTATATTTAATAGGCAGCCTGTTAAATGAGTCTGAATTATGTTCATAATTTTTAGGGCTGTTATGCTATAAAGTTGTTTTTTTTTGAACAAATTAGTTTTATTGGTATACATTAATAAAGCATACAATTCATCTAAAGTATACATAAAATCAATGGTATTTGGTATAAACACATAGTTGTGCATTCATCACTTCAATCATTATTAGAACATTTTTATTACTTCAATAATAATAATAAATAATCTGAAGAAATCAAAATCCAAAATTGTGATAATAGCTTAACTCAACTTAGAAGAGCACAGTAAAAGTGAAGGCAAATGTCCAGATACAATTTCAGTATACACAAGTGTTTTAAACAGCTAGGCTGCCAAAATGCAATATACCAGAAGTGAGTTGGCCTTTAAAATGGGGATATATTAGGTTGCAAGCTTACAGTATCAAGGCTAAAAAAAATGTCCAAATCAAGATATCATCAGGTGATGCTTTCTCCCCTAAGACCAACTGCCAGTGATCCTGGACTCCTATATCACATAAGTCTCATGGCAGCATGTGCTGTTCTCTCCCTCCTCCCGCGTTTCAGGTTTCATTGATTTCAGCTTCTTGGTTCTGTGGCTTTCTCTATCAGCATATGTGGGTTTCTCTCTGCTTCTCTCTCTCCATATTCATCCATTTATAAATGAGTCAAGTAAAAGGATTAAGAGCCCCCCAGGGTCATGCCCAACAGAAGTAATCTAATCAAAAAGTCCCACCATTTGTGTCTGGCTTGCTTACTGTATGAATGCATTACTATGAACCAAATATATTGTGTAATATATTGTTTGATTAAAAAAAAAAAAAAATTTACATGTATCCATTACATTTAATTGAGAAATGTATATATTTATTCATCTGTATTTACTTTTTTAGTTTTTAATTGTTTATGTTTTCAATTATTAAATGTACAAGATAAAGTTAAAAAAAAAAAAAAGTCCCACCAACAATAGGTTCATACCCACAAGAATGAATCAGCCCTAAGGACATGATTTTTAGGGCCCATAAAACCTTCAAACTACCACAACCAGTTTAATTCACTTTCTTACAAGACAATAATTTTATGGTATATACACAAACCATGTGATAATATAGAAAAGAGATAAAATCTATGAATAAATGTATGCAAATCTAGGAATATCGATTTCACAAGACAACTTAAAGTTTAAGTCCTATTAACATATTATGTCTTTTATTTTATTTTTTTTTTATTTTTATTTTTTTAAAGATTTTATTTATTTATTCATTTATCCCCCCCTTGCTGCTTGTGCTCGCTGGGTCAGCTAACCACGCCGTGCCGGCGGGCTTGCCTTCACCAGGAGGCCCCGGGAACCGAACCCAGGGCCTCCCATATGGTAAACGGGAGCCCTACTGATTGAGCCACAGCCACTTCCCAACATATTATGTCTTTTAAATACAAAGAGGAGTATATTACATTTATTTAAAACTTACCATCAGCCTTTTAAAAGAAATAAAACAAAATAGAGTTAAAGAGATTTAAAATGGAGTCAGGTGGTCATTCTGGAGGTTGTTCTTACACAAGTCTCAACAAAATATGACAAACTGCCGAAGTATGCAAAGCCTTGAGCAATAATGTTCCTCAAAACCCTAAAGGATGGGGGAAGATGGAGATGTGGGGAGCTTCAGCACTCAGTCCTTCCAACAAAACAATTATTAAACAGGCAGAAACAGGGAAATAAATAAAAATTTAAAAATACAGGCAGGAACTGTCTGAAACAACTGATTTGAAAATCCAGAGGCCAGAAGAACATGGTACAGCATCAAGGGAAGAGCAGAAGGAATAAATAAACTATGGTAAACAACTGTAAATTGCTCTCTCCACATGGCAGCTACTGGCACCCATCCTCCAATCTCGCTATAGGGTGTCACAGGAGCCAACCCATGGCTAGCTGCTAGTGACAGAAAGAGATGTAAAAATAATCCTTTTCCCCAGGAACAGGGTTGGGCACTGCTGATCACTGATCCCAACTTTTGATTAGCGAATTTGGATCACTGCAGACTGGCCCTGAGAGCAGTTATTGTTTTAACCCACAAAGGGAGCAGCAGCCATTATTTCAAGCCTCCCTGGACTGAGGCGGAGAAAGTGGAGAGTTATTAAAGACACAGGGCTTCCTCAGGGCTGTGGGAGACAGATAGTTGAAGGGCTGCATTTGTTGGGCAGGCCAGGAAAGCTCAGTTTTGCGGAGCTATTGGATAAGTTTTTGGCATTCATCCTGACCCCCTTCACAGGACACTTTGGAGCTACTTTGCACCTCCTTTGCAGATCCCTGGCCCTGTTTTGGCTAGAAAATACCAAACTGAGAAAGTCCTCCATGGAGTGACCCTCCTTCCAGAATCTGCCCTTTAGGCAAAAACAGCATGAGAGAATGAAAGGAGTGTAAAAAACTATAGAGGTGGACTGTCTGGGACAAAGGCCTGCCCGTTTCAGATACCTGGGAGAGGGAGGTTTGTCCCCTGGCAAACAGAGAGGACAACCAATCTCCTGTAAACAGAGGAACTCCAAAGCAATCAACAAGCAAAAGCCCAGGACAAGGCAGAGGCCCAGTAGGGCGGGGAAAACCCTGCACAGTGCATTTGCCTTGGGCATACCTTCTTGATAGGAGCACAAGAAAACCTCTGTCTTATCACTAGCTGGCTACAAAACCAAGAAATAGACACTTCAGGGAGTAAAGCCCAGAGTTAACATTTTTAAATATTAAAATGTACAGTGTGCAACAAGAGTACAAAACAAACAAAGAAACAGTTAATGTTGGCCCATCTAAAGGAAGAGGAAAAATACAGAAAATGCCAATGAAAAAGATCCAAATGTGGACATACCAAACAAAGCCTTTAAAAAAATGATCTCAAATTAGCTTAAGGAAATGAAAGAAAGTACAGAGTAAAAACTACAGGCTATCAGGAAAACAATGAATACACACTATGAGAGTCTTATGAGAGTAAATACATAGACATTTTAGAAAGGAACCAAACAAAACTACTGGAGTTGAAGACCACAATAACTCAAATGAAAAACTTCCAAGAGCATTTTCAACAACAGATTGGAGCTGGCAGAAGAAAGAATCAGTGAACCTGAAAGCAAGACACTTGAAATAAGTCACATTGAGGAGCAGAAAGAAAAAAGAAATATTAAAAGCCTAAGACAGCTATGGGGCACCATCAAAGCACACCAATATACATATTATGGGAGTCTTAGAAGAAGAAAAAGAAAAAGGGGCAGAAGAAATAGTCAAAGAAATAATGACAAAGAACTTCCAAAGCTCAGCAAAAGATAGCACACCCAAGAAGCTCAGGGAACACCAATAAAGGTAAACATGAAGAAGAATACACCCCATCATATATTGATTACTATCTAATGCATAGGACAAGAAGGAAGTTCTGAAAGCTGCAAGAGAAAAGCAAAGAGTTACATACAAGAGAGTTCCAATTGGATTAAGCATTGATTTCTCAACAGAAACCATGGAGGCAAGAAGGCAGTGGGCTGAAATACCTAAAGTGCTATAGGGAAACAAGTGCCGGACAAGAATTTTATACCTTTCAAAAATGAGGGAGAGATTAAGACATTCTCAGATAATCAAAAGCTGAGGGAGTATATTACCACTAGACCTGTCCTACAAACAATGCCAAAAGGAGTTCCTCAGACTAAAAGGAAAAGACACTAGACAGTGGTTTAAAGCAGCATAAAGAAATAAAGACCAGGGAAATGGATGCGGCTCAAGCGATTGGGCTCCCGTCTACCATATATGAGGTCTAGGTTCAATTCCCAGGGCCTCCCGGTGAAAGGCAAGCTGGCCTGAGCAGAGTGCTGGCCCACAAGGAGAGCTGGCGTAGCAAGAAGACGTAACAAAAAGAAACACAGAGGAGAGACAATAAGAGATGCAGCAGACCAGGGAACTGAGGTGCCGCCCCTCTCCCACTCTGGAAGGTCCCAGGATCGATTCCCCGTGCCACCTAAAGAGAAGACAAGCACAAAAGAACACACAGAGAGTAGATAGTAAGCACAAAACAACAAGGGGCGGGGGGGGGGAAGAAATAAAAAAATCTTAAAAAAAAAAAAAAAAAAAGTAAAGACCTATGGAAAGGTAATCATTTGGATAATTATAAATGCAAATATTACTGCATTGTATTGTTAGGTGTGTAGCTCCCCTTCTTACTTTCTACAGGTGCTAAAATGCAAATCGATAAAAAGTAATGATAAATCTGTTTTTTTTGTTGTTGTTGTTGTTTTTAAAGATTTTATTTATTTATTCATTTATCCCCCCTTGCTGCTTGTGCTCGCTGGGTCAGCTAACTACGCCGTGCGGGCGGGCTTGCCTTCACCAGGAGGCCCCGGGAACCGAACCCAGGACCTCCCATATGGTAAATGGGAGCCCTACTGATTGAGCCACAGCCGCTTCCCTAAATCTATGTTTTTGAACATACAATGTACAGATATAAGTAGTAAAAAGTACCAAAAATTGTGGGGGCACAGAGGGGTATAGGAAAAGGATATGTACATGCTATCGAAGTTAAGATGGTATGAAACATAACAAGAAACCACAAGGAAAACAGATGAAAAATATAACCAGATATAAATAAGCAGGCACTATGGTACAACACAAGAAAGCAAATAATTATAAAAGTAAGCTTTGACAGAAGTTAGGGACAAAAGAGGTTTAAGATTTACAAAGGCTAAATAGCAAAATGACAAAAGACTATATTATCAGTAGTGACATTAAATGTAAATGGATTAAATTCTCCAGTCAAAAGGCAAAGAGTGACAGAATGAATTTTATTTTTTTATTATTATTTTTTTTTAATAATTTTTTTTTTAATATTTTATTTATTTATTCATTTATCCCCCTCTTGCTGCTTGTGCTCGCTGGGTCAGCTAACCACGCCGTGCGGGCGGGCTTGCCTTCACCAGGAGGCCCCGGGAACCGAACCCGGGGCCTCCCATATGGTAAACGGGAGCCCTACTGATTAAGCCACAGCCGCTTCCCAGAATGAATTTTTAAAATGCCCCAATTATATGTTGTCTGCAAAAGACTCACCTTAAAGTCAAAGACACAAGTAGGTTAAGGATGAAAAGATGGAAAAATATATACCATGCAAGTAGTAAGCAAAAGAAAGCTGGGGTGGCTATAGTAATATCAGATAAAATACTTTAAGTCAAAAACAATTATGAGGGACAAAGATGGTCATTATATACTGATAAAGGGGTCTATTCAACAGGAAAATGTAACAAGTATAAATGTATATGCACCTGTATTAGTCAGCCAAAGGGGTGCTGATGCAAAATACCAGAAATTGGTTGGCTTTTATAAAGGGTCTTTATTTGGGGTAGAAGCTTACAGTTACCAAGCCATAAAGTATAAGTTACTTCTCTCATCAAAGTCTGTTGCCATGTGTTGGAGCAAGATGGCGGCTGACATCTGCCAAGAGTTCAGGTTTCCTGGGTTCCTCTCTTCCTGGAGTTTGTTTCTCTCCGGGCTCAGCTGCTCTGCTGTCTCCACAAGGCCAGCTGTAGACTCTCAGGCAACCAGCTCTGTCTGTCTCTCTCCATAGTTTGATTCTCTCCAGGCTCAGCTGCTCTGCATCTCTGTGTACTTACTTCCCAGGGCTCCTGCATTAAAACTCCTACCTCCCTTCTTTGTGGTGCAGTTTCTCTTTGAGTCTCCACCCACCAAGGGGGCAGGGACTCGGCATGTTACTGACATGGCCCAATCAAAGCCTTAGTCATTATTTAATGAAGTAAAGTGAAACCTCTGAATTCAATATAATCTAATATGCCCAGAGGAAAAGACCACTTCACAAACATAATCCGATATCTACTTTTGGAATTCAAAAATAATATCAAACTGTTACATGCACCTAACAGGAGAGCCCCAAAATATATGAAGCAAATACTGACAGATTTGAAGGAAGAAATTGACAGTTTTACCATAATAGTAGGAGATTTTAATACACCACCTTCAATAATGGATAGAACATCTAATCAGAAGGTCAGTAAGGAAGTACAGGACTTGAATGATACACTAACAAGACTTAAAAGACATATCTAGAACACTGCACCCAAGGAAAATGGAATACACATTCTTCTCAAGTGCACATGGATCATTCTCCAGGATAGACCATATGTTGGGTTATGAAACAAGTCTCAATAAAATGAAAAATATTGAAGTCATACAATATATCTTCTCTGACCACTACAAAAAAAAAGCTAGAAATCAATAATAGAGGAAGAAAGGGAAAAGTCACAAATATGTGGAAATCACACAACATATATGTAAACAACCAATGGGTTAAATCAGAAGTGAAGCTAGGAAATATCTTGAGGTGAATGAAAATGAAAATACAACATACCAAAACTTATGGGATGCAGTGAAGGTAGTGCTAAAAGGGAAATTTACAGCTCTAAATGCTTATATTAAAAAAAAGAAAGACTTCAAATATTTCTTAAGATTTCCTGGAAGAAAAACTGGAAGAATTAGAAAAAAGAAGAGCAAACCCAAAGCAAGCAGAAGGAAGGAAATAACAAAGAAAGAAGGAAATGAAGAGAGAAGGAAAGAAATAACAACAACAAAAAAAAATCACAGCATATAAAAGCTCATAGAGAAAAATTAGAATAAGTTTGTCAGGGGCAGGAAGAATGGGGAGTTAATACATAATGGGTGTTGGGTTTCTGTTTGGGGAGATAGGAATGGAAGGTAGAGAAGTACTACAATATTGTGAATGTAATTAATTCCACTGAATGGTTTGCTTGGGTAAAGTTTATATTGTATATGTTCCCACAATTAAAAAATTTTAAAAAGCAACTGAAGAGATAATGGCAAGTAATTGCATTATACAACCCTGGATGGGATCTAACAAGAGAGAAGAAAAAGCTCAAAGGGACATTATTGGGGCATATGGAAAAATTGGAAGATAGACTTTAATATTTGTATCAATATTAAATTTCTTGAACTTGATAAGTACACTTAAGGTGGTTATATAAGTGAAAATCCTTGTTCTTAGGAAGTGAAGTGTTCATAGAGCATGATGAATACATCCTACACTCAAATGTTCAGAAATGGATTGATAAGACAAGCAAGAAGACAGAGAGAGAGAGAATGAGAGAAAATGATATGACAAATGTGACAAAATGTTAAAAAGGTGGATCTGGATATCTGCAGGGCAAGGGGTATGGTGAAGGTCGCTGTATGGGATTTGAATTATTTTTGTAACTCTCTTGTAATTTTGAAAGTATTACAAAATAAAAAGTTTTAAAAAATGAAAAACTTACCATCAGAACTTGTGAGGACAAAGCTTTCTGCTTGAGTCTGTTTTTTAATTCCTAAACTTTTTGGAAACCAGTGAAGATCTATTGGGTAAATATCATCAGGAAGTTTTACTATTTGACTTGTTTCACTTGTTAACAAGTTCCACTTCACTATTTGGTGATCATCACTACACGAATATAATTCTTCAGCAGTAGTCCAGCCAACACAGCTTACTAATTCCTGATGTGTCACCATGTTAAGGAGATATAAAGTACAAAAAAAGTCTTAAATTTTAATGAAAAAAACAATTTACAGATACATACTTTAAGAAGGAAGTAAAATAGGGTCAAACATTTTCAAGCTTTTAAAGGTATTTTTCACTTTATGACTTTGATATTTTTTCCATATAAAAGAAAATAAGCATTTATCACAACAGTTGTAAGAAGAATGGAAAGCAAGATAAGAAATCTATGTGCCAAAAGGGGAGGGCGGTGTTTACACGAAAATCGAAAAGTTAATACTCCATAAACAAGACCGAAAGATACACAAAAGACAGCCAACATACCAAAAATTATGAGTAGATGTACACTAAACTGTTATGGGATTTATGAGGCACAAAGGGTAACTATACTTTTTTTTATTACACATATCTTTATCATTTAAATTGTTAGAATAAGTATGTATTAATCAAGTGTTAAAGATTGAAATCTACTAGTAAAATACCTGCTTGTAATATAATTTATATTGTATTTTATTATACACATTAAAATAACAATATGCCTATGGGGAAAAAACCCATAGATCAACAGCTGAAACTAAAATCTTACTAAACTTTTTGACATTAAATTCAGGAAATAATTGAATTACAATTTACTATAGCTACAAGGTGAATAGTGCTGGATGAGATATAAATCCTAAAATTTTACTATGTATAACCTATTTGTGTGGCCTTTGCTTATCAAGATGATTTCTACAGAGGTTGACGTGCTCAAGAAGCCCTCACTTCATCCAACAGGACAGGCTGCTTAGCCTAGCAGAACTGTGTACCTAAAGAAGGCATTTCAGTTTATTGTTTACAAGGCACATGTTGTTCTCCTGTCTAAATCTGGATTTCTATATAACCAGATCATTCCTGCTTGGGTTGTCTGTTCTCTTATTGTTGTTGAATAATCCTTTTACTTCCTCCTTTTCTCACCCATACTTTCTTTGGCTTATCTGAGCAGTCAATAAGCAATTTCTAAGGAAATGGAATAAAACAATGTTACATAATTATTCTGGGATGTTTCAAGATCTTTTAATAATTTAAAGGTACATAGATTAAGCAAACAATTAAAAAGGTAAAAAGAAATTATGGAAAAATCTTTGCACAGATAGGTAGTAGAGTAGAGCTGGAATGCTCAATTCTCAAAACACGAGCTAAACAAAGGACCTGGATGTCACTAAACCCTTCCTGGAAAAGTGTTCCACTATGATTGTTGAAGCCTAAACAATGCTAAGTAAAACGTGGAAAAGGAGAAAACACACACACACACACACATATATCCTAAACCAAAAAACATTAGCTTATCCTTATATTAATTGCTATACATATACACCAGGTGTACAAGATGCTGTTTTGGTCACTGTATCTTCAAACTATTAGGTCAACTAGAATAATAAGAGAAATGAGAAAACTACCAGAATAAGAAAGCCTAAAAAGAGAATGTTATTCTTCAGTTTAAAAGATAAAAGCAGACATTAGAAATGGTCAAAATCTATAAAATTGTGTATAGCACAAACTCTTGAGGGCACACTTTGAAAAGAAATCAAAAGTAATTTAAAGAGAAATTTTTTAAATTATGTCTTCATCCAAGAGGTAAAATAAGCAGACAAGATAATACAAATGAAAGCACATAAATTCAGAAAGTTTGATCAAATGTCTAAATCAGTGCTTCTCTAACTATCTCTGGTAAAGGACTAGACTTTTCTTTATTTCAAATGCATCAGAGATAAACATTTTGTAAAAACAAAAATGAATTACTAGAAAAATGATCTTACATTTATTTGGATATTGTAACAAAGCCAAATTGCTATAAAAATGTTTCCACACTTATTTTCAATTACTGTACTTACCCCTTCACAGACCTGCAATAAAGTCTGCAGACAATACTTTGAATAGCCCTAGCCTAAATTACAAAGAATGATGTTAGAAAAGCCAATCATATCTCCCTGATACATAATTGGGGGCTCTTTTTGACAAAATATAGGGCCATATATTTGAGAAAATATTAATAATTGCCACCTTCCTGTGTGAAATAATGAAGGTCTGACTGCTCAGATTTCCCCCTCTACACTATGATTAATGTAAAGAAAGGGAACAGAACTAAATGAACACATACTAGATCACACTAGCAAACAAATTATTTGGTTTAAAAAAAAAATGCTTCTCTTTAAGATCCTACTAGATCAAATAAAAACTGCTGCCTATGTACTTACTATAGTACTTAAGTAGAGTAAGAAAAATGTCAACAAGAATATGAAAGTAAGATTTAGAGCAAATAGTTTGCTTTGGAGAATTATCTGAACACATAATCTGAAATATTTCAAAAACAACTTAGTTAAACCACTGTTAAAGGAATGAAAACAATCCATTCAACTAGAAAACAAAATAGAAAAAAAAAAACGTTTAACAATACTATAGTAAGATAATTACAATAAGGTTTATAGGTATTAAAAGGATATGCTTTGGTTCTTTTAAAAGCGATATCTTCAGTCTCATGTCTCTAGCTTCCAGCAAAAAGAAAAAATGCCACCTGATTGTATTCACTGTAAATATAAAAGTTAGGAGAACAAATATAAAATCAGCATTTAAAACAAACACATTTATACAAAAAAATAAAGATAAACAAAACATTTTAGCACATCCAAGAGCAATGAAATACTTTAAATTCTGCTCGCATTCTCATAAAAATATATGGAAAGATGAAGAACACTAGTGAGTGTGCCCACCCTGCCAAGGGGTGATTAAAGGCCTGGGGTTCAACCCCAGGGTCCTCTACAATCTGAGACAACCTATGAGTCCAAATACCACTAAGTAAATCTGGTCAGGTACAGCATTCCCATATGCTGAACTGGGGCCAAACCAAAACAGTCTACAAACTAGGAACACCTCAATTTTAGATCAATTTTGGTACTGTGGAGTCAGTATAGATTAGAATAAATTCTCAAGGTCTAATCAAGGCCTAAACTACATTTTTAAGGTCTTAGCAATTCTGGAAATCACATGGGACAGTACAACTTCATCAACCTAGTGAACCAATCTGGGATTTACAGTCTGTGGGAGGTAGATATTCCACGCTGCCCAACAGTTATGGTTACCACGTGGCAATATGAAAAATAAGTGAGTTACTTAAGGAATCTATTTTATTACCTCTTGTAAAAGTTATACAAAAATCACAGCAAAATTGCAAAATAAAAATTGGAAAAGAGGAATAATACTCCCCAAATAACCATGTCATCAAAAGATATAAATCAAGTAAATGTTAAATTGTCTGAATCTAATTTACATTTAAAGAATTCTTTCTGAACAATATCACTAACATAAAAAGAAAAAAATAATAAATCAAATTAAAATTAAAAAGATATTTAAAAAAATTAAATAAATCAAATGAAATTATAAATAAAGGGGGGAAAAATCCTCTTCACCAAGTACAAAATTACGACTAACTACATCAGAGGAGTTGCTGACTATAGATAAGAATTCAGCAGTACTCCCTTAGATAATTTCTTATTTTCCCCTTCCACCCCCCTAATCCAGGAAGACCTTTATGTCACCAAGGTGCTAAATACAACTGTATTTCAAAGCACCCTTTTGACTTATTCTACACACAAATTTGTTAGACTACAGGGGAAAAAAAATATTTAGACCACAGAAAAAAATCTGAAGTTTTATGGTGTGCCAATGTGCAACTAGGGTCAGAAACTTTCTCTGTCTTCCAATACTCTCAGAGAGATTTCTGTTGAATATCAAAAGTATGAAGCTATGTGTAGCAGGCTGAGCCTGCTCTCTCTCAGACACACTTCACAGTTTCACTGTTTGTTCTAAGAGTTTTGGCACCTTCCTCAAAATTACTCCCTCATTTCCATGAGAACTCCTCCAATTAGAGGAGGAAAAAAAGTAATAACATTTTACAAAATGCTACTTTTCCACAATAACTAAAATTCATCCAGCTAATAAGGATTTTAAAGGAATAAATGCAGGTAAATTATTACTTCTGGACATAACAAACATCACAAAAGAGAGATGTAACAGCTCAATATATTACTACAATCAGAAACTTTAAAAATCACTGGCAAAGGCATGGTATATCCTATATCTGAATACCTCACCTAAGAAATCATAATCTCCTATAAATAGTAAAGGTGATATGGTTTTTTAAAGAAAGCAATCAGCAACCATAAGATGCTGCCAAGTAATCAGAGAAGAAGAGGGTATATCCAAACCCTGGGAAAATTGCCCCTTGCTCAGAAAGATCTTCTCCATACATTCCATTTAGCTGAGATCATCTGCATGAAGGATATGTGCATTTAGATATGGGATTGAATAGAGGAATAGGGGAACGAAATATTAGATAATTTCAGGAAGTGCACAACAGCCTGGAGCTGCACTGAGGCGTTTTTTTATCTGCCAAAGGCATTGGTTATCAAGGAGTTGACTAGCCAGCCAGTGGTGCTGATGGAGGAGGGTATATATAATGGTTAGGCTCTTGTGTCAATTTTACCAGGTAATGGTGCCCAGTTGTTTGATAAAGCAAGTACTGGACTGGTTGTTACTATGAGGACATTTTGTGGACTTAAACATCAGTAAGTTGACAGCATCTATGGCTGATTATACCTACGTGGCAGTTTGAGATTATTTTATGAATCCCAAAAAAAGGAAAATTATGTTTTTAAACTAACCTATTCCTGTGGCTGAGATATGCTCTGATTGCATTAAATTCAGTTGAGGATCCTTTAATTAAATTACTTGATAAGATCAATTTAGGGCTTTTAATTGGACTACTTCATTGAGGCATGAGCCAGCTTGGGTCTCTGCCCTCTGGCTGGGTCCAATATAAACAGAACACACAGAGAGACACTGACTCAGATAAAAGAAGCCACCATATTTGATCCTGCCATGTGAAAGAATGGACTCCAGTTTCACCCACAGCTGAGCTGCAAGTAGAGAAGCCCCCAAGAGGCTTGAAGAGCTTAGGCCCAGGGAGAGATGAGCCATATGCATGATTGCTCACAGCTGAACTCAGGAAGAAAGTGGAGCAGTGGAGGTTGATAGAGGAGGCCCAGAAAGAGAGGAGCTCTATGCCTGGTTGCTCACAACTGACCTCCAGGAGCTGGGCTCCGAGACACAGTGAACCATCAGGAGAAGGCTGTGACCTCGGCAGAGATCGGTGGCCTTCTTGCTTCACCATGTGGCAGCTGACTTTGGTGAGAAAGCACCTCTTATGGTGCCTTGAGTTGGACTTTTCAAGGCCTTGGAACTGTGAACTTTTACCCCAAATAAATCCCCTTAATGAAAGCTAACCCATTTCTGGTACTTTGCATCATCAGCCCTTTGGCAAACTAAAACAATCAATCTATAATCAATTGAGGAGAATGCCTTTAACAATGAGAGAGGTTCCATCCAATCAGTTGAAGGCTTTAAAAGAAGTGATGTGCCTGACCTTGAAACATATTACAAAGCTACAGTGGTCAAAACAGTATGGTACTGGCATAAAGACAGACACTTCGATCAGAGGAATAGAATTGAGAACCCAGAAATAAACCCTCACCTATACAGTCAACTGGTTTTTGACAAACCCACCAAGTTAATGTTAATGGTACAAAACAGTCTCTTCAACAAATGGTGCTGGGAGAACTGGATATCTAGAATGAAAGAGGGCCCCTATCTTACTCCCTATACAAGAACCAACTCAAAATGGATCAAAGGCCGAAATATAAAAGTCAGGACCATAAAACTACTAGAAGAAAATGTAGGAAAACATCTTCAAGACCTTGTAGTAGGTGGTGGTTTCTTGGTCTTAACACCCAAAACACATGCAACAAAAGAAAAAATAGATAAATGGAACCTCTTCAAAATTAAAAACTTTTGCACCTTACAGAACTTTGTCAAAAGGGTGAAAAGGCAGTTGACTCAATGGGAGAAAATATTTGGAAATCACATATCTGATAAGGGTTTAATATCTAGGCTATATAAAGAGATGTTACAATTCAACAATAAAAAGACAAACGATCCAATTAAAAAATGGGCAAAAGACTTGAATAGACATTTGTCCAAAGAAGAAATACAAATGGCAAAAAAATGCTCAACATCACTCATGATTAGGGAAATGCAAATCAAAACTACAATGAGATATCATTTCACACCTATCAGAATGGCCACTATTTAAGACAGAGAACTACAAGTGTTAGCTAGGATGTGGAGAGATACAAACACTTATTCATTGTTGGTGGGAATGCAGAATGGTACAGCCACTGCGGTGGACTGTTTGGCAGTTCCTAAGGAAGTTGAATATAGATTTGCCATGTGACCCTGCAATATCAATACCACTACTGGGTATATACCCAGAAGAATTGAGAGTAGTGACACGAACAGACATCTGCACACCAATGTTCATAGCAACATTATTCACGATTGCCAAAAGTTGGGAACCCAGGTGTCCATCACAGATGAATGGATAAACAAACTGTGGTCTATTCACATGGTAGAATATTATGCAGCTGTAAGAACAAGTCATAAAGCATGACAACATGGATGAACCTGGAGGACATTACGTTGAGTGAAGAAAGCCAAACACAAAAGGACAAACACTGTACGATTGCATTGTGTTACTATGAAACAAATATACTGTGTAACATATGGTATGATTCAAAAAAAAAATTATATGTATATATCCAGTACATTTAATTGAGAAATGTATGTTTTTATTCAACCGTGTTTTCTTTTTAGTTTTTAATTGTTTATATTTTCAATTCTTAAATGCACAAAATAAAGTTAAAAAAAAAAAAGCCAACCTCCCCCCCAAAAAAGTGATGATTTCAGAGAATTTCCATCTCTAATTCAGCCAGCCAGCTTCTCCTGGGAAATTGAAAACCTTCATCGGAGTTCGCAGCTTGCAGCCTGCCCTAAAGAATTTGGATTTGTGCATCCCTAAAGTCGCAAATACAATTTTTATAAAATCTTTTAATATTTACAGATATCTCCTGTTTGTTCTAGAGAACCCTAACTAATACAGCATGGAAAAAAATGTTCCAGGGTACAGATAGCTTACCCTGGGAATGGCTGGCAGAACAAATGCCTTTGCTACTGAAAATCATTTGTAATTTGGTCCAGTGTGCATTAACAATCATGAGGCTTAAGAGGAAAAACTGTCAGCAAACCCTGACAGTTCAAGCATCTATATATATCTATAAATATATACATACTGTATTAGTCAGCAAAAGGGGTGCTGATGCAAAATACCAGAAATCTGTTGGCTTTTATAAAGGGTATTTATTTGGGGTAGAAGCTTACAGTTACCAGGCCATAAAGTATAAGTTACTTCCCTCACCGAAGTCTATTGCCACATGTTGGAGCAAGATGGCTGTTGACATCTGCAAGGGTTCAGGCTTCCTGGGTTCCTCTCTTCCCAGGGGTCGTTTCCCTTCCAGCTCAGCTGCTCTGCTCTCTCCACAAGGCCAGCTGTAGACTATCATCAGGCAAACAGCTCATCTCTCTTCCCAAGGCCTCTGCCTGTGTTTAATGGAGACTTCTCTCCTTCCTCATGTATCTGCTTCTCTGTGTGTTTACTTGCCGGACTTCAGTATCAAAACTCCAAACTTTTCTCTGCCATGTCTTTTCTCTGTGAGTCACTGCCCACCAAGGGGGTGGGGATGCAATGTCCTACTGACGTGGCCCAGTCAAAGCCTTAATCATTATTTAATCAAGTAAAAATGAAACCTCTGAATCCAATATAATCTAATATGCCTGGAGGGACAGACCAATTTACAAACATAATCCAATATCTATTATTGGAATTCATAAGCAATATCAAACTGCCACACACACACACACGTAAATAATTCATGGAGTATCTCTGCCCAAAACTCTCTAATGGCTTCCTATCTGTGATGGTATAAAGCTGTACAGACCCCAGAAAATCACGTTTTTAAAGCAAATCCACTCTTGCAGGTATAAACCTATTGTAAGTAGGATCTTTTGATTAGGTTACTTCAGTTAAGGCATGGCCCAGGGTGTGGCATAAACCTCTTACCAGAGTCCTTTATAAATGGGATAAATACAGGGAGGCAGGGAATGAGAGAAGGAGAAAGAAAAAGAGAAAGAAAGAAAGAAAGAAAGAAAGAAAGAAAGAGAGAGCACTGGGGAAGCAAGAAGCTAAAAGGAACAAAACTCAGAAGAGGAGAGACCAGCAGATGCCGCCATGTGCTTTGCCATGTGACAGAGAAGTCTAAGATTGCTGGCAGTGTCTTCAAGATGAAAGTATGATTATTTTTTTTTTATGTAACAATTAGCTTTTTTTTTTTTATTCCCCCCTTCTTGTTGTTTTTGCACTTGCTGTCTTGCTCTCTTCGTCTGCTTGTCTTCTCTTCTTCTCTTTAGGAGGCCCAGGGAACCGATTCTGGGACCTCCGATGTTGGAGACAGGCACTCAATCGCTTGAGCCACCTTAGCTCCTTGGCTTTTATGTCTCTCATTGTCTCTCCTCTTTGTCTCTTTTTGTTGCACCAGCTTTCCATGCGGGCCAGCTCTCTACGTGAGCAGCTCGCCGTGCAGGCCAGGTCGCTTTCACCAGGAGACCCCAGAAAACAAACCCTGGACCTCCCATATGGTAGACGGGAGCCCAATCGCTTGAGCCACATCTGTTTCCCTAGTATCATCTTAATGATGCCTAGATTTGGACATTTTCATGGCTTCAAAACGTTAAGCTTATAAGCTGATAAATTCCCATTGTAAAAGCCAATCCATTTCTGGTATATTACTTTTGGCAGCTTGGCAAACTAGAACACTATTTTACTCAGAGTTAAAACAAAGTTCTTATAATGGTGTCCAAAGGCCCTTATTGATCTAGACTCCTCCCCCGCCCCCACTGTTTTTCTGACCTTCTCTCCTACCTCTCTCCCTCCTCACTCAAAATGCTCCAGCCACACTGGCCTCTGTGCTTTTCTCCCAACATACTAAGGACGCTCCTGCCTCAGGGCCTCCGCACTTGTTCTACTCTCTTCCTGGACTGTCTTCCCCAATATAACTGCATGGCTTACTCCTTCCCTCCTTCTTATCTTTGCCTAAAAGTCACCTCAGTGAATCCTTCTCTGTATAGCCTATTCAAGACCATCTGACATACCGTGTATTTTATTTACTGCCCCTCTCTTTCTAAAATGTTCCAGGAGAACAGGAATTTTTGTCTGTTTTGTTCACTCCTAAATCCCTTACAACTAAAACTTTGCCTTGCACATTGTAAGAGCTCAATAGATATTTGCCCAATTAATGAACGGAGAAAAAAATGGAGCCAACAGGCATAGCTCATAAAAGGAAGAAATAGACTATAATAGTAGCTAATGTAGGCTTTTTAAATTAGGGCAGACCTCAGTATGTTTGGAGGAAAAAGAGAAGGAAACAGTAGACTGGGATAAATTGTCAATGCTGAAGAAACAGAAGCTAATTAAGAAAGCGTGGTTCCCTTGGAAGTCATTTGATCAAAAGTGCTGATGATGGGGCATTTTTATTTATAAAAACTTATGGATGGACAGTTTACAGAAATATAAATACAGAGTAGCAATGGCAATGAAAAACATAAAATAATGCCCAGGTCTCAACTACAACTAAAAAAAAAAAAAAAAAAAAACTAAAGCAACAAGATACCACTTTTCTCCTATCAGAGTGGGCAAATGTAAAATACTCAGAACACAAGTGCTGGCATACAGAGAAACAGATACTCCTATAAATTACTGAAAGACAAGTAAACAGGTACTAACACTCATTTAGTCTTTTGCTCCCACCCACACTCCCCAACACTTTTAACTGCCTTTCCCAAGTTTAGAGTAATTTCCTACCTCATGAATATGTCCTTCCATTATTAAAAAAAGTAAAATTAAAAATAAAAAATAATTATTTCCTTCCCAGCCTTCTTTACAGCTGGGACACAGGCACATAACATAGGCTCTGCCAATCAGGCATATCTGTGCCTTATTTTGAATTGGAAGCTACTGATTCAAAGAAGGTCATGTGATATAAAGAATCTATTCTAAGAAGTATTCCTAATCATATGAATTTACCATACACATTTGAATGTACACCAATCTTGGTGTACATCTGCAGAAGTCTGTTCATTACAGAACTCTGTGTAATACTATAAAAAAACTAGACATTTAAATGTCCATCATAGATTATCCAGGTTATGGATGTGTTAATAATTTAGAACAGATTTAGAACCTAGAAGACAGAATTAAGAATTAATGTTAAGAATTATACTAAGAAATAAACTAAGAGGTTGAAGCACTAACAATGAGAGAAAATTTTAGGCGGGAAACAGGGAAGGTATGATTTGTCAGTAAGAATGTAACTATAGATAAGAAGGGGCAGAAAAGCCTCAAGTTGTGAAGAAGAAAGTAAAGGATAAACACAAGAGCTAGATCATAAGCATATTTATACCAACTCCTGTAAGGTCATTTGCATTTTGGTTAACCCTGGGTACTGATATTGAGATAGCTGGTTTGTTTATGACTACCCAAGGTCCTATAAAAAAATTCAAGTTGCCATTCCAACAGTTCTCTAAATTGATAAGTCTGATTGGACTCGTGTCGCTTCTCCATTAGAGAAGGAAGAGAGTCAGATCCTTTATTCAGGTTGATCCCATCCTAGAACTACTTGCAGACTAGATCTGAAATCACCTCTTATATGGCAGTGGAGAGAGATGCAAGCTCCCCATTTCCAGGGACAGACTCAAAGATGTAAGAAGTAAATGAAACAGGCTTGTGAATTGCAGCATAGTTCAATTAGTAAATATCTCCAACCCCTACTTCACCCCAATTTCCTAAATGCATTTGCTAACGTGTTTACTATGTAGGCTGTGGTAATTACATTTCCTTGCAATTCAATCTATGATTAATTATTAATAGCTAGATCTTGCCAACCATACTTCAATATTATTCTTATTGGCTATGTTTATAATTCTTTTGCAAGTGACCTAATAAATTCTAACCAACAAACTGTGTGATTCAAAAATTAAGTCACCTTTAATCCATGCTTTTAATTCATCAACCAGCAAAAAATGAATCACAACATGATATGCTAGAATACTGTGCAACTATTTAAAAATGAGATGGATATACATGTGTTGATATAGAAAGATGTCCAAAATTTGTTAAATGACAAAAGCAACGTATACAGAATATTGTCTAGTCAAATCCTTTGTGTAAATAAAAAGTGATAAATATTTAAGCTGGTGGATACTAAAATAATTTCAGAAGATATGCAAGGTATGCATTAAGTCCCCATTGTCATTCTCTTTGTCACCCCTACTGGGCTTGATCCCTTTTTCACTACAATTCTCATTTAGCTTACCTTCCTGATATTGTACTTTGTTTTCTTCCTTATTCTTTATAACTATTCTGTCTTTGTAACTCACAGTTTGGTTATGACGATTAAATGAAATAAAGTATGTAAAATATCCAGTAGATACCTGACACATAGTAAGTGCAAAATAATTGTTAGCTAATTTTAGGGGAAATTACTGTTTGGGTTACCCTACATATACTCACTCTTTTCCCAGCTACAAAGAGTTTCTCTTTGGGACAACTCCTTCCTTATTCTTAGCCTATGCTGCTTGACAGGAGCCAGTATGAGACCAACTCTAAGCCAAAGAGAGCATTACATTCTCTCTGCATAGCCTAGACTTCTATTCAAATAAATGATGGGGAAGAAAAAACTCCCTTTACTCCATGGTCTTTAATTTTTGAAGATATGAGGCTAGAGTTACTGTAGCTATCTTATCACAGCTAGAAAGAGGTGCCAAAGGCCACCACATAGAGCCTGAGAATAATGCCAAGACAATGGAATGCAGAGCAGAGGGAGAAAAAAAAAAAAAAAAAAAAAAACTTGCTCTCTTTATTTGAATGCTGCATCCAGTTATAATACCTGACTTTTTAGTTATGGGAACCAATAACTTTTTTTTTCTCAAGACAATTTGGATTTTTTTTTTGTCACTTGTGGACTAGATGGTCCTACCTATTTCTTCTTCCTAGATTCTAGGAATGGACACTTCCTCAATACCTCTGATCTAATATTATCCTTTCTCTATGCAAAATCTCAAAGGCCATATCTATTTTTAGCTTTTTCAACAATTCTTACAATACTGTCTCATCCTTTTTACTCTCCTGAGCTACATTTTCTACTTCTACTGCCAGTTAGATATATCTTCTTAAATGTCACCCCATAACCTCAACCTACATAAATAAAAACAAATGCATCTTTCAAAAATGATCTTTCCCCAAAATCTGTTGTTTCCCAGCTTTCTGTCATAAACATAGCAACAACAAATGCTTATAGAACATGTGATAGATATTTTCTTATAAATAATACTATAAAGTAGGTATTACACACTGGTTTTATAAACAAATACTCTCACAGAGAATGATAAATTGAGTAAATTATCCAAACATGTAGCTAAAAAATTACAGGACTTGGGATTCTAACCATTATCTACATTAAATCTATCTGCTACATTGTGATATGTCCCCACATCTGCTACTTAATTTGGTCCAGTCTTTGCTTTTTTGATGGTTAATGCTTCTCCAAGAAAGGCTTTGTAGTGTTTTGCAACCTTCAAAAATCCACATGATTCCAGAAGCCCTCAAAGAGAATCACTACTTCTTCTTGGTATGCCTGTCAGGCAAAAAATTTTTTTTCTTTGAGATTTATTCTCAGTAGTTGTGTTATGAAAACAATAATTCTTTTTTCAACTTCAAATATAAAGTTATATTATAATTTTAAGTCAATGCTTGTTCAAACCACACCAGTTTCCCAACCCCACCAAATTCTTATGCATAAGAAGGTCCTCACCTTCTTTTGAGAATCACTGAACCTGACTTTAGGCTCATTACTTATAGTGACAATATAAATTCATTCATAAAGCATATTTATTGGGTATTTTAATATGCCAGGCCCTAGGTATGCAACAGTTAAAATTAAAGAGAAAGAGACAGAAAGAATGGGGGAGAGAGAGAGAGAAAGAGACACCTCCAGTTCTCGAAGTCAAGAACGTAAAGAGTGGCCAAATAAATATTGGAGGTCGTCAAATCAACAAGTCGTTCTTGTTTCATTAACATTGTGAGGGATTAAGGCCATGTTTGATGAAAGTTTTGGGAAAACTAACTCACCGGAAAAATGCACATGTACACACAATTTTGTATACAATTTCAGGAGGGTTACGAAATCGTCTGAAGCCCAGTCATCGATCTCTAGATTCACAGACCCCTCCCAAGTCAAAAATTCACAAACAAAACTAAACTCGGGGACAGGAATGGGTTATACTTGCTTAATAATCCTGATTATGCCTTGCATGCAACGTATACAAAAGCTACTTAAAGAAATATTTGCTGATTGATAGTTTCTTCATAAAGAAAACCAATTAACACTGACAAATCGTCTCTTCCTTTAAGGAGGAGCCCTTCAGTCACGATTTTAAAAGCTCGAAACCCCGTTTCACTAGACCTAACTCTAAAATCAGTTTTGCTATTCACATGTGAAGTATACGATCATTCACTAATCCAGGCTTTCTTTTCCTTGTCCTTCTTCTCCCCTCCAAACTCCGGGCAACCTCCTTCGCATCTCAAAAACTACGCCCAGAACCTCAATGCCCACTGGGAGAGAGAAAATAACTGATGCTACACACCGCACAAATCATCAAAGTGGGGATGATCAAGTGATGGCCACAACTTCCAAACCCTTTACTCACCAAGTTAGTTAATGAAGAGATTTATCTCAAGTTCCAGGAAAGCGGTGGCGATTGCTCTCACAGACCTGGGACCAGTTACCAAGAAGCCGCCTGATCTCCCTGTCACCATAGTGACTTCTCCCAGCAACGCTTCCTCCCTCCTTCCCGCGATACTTCCCCGCGGCGCGTCATCCGAGCGGGCCCGAGACCCCGCCCCCCAACGAGCCCGCCCTCTCCCGAGGGGGTGTTATTGAACGAATGAGCCCCGCCTCCAGCTGTGGGCGGATCCCTAGTGTTTTATTCTTTATTTCGAAACTCGCCAAGTTGTTTTTTTAAAAGACTTTAAAGAGTACTGCTTCTGCAAGCCACAGTATAAGCATCTCCTTGCTCTTCCCTTGCACTTAAACTCTTTACCGCCTAAGTCCCGCCAAGAAGTTGGCGATGGCGCAGAAGAGACCAGAAAATGGCGGTGGTAATCGCCGCACTTTTTTTCAAATTAGAGGATCCCATAAAGCATTGCGCGCATTTGTAACGAATTTCCGTTCGAGTTTGTATTTTAGGCGCCATTTTCGAGTGAAGGACCCGGAGCTGAAACACCGGTAGGAGCCGGGGGTTACACAACCGTTTCCAACCCTGGTCTGAGTGGGCTGCCCTGCAGGTAAAGTGCTTCTTTTCCTGATGGGATTGTCGGACTTTTACTTCCTGCCCCGTCGGCGGGCACCTAGGAAATAGAGGCCTTGAGTCCGGACTTCGGCTACAGCAGAGATTTCGCTCGCTGTCACCCCTCCCCCCATCGGCTGCGCGGGGGCGCCCGGAGCTCCCGCGCACTTCTCCCCAGCGCCACTTCTCTGAGCTACTTAAGTGTCTCTCCGGGAAGGCTCTAAGCCTCGCGCCTCATTTCTCAAAAATCTTGGTCTGTCCACCAAAGGATATCTCCTCTGCCCGTTCCCCTGCCCTTCTGTCTTCTCCCAAGAGACTAATCACGGCTCTGAGCCTCGGGTGGTGACTCTTGATGGTTTATTATTTAACGGGACTCCGCTGCGGATCCCGCAGGCACAAACCCGCCACCCCAAAATGATTGAACTGGAACAGGCGCTGCTGGCGTCAGATTTGACAATAGCTATCTATCGACCCAGTCTTAGGAGCTTCCCGGTCAGACTGGAGGGGAGACCTTGAACCCCAAAAGCCGTCAACGGAGCCAGGAGCTAAATGGCGCAGAGGGGCGAGTCTCCCGTTAGTTTTAGCTAGTCTAGAAAGAGTTACAGTTACAGACCCGCAAACCAGGGGCAAATGCGAACTCTTCCCTCCAAAAGTCAGTGCACTAGCATCCCTAGCCCCGAGAGCGTGGAAATGTTAGTAAATCCCGGCCTATAGGAGTTACTTCGGTCAGAAATTACATTTGAGAAGTTTCTCATACATTTATACTGGGGGGGATTGGGGGGGACGGGGTGAGGGATTTTAAAGGAAAGAGAATCCCAAAGGAGTAGCAAAACCTCTGATTAATTCCCAGGCACGTCTAGGTTTTCCCACCTGCATAGGTCTTGTTAAGAAAACCGGTCCTGCCTTCTTGCCGCCTTTTGTGGCTGTTGCTCCCAGGACCCGCTTCCTCTGAGCGGAGTTTTAAAATGGAGCTCTTGGAAGCGGGTGAACGGAGGCTTCCCCGAGTGGGGTGGGTGGGAACGGGGTCAGTCCCGTTGCAAGGGTGGGCAGGAGAGGTGCGGGCGCGATCTAGCGGCCCGCAGGCTGACGCGCTCGTGGCTCTCCCCCGGCGCAGCGACCATGCCGCGCAAAGGCACCCAGCCTTCTACGGCCCGGCGCAGAGAGGAGGGGCAGCCGCGGTCCCTGGACGGCGCCAGCAGCGACGCCGAGTCGGAGCCCCCGCCGGGTCGCGCTGAGAACCCAGTCCCGGCCGCCGCAGGTAAGTGGTCCCAGGCGACTGGGCCGGAACGCGCGCTGGGGGGCCGGGATGGGCTGGCGTTCTTTTACCGGGCGGGAGGCTGCAGGATTGACGCCCGAAGATCCGGTGTTGGTCTCGTAGAGCGGCTCAGAGAAGCCGTTTTGCCCTTTCAGAGATTGGACGCCCCTGCGCTTTCGGTGTAACGGTGCTGGAAGGAATACGGGCGAGTAAATGGCTTAGGTTGTGAATTTATTTGTGGCTTTTTGGAGTGGTCGGGACATCTTTATTGTATTTCCGCGGAAGTCTGCATAGTCAGCCAAGAGTTAGACGTGGTTTTTTTGTTTTTTTGAGATAGAATCAACCTAACTGTATGTGAAAGGGAGTGTTTGACCCTACCCACACCTCGGTGGTCTTAAATTACCTTTAAAGAGATCATATTTACTTCACCAGACTACCCATAGCTTTTGTGACTCCAAGAATTGGATGACAGTATAAAAACCCCTGTGACAGTCGTTAAAGCTCTGAATGCCCAGGTGCTCAAAGTTAGGGAGAAAGTTGGTAGAGCTTTAGGATTTAACCTTGTTTAGGATGGGGAGAGGTGGGGATCGGCTTGTGGTTTTCCCAGATTTGCTTTACGATGCAGCGTTTTACTCTTAGGAGATACAGTTCTATGGAATTTTGTGTTCGGTGAGATGTCTTTCGAGACTTTCCTTTTATAAAACCAGGCTGAAAAGATTGAAGTGGAAAACTTGAGTTTCTAGGTTTCACAAATAACATCCCTCCAGGCATCAGCAGGCAGTAGTCCTCCTGACTAATTTCACTAATAAAGGCTTTTTTCCCCCTTGCCTTCCTTTCCTTTTCCTTTACTTGACTTAGAGACTCCAAGTGAGGAGCTTGATAATAGGAGTTTAGAAGAGATTTTGAATAGTATCCCTCCTCCCCCGCCTCCAGCAATGACCAATGAAGCTGGAGCTCCTCGGCTTATGATAACTCATATTGTAAACCAGAACTTCAAATCTTATGCTGGGGAAAAAATTCTGGGACCTTTTCATAAGGTATTTGTCCATTTTAAATAACTTACTGTAAGATAAGACGTCTTTATTACAAGATCTTTCACTTTTGTAGCTCTTGTATTTATCCAGGGCCGTGGAGATTGATATGTATATGTGTATATATAGTACACACCCTAATGTATGTTTCCTGTGCTTTTAGCAGCTAAAGTTAACTTTTATTTATCTGGTTGGCTCTGGTACTTCGTTTGCTGTTAAGTTTTCCTCACCGAATAAAGTGGGTGAAGTTTTTGTCTGCAGTATTTTCTTTTTACTAGTAATAATGAATTTTTGTTGAGTCTGAGTTAGAATTACAGCATGGTTTTATTAACGTGTTGAAGTTTGTGGATGTAACAAAACATAGTTGTGTGTCTTCTAGCAATATTAAATCTTGTAGTTTTTACTGAGAGTAAACTAAGCACCTTAAAATCGGAAGTATTAGTGTAACCTTTTTTAACTTCACTTTGTTTTCTTTTTTTATTCAGCGCTTTTCGTGTATTATTGGGCCAAATGGCAGTGGCAAATCCAATGTTATCGATTCTATGCTTTTTGTGTTTGGCTACCGAGCACAAAAAATAAGGTCTAAAAAACTTTCAGTACTAATACATAATTCTGATGAACACAAGGATATTCAGAGTTGTACTGTAGAAGTTCATTTTCAAAAGATAATTGATAAGGTAAGGGAATTTTACTATTTATTTGTAACTTCAAGTAAGGAGCACAAAGGACTTTAGTACATTATACATTTTATTATTGTTGACTTAAATAGGCTTTTTAAATTAGTGTATAATTGAAGCAGAACAGATACTGATTCCATTACCGCCATGAATATATTTGCCTTTGCAGGTGTGGTGGTATTTGTTAAACTGAAAATACTGAAATTCTTAGCCAAAGAAATAAATTATAAATAATTCGTAGTAATCTTTACCTTTTTGGAATAAAATAGCGAGCAGTTTAGTATCCCGAGTGCCAAGTAGGCGTTCCTTTTTTATAAATTTTGGGTTTATTGCTAAAGTTATATTTTTATTGCTTTAGAATAAATTACCTAAACTTGAAAACTAACAACTGGCTGATTTTATTATCTCCATTATTTCGATTCACATTAAATTTAATGTCTTTAGTGGTCCTGTGTATTTGTGATATCAGAGCTTTGCTTCAGTTTGAACTACTATTATTTATAAGCCCTTTTGAAATGGGGAAAGAGTCTAGCTAACGTGTTTTCTAGAAATGGAGAGAGTTGTGGGTTAACTGTCTATATAAATGATTTACGTGGTTCTGTTGGTATTGTTTTTTTTCTCTCTTCTGTTTAATAGTTAACTGAAAATTAATGGCTCAAACACCTGAGTAGAACCTAAAAGTATAGGAAACTAATTACATAATGAAATGACTTGGTTTCTGGGTTTTGTTTGTGTTTTGTTTTGTTTTTTTATGTAAAGGGTCTTAAATCATCAGAGACCTCTTTTTGTTTTGTTTATTGTTCTTCTATTGTGCAATTTCTGTTGGAAAATAGATTACCAATAAATCAGATTTGAATCCACTGCCTATTCTATTTGATTTGTATAAATTTTTAAAACCATAACATGAATATGATAGCTCTTTTAAAGGTAAGAAAAAGCAAGTTTTAGTATTAAAGTACATTTGCCATTGGCTTTTTTTTAAATCTGTGCTGCTTTTTTTTTTTTTTTTTTTAATCGGTATCATGTTTTAATTTTCTTTTGTTTTTCAATTAATGGCACACTCTACCAAAAACAAAAAACTGAGCTGTAGCTCCCCATTGCAACCTTTCTTCCGTTTTCCTTGAATATAAGTATGGTTTGTTAATCCCTTCATCAACTTTTTTCATATAAGTCAAATGTTTTTAGGTTTGTTTGTGGGAGAGAGGGGGAGTTGTTGAACTACTGCCAATTTGTTGTGTATGTGTTCAATTGGAATTTAGTCCATAGAACAGAGGTTCTTAATCTTTTTTGTTCCACGGGCCCCTTTGCCAGTCAGATGAAAACCACAGGCCCCTTACTAAGTCCACACTATACTGTATGTTATTTAATAAATATATCACACCCGCACCAACACATCCCCACAAGAATGATTTTTGGATTTCAATTCAAGCTCATTGATCCGTTGTTAAGAAACCCTGTCATAGAATTAGTTTCAATATGAAATGAGTGAAATTTGAAGTGGACCCTATGACTCAATACCAACAGTTGTTTACTGGTTTTGTTTTTCCTTAAAACAGGAAGGAGATGATTATGAAGTCATTCCTAACAGTAAGTTCTATGTATCCAGAACAGCCTACAGAGATAATACTTCTGTCTACCACATAAGTGGGAAAAAAAGGACATTTAAAGATGTTGGAAATCTTCTTCGAAGCCATGGAATTGACTTGGACCATAACAGATTTTTAATCTTACAGGTAAGTTTATTGAAGATTTCAGAGGTTCTCTTATTTTTGTTTTGTTTTTTGTTTGTTTGTTTGTTTGTTTTGTTTTCTTTTGTTTTCAATAAAGGTAGGGAGTTTTTCCCTATTGGATGAATCCTGTATTTTTGAGGCCTTAAAGTACTGTAGCAGCACATCATGGTTTACATACTACAGTCAAGATGCGAATCATTATTTGCTGCTCTAGAAATTTAAGGAAATTCATTCAAAACACTATATTCTAATCATCAGATGCTCATGTTTGGAAAGACTGACATACTTGTTCCGCTCTAGCAGCACGTAAATATTGGCGTAGTGAAATAAATGTTAAACACCAATATTATTGTGCTGCTTTAGTGTGACAGGGATATGACAACTAATATCATTTCTATTTGTATTTCCCTTCAAGATAACATTTTAAATGGGATTCGCTATCTTTTAATAGTCTGTTCTTTTCCTTTATTTTGGTTTATTTTTATCCCTAATATTACACACCCAAAAAAATGAAAACAAAAGTCTGTATACCTGGTGTTTGAAAAATTGGCACCTAACTGAATCTTTAAAAATAAAAATAAAAAATAAAAAAACACAGTAGAATGCTAAATTAAAAGTATGCTTGAATTGGCATTTTGAACCACTACTATTGGTAGATCAGAAAGTAGCCATGATATGTCATTAAAGTATCACAACTGTTTATGATCAAAAGTGGGTTTTTTTATTTTTTTCTTTCTTTCTGTCTTTTTTTAAGGGATGTGAAAATTAAGTGCCTATTTTATTAGAAACACTGTATTCTTTGTGTAAGATATATTCTACCTGGATTGCTTGGGAAGAAAAGAAAGTCCGTTATCTTTTCTTCCCTGTCTCACTTTCTTTTTTTTCTTTTTTTTTTTTTTTTAAAACCGTGGCTTTGTCAGACATGTTAAAATTCCTTTTTGACTTGAGGCTATCTTCTTTTCCTGGGTCCTATGCAGAATCACCAAGAACATAATAATAAAAGCAAAACTACTTCATGGTGTAAACCTAATTCCTAATATTGTTTATTTTTCTGTGCTATAAGTTGGGATTTTTGATTTGATAGTAAAAGCCTTGTGAGAATGACTAAGTGTTCCCAGTAAAAAAAACTTAATAAAATGTTAGTCTCTAATTTTCTTTCAGTCTTTATTCTTCAATTATTTATAAAGAAAATACTACTTTTAGACATATATAGTACATAGTAATGCAATATCATTCTGAAATCACTTGTGTAAATGTCTTTGTTACCAGACACAGTATATTTGGAGAACTTCTATGAACGAAACTTACTTAAAAGTGAATGTTGGGTAATGGATTGGAGATAGATATATCTTCTAAACAAGATTTTAATTTATTTAAATGCAGAATTAAAACTTGGTGTTTTTTGGTTTTAGTCATACTTAAGAACTTTCATATTCTGGGTCTTGGTATGGTTAATTATAGATAAAAGGTTATATCCTTTTGTAATGCTGAATTTGATTATGAAATCTATTTTGCCGGGAACTTAAGTTTATCTTTGTTTATTCTTTGCTGTTTCTTTATTCTCATTCTGAGATAATCAGTCAAGGTTTTCTGCCTGTGCAAAAACTAAAAATAAAGTGGACTACATTTTAAATCTTCTAGGGATAATTTTTGTGTGGGTACAGACTCTTTTATGTAATATAATGAGGCTAATAAAGTAATAACTTCTCGAAGGAGTAGATAAAAATAATTTGTAAACTGTTGACTTTGTATTAATAAGAACTTTTGGAACTTACCTGTTAGAAAGAACAACTAGATTGAGCTAGGTAAAACTAATGGTGCCCTATTAAAAGTTTGAGAAAGACTGTTCTTTCTATGAATTTTTATTTAATTTCTTATCATAATCTTGCATTTGAAGGTAAGTAAGAATGTGGTTTTTATTACCTTCTCTCCCACTGAATAAAGTTTATGTGGTATTGGTAGTGAGAGGCTGGAAACTTGGAAACATCATCAAAGTATCACCATCCAAGTGATTACTTTGAACAACTGTTTGGCCAGTGGTGGTAATTTTCAGTAAAAGTAATCTAAATTTAATAAAAGTAAAAAATTTGTTTTTAAAATAAAAAGCACTAAATTTTAGAAGTCCACAAGTGTAAATTTTTTTTTTTTTTTTTTACCGGGAGGTCCCGGGCATCGAACCTGGGTCCCTCCATATGGGAAACGGACGCCCAACCATTTGAGCCACATCCGTCCCCCACAAGTGTAAATTTTGTTAGTGTTTATATATTGATTTAGTAAGTTGTTCAACTAAGTATTTCTAGGATTTCAGTCCTTTTAAAATTTCATCAGTTGACCATTCAAATGAATACCTAATGATGCACTATGCTAAGACAATATACTTAAAATGAAAATATTTAAACCCTGTTTCTTGCTCTTGGAGGCACTTACACTCGCCTTCCAAAATATTCTATTGTAATTGGCTGTTTTTTCCATGTTTGTACATTATTTTTATATACACCTTATTTATATACACCATTTTTTTATATACACCTTATTTGGAGGCCTTTGTTCCATTGTAATAACAACTATTGGTCCAAACAAATAGGATTTTATTTACTCTGAATAGCATTTCATGGGTAACTGTCTTATAAATTGGGTTTAATTGATGTTGATGGATTTGTACCATTTATCATTAGAAGAATGGTAACTTTAATGCTTTCATTACATTTCAAAATTGTTGCATTCATGAATGCTTGTTTCAGGAATGTTTGCATAAACTCCTAAAAAGTTAAAACTATTAGCACAACTTCAGTTTTGTCAAAGTTTTCAACTTAATATACTTATCTTTATATTATAAAATCTAACTTAAAGTTTGAAAAAAAAATTTTTTTCAATGTTTAATTATTTGGAGATTGGATTAACTTAGCTCTGGGTTTTTACCTCTTCATCTCTTCTCCCTTTTTATTTCCAGTATACATCTAAGCAGTAGCTTGGCATGGCATACAAACTGTTTGGGTTCTAATCTTTGGGTCTTTAGAAATAAGTCTGTACGACGATACCAAAATAAATTTTTAGCTCTGTAAATTATAACCTCAATTATCCAAAGCCATCTGATTCAGCAGCCTCAATTATGAAAGAAATTCCCTCTGAGCAACCAAAATAGATGTCAAAAAACTCATCCACAAAAACATTGTTTCTTAGATTCTGGTATCTCACAAAAAGCAAAATAGAGTAAATTTCATTAGAAGATTATATAGTGATGGCAAGGAACAATTTAAAAACTTATAGTCAGGGAAAAAGAGGAAATGAAAAGATTATCAAAGTAAAATAAAAATTGAAAGCCCAGCAATTCTGGGCCATTTAATTTTATTTTTCTATTTTTTATTAAATTGTAGGTTTATAGAAAACACATGTAGAAAGTAGTTCCCATATACCCACTCCCATTATCATTTTGCATGAATCTGATACCTTTTATAAATTTTTGACAGGATATTATAATTGTCCTGTTACCTATAGGCTGTAGTTGACTTTTAAGATTCTTTGCTTGTGTTGTACATACCTATGTTTTGTTGTTTTGATTTTTATTCTAGTAACATACACCCTTAAGTTTCCCCCAAACTATATTCAAATATATAATTCAGTCCTGTTGATTCACAGTGTTGTGCTACTGTCACTACCATCCATTACCAAAACTTTTCCATCATCCCAAATAGAAATTCATTACATTTTCAAGCCTTAATACCCTTTTCCACACCCCTACCCTGTCCCCTGTTAACCTGTAGTCTATATTCTGATTCAGTGAGTTTGCTTATTCTAATTATTTCATATCAGTAAGATCATACAATATTAATCCTTTTGAGACTGGTTTATTTCACTCAACACAATGTCTGCAAGGTTTATCCATGATGCGTGTATCAGAGCATCATAGCTGAATAATATTCCATTGTGTGTATATGAGGGTGTGCATGTATCACATTTTGTTTATCCATTCATCGATTGGACACTTAGATTGCTTCCTTCTTTGGGCAATTGTAAATAATGCTGCTGTGAGTATAGCTGTGCAAATATCTGTTCTGCGCTCGCCGGGTCAGCCAACCACGCTGCACGGGCCCGCCCGCCCCCACCAGGAGGCCCCGAGAACCGAACCCAGGGCCTCCCACAGGGCAAACGGGAGCCCCACTGATTGAGCCACAGCCGCTTCCTGAAACTACTGATTTTTTGCATGTTGTATTCTGTCACTTTGCTGAACTCATTAGCTCAAGTAGCTTTGTTGTAGATATTTCAGAATTTTCTAAATATAGGATAATGTCATCTGTGAATAGTGAGCATTTTGCTTCCACTTTACCTATTTGGAAGCCTTTTATTTTTCTTAAATTGCTCTAGCTAGAACTTGTAGCAAAATGTTGAATAACAGTAGTGACAGTGGACATTCATGTCTTGTGTCTGATCTTAGAGGTAAACCTTTCAACCTCTCCCCATTGAGTGAGGTTGGCTATGGGATTTTCAGATATGTCCTTTATCATGTTGAAGTTTCCTTCTATTCCTATCTTTCAAAGAGTTTTTTTAATCAAGAAAGGATGCTGGTTTTGCATGTTACTCTTGTACCTTGCCACATTGTGGAATTCATTTATTAGCTCTAGTAGCTTTGTTGTAGATTTTTCAGGATTTCCTTTATATAGAATCATGTTTGCAAATACAAAAAGTTTCACTTCTTTCTTTCCAATTTGGATGCCTTTTATTTCTTTTTTTCTTGCCTAATTGCTCTGGCTAGAATTTCCAGTACAGTGTTGGAAAACAGTGGTAACTGTGGCATTGTCTCATCCTGATCTTACAGAGAAAGCTTCTAGTGTTTCACCCCTGAGTATGATACTAGCTGTGTTAAGGTATAGAAGGGAAGTTCCTTAACATAATAAAGGGCATATATGCTCTTCATCATGTTAAGGAAGTTTCCTTTTATTCCAAACTTTAAAGTGTTTTTATCGGGAAGCGGCTGTGGCTCAATCAGTGGGGCTCCCGTTTACCATATGGGAGGTCCCGGGTTCAGTTCCCGGGGCCTCCTGGTGAAGGCAAGCCCGCCCGCACGGCATGGTTAGCTGACCCAGCGAGCACAAGCAGCAAGGGGGGGATAAATGAATAAATAAATAAAATCTTTTAAAAAATTTAAAAAAATAAAAAAATAAAGTGTTTTTATCAAGCCGGGGTTGAATTTCTTTTTTCCATTAGTTGACTTCATGTAAATTTTTGCCTTTGTTCTCTTACTGTGGTATATTACATTAATTGATTTTCTTATTTTGAACCACCTTTGCATGTCTGAGATAAATCCTACTCAATCATGTTATATAATTCTTTTAAAGCGCTATTGGATCCCGTTGCTAGTATTTTGTGAGGATTTTTGCATCTATATTCATCAGTGATATTCATCTATAATTTCCTTGTGGTATCTTGATCTGGCTTAAAGTGATATTGGCCTCATAGAATGAGTCAGGGATTGTTCACTCCTCTTCAATTTTTGGAAGATTTTGAGTAGGATTGGTTTTAATTTTTGGGATGTTTGGTAAAATTCCCCAGTGAAGCCATCTGTTCGTGTGCTTTTCTTTGGGGGAGTTTTGATTAGTGATTCAATCTCTTTATGTGTTATTGGTCTGTTGAGATCTTCTGTTTCTTCTTGAGTCAGTGTAGGTAATTTGTGTGTCTTTAGGAATTTTTCCATTTAATCTAGGTTATCTAATTTGTTGCTGTACAGTTGTTAGTATCCTCTTATAATCTTTTTTATTTCTGTGCATTTGGTAATAATGTCCCCCCTTCTTTTTTAAGTCATTTGCATCCTCAGTTTTTGTCAGCCTAGCTAAAGGCTTGTCCGTTTTATTGATCTTTTCAAAGAACTAACATTTGCTTTCATTGATTCTCTCTCGTTTTTTAATTCTCTATTTCATTTCTCTCTCCTCTAATCTTTATTTCCTTCTGCTTGTATTGAAATTAGTTTGCTCTTCCTTTTCTAGTTCCTCCAGTTGTGAAATTAGGTCTCCTGGTTTGAGATGTACCTTTTTAATATCAGCATTAAGAGTTCTACATTTCCCTTTCAACACTGCCTTTGCTGCATCTCATAAATATTAGTATGTTGTGGTTTCATTTTCATTTGCCTTAAGATACTTCCTAATTTCCCTTGTGATTTCTTCTTTGACATCAGTTGTTAGAGCACGTTGTTTAATTTACACCTATTTGTGAATTTTCCCTTCTCTATTATTTCTAGTGTCATTCCATTATGGTCAGAGAAGATACAATGATTTGAATTTTTTAAAATTTATTGAGACTTGTTTTGTGGCCTAACATATGGACTAATCACCCATGTGCATTAGAGAAAAATGCATTCTGCTGCTGTCCTGTGAAGTGTTCTATATATGTTTGTTAGATCTAGTTGGGTTATAGTATTGTTCCCATTCTATTTTTTTATTGATCTTCTGTCTAGATGTGCTATCCATTATTGAAATTGTTGGCATTGAAGTCTCCTATTATGAAGAACCTTCTGTTTGTCCTTTTAAATCTGTCACTATTCACTTTATGTTTTTGGGAGATCTGACATTAGAAGTATATATATTTATAATTGTTACGTCTTGTTGAATTGACTGGTTTGTCAGTATATATAGCGAGCTTCTTTGCCCCTTGTTTTTTTTGTTTGTTTGTTTTTTTGTTGGTTTGTTTTTGTTTTTGTTTTTGTTTTTTGTTTTTGTTTTTTGTTTTTTTACCAAAAATCTATTTTATCTGATATTACGGAAAGCTACCCCAGCTCTCTTTTGGTTATTAATACTTGTATTTTTTTTTTCCCATCCTTTCACTTTCACCCTACTTGTGTCTGATTTAAGGGGTCTTTTGCAGACAGCAGGTGGTTAGCTCATACTTTTTTGTTCATTCTGCCGAGCTCTGCCTTTTGACTGGAGAATTGATTCCATTTATATTTAAAGACACTACTGATAATGCAGGATTTTGTTCTGCCGTTTTACTCTTTTGTCTTTGTAAGTCATACTTTTTTGTCCCTCAATTCTTCCATTAATGCCTACTTTTAGATGTATATTTGATTTTTTTGTGTTGTACCATACCGAGTGCTGCCTTATTTCTATCTGGAAATAGTTTTCATATACTTTCCTTGTTACCATGGGATTAAAATCTAATATCCTAAATCTATAGCAGTTATATTTAGTTTGATACCAAATTGACTTCATTAGCATACACATACCCTTTTCCTATACCCTACCATACCCCCACATTTTTTTGTACTTATCATTTATACCTTTGTACATACTATGTCTAAAACCATAGGTTTATCATTACTTTTTATGCATGCATATTTTAGCATCTGTAGGAAGTAAGAAGTGGAATTAACATACAAAAAAAATAATGCAGTAATACTGGTATTTATAATTAACCAAATGATTACCTTTACCAGAAGTCTATATCTTTATGCCACTTTGAACCACTGTCTGGTGTCCTTTCCTTTCAGTCAGAAGAACTCCATTTAGCATTCCTTTGGGGCCATGCCTAGTGGTGATGAACTCCTGTCGGCTTTTCTTTATCTGGCAATGTCTTCATCTCTCCCTCATTTTTGAAAGAAAGTCTTTTCATAGATTAAATTCTTGGTTGGTAGTTGTTTTCTCTCAGCACTTTAAGTCTTTCACCCCACTGCCTTCTTACCTCCATGGTTTCTGATGAGTTATCAGCATGCGGTCTGATTGATACATAACACGGTTTTCTCTTGCAGCTTTCAGAACTCTCCTTGTCCTTTGAATTCAACAGCTTGATCAGTATATGACAGGTGTATTTATCTTCATCTTTATTCTTTAGTGTTCTCTGGGCTTCTTGAATGTGTATAGTCTTTTTGTTAATTCTGTTATTATTTCTTTGGATATTCATGGTGTCCCATAGGGGTCTTAAGCTGTTTTTGCTTTTTATTTTTTTCTTTCTGCTCTTCAGCCTGACTTATTTCCGTTTTCTTGTCTTTAAGTTTCCTGATGCTTTCTGCTGCCAGCTCCAATCTGCTTTTGAAACCTTTGGGAATTTTTCATTTCAGTTGTGGGGTTTAGCTCCACAGTTTCTGTTTAGTTCCTTCTTAAAATCACCCCCATACTCCCCAAGATAACTCCATCTTCTGTTTGCTTGCTGTTTCCACTTGCTGTGTCTGCTCATTGTCTGCTTGTCTTTAGGAGGCATCGGGAAGCTGGGGCCTCCCATCCTTTTTAAAATGTTTATCTATAAAGATTCTCATATTGCTCATTCGTTGTTTTCCTAATATCTTTTAGTTCTTTCTCTGTATTTTTCCTTTATCTCCTTGAGCATTTTTAAGACAATTTTATAGAAGTATTTGTTTGGTATGTCCACATTCTGGTCTTTGTTGGTGTTTTATGGATTTTTATCCTTTTCCTTTTGATAGGCCACCATTTCCTGTTTCTTTGTTTTGATTTGTAATCTTTTTCCACACTGCACATTTTAATTTTGTTTGTTTTTTAAGGAGGTACCTGGGATTGAACCTGGATCTGAGCTACACCCACTCCACTTAATATTTTTAAGTGTTAACTCTGGGTTTTGATCCCTGAACTGTCTTGTTTCTTGAGTTTGTGTCTAGCTGGTAGAGACCAAAAATGCTACTAAACATCTTACAATGCACAGGTCAGCTCCCACAACAAAGAAAACCCAGCTCAATATGTCAATCAGTAATGCTGCTCACTGTTGATAAACCCTACTCAGATTTTTTAAAATTGAAGCTGACTTTTGGCTTCTTCAGTGGCTAGAATTTTTCCTGTTGTTATCCAAAACTTTAGACATAATTCTAGGCTTAAATCCTATCTAAAACGTAAATGCTGCAAACATTTGGAAAGAGGTGATAATTGAAAGCAGAATAAAATTATATAAATACATTTTTAAAATATCAGGCTCTTTGATTAACATTTTACCTTATATTTGAAGATCATATTGTGCAGATGGATTGTCAATACAGAAAAGTAGTAATATATGAAAAAAAATTGACCTTTAGCAAGTAGATTTCTTGGCTTTCTTTGTTAGCTATTTTGTTTTTGTTTTTGTTTTTTTTTTTAAGTGTGTTTTTTTACTTGCCTATTCCTTTCCTGTTGTAATAGTAAAGTATAAGCAGCCTACTTAAGTGAAGTTCAGTAACAACATTTTGCCTTAGCATGTTGAGACAGAATTTCTCTCTGTATCGTACTAAATGGCTGTCAGACAGCCCTGAAGTTTACGAATTGTGAATTTTCTTTTACATTACCTACGTGAGCTTTGTAATTAAACTGCATAAATACACATATTTGAAGTTAATCTAAGATTTTAATTGCAGTTCAGAGCTGTTTTAATTATTACAAGCACAATTTTCCCAGTGTCATGTACCAGTGCCGTTAGTTTTCTCTAGTTCATGGCATTCTGTGAGATGTCTTCTATTATTATGAGAAATAAATAATTTCCATTTAAGGCTCTTGATTTAAGAAAGTTAAGAACATTGAGCTTAAGACATCCCTATGAAGCCTAGTATTTCTTGAGAACTCATACAAGTTTACAAAGAAAGCTTAATATTACATTAATAATACTAACCATTTTGGGACAGGGTACCTACTACAGTTTAACCATCAAAATCTTTTGGGCAGTTTTAGAGTAGAAATTCTAAAGATGTTATCAGTAGTTGATAATGTTGCCACAGTAATTGAATTTTAGATTATACGAATACCTTGCTGAATTTTGCTTAATAAAATTTGATTTTTATTGATTTTATATTAAAAAGCATTCTAGATAGGAATCTTTTAGATTTGTGTGTATGTGTGGTATGTTTTTGTAATAAGAATTTATGTAAAGGCATTAGAAATACACATTTCTTATCCTTTTATGTAAAACTATAACTCTTGAGAATATCGGTGATTACAACAGTTTTATTTGTATCTTAATCTCTTTAAGTTACTTGCTGTATACATCATCTGGTTGTTCATGGCTATTCAGTTTAACTGACTGCTTCTGGTTATCACTTAAGATTGATTTAGCTGCACATATACAATGAGTATGAAATGTGATTTTTTTTTTTTTTTTTTTTTTTAAGGGTGAAGTTGAGCAAATCGCTATGATGAAACCAAAAGGCCAAACTGAACATGATGAGGGTATGCTTGAATATTTAGAAGATATAATTGGTTGTGGACGGCTAAATGAACCTATTAAAGTCTTATGTCGGAGAGTTGAAATATTAAATGAACACAGAGGAGAGAAGGTGAATCTTCTGTTGACTTTTGATGAAAATCAAAATGCTTGGTTTTATTCAGAGTGCAAAGGATAAAATGTTTGAAGGTGATACAAACTTAGAAAGGTGTATGATAAGTCACCATAGCACAGAAAAGATACTGGTGTGCCATATTGTAAATTATACAAAGAGAAGGCAAGCATTCTTCATACTACTCACAAGTTTTTTGTTTTGTTTTGTTTTGTTTTTTTTAACAAAGAAATAAAACACTTTAATTCTCAAAAGGCTTGGTTAAAAATATTCAAGTCATTGGCATTAAAGAAATGTTTACTATTTTAGATTGTATTTTATAAATAGCATTTAAAATGAACATCCTTGTTAATATATGCTTTTGTGGCATGTTCTAAATTCAGATTGTACATATAAATTGTGTGCTATTAAAGCAGTCTTTAAATTTTTTATTTTTGTAGTTAAACAGAGTTAAGATGGTAGAAAAGGAAAAGGATGCCCTAGAAGGAGAAAAAAACATAGCCATTGAATTTCTTACCTTGGAAAATGAAATATTTAAGAAAAAGAACCATGTTTGTCAATATTACATGTAAGTACCTTAACATCAATTTCTTTTAAAAATTTATTTATTTCTCCCCACTCCTTCGTTGTTTGCACTTGCTCTCTGTTCGGCTTCCTTTTAGGAGGCACTGGGAACTGAACCCAGGACCTCCCATGTGGGAGGGAGGCACCTAATTGTTTAAGCCACCTCCACTCCCTGCCTTTTTGTGTCTCATTATATTTTCCTCCTTGTGTCTCTTGTTGTGTCAGCTAGCTGTCTTGCTCATCTTTAGGAGGCACTGGGAACTGAACCCAAGACCTCCCATGTGGTAGGTGGAAGCTCAGTCGCTTGAGCCACATCTGCTTCCCAACTTATCAATTTTTATATTAGTTTCTGATCAAGTCAAAGTCCTTCTCTTTTCCTGTATTAGTGAAATGTGAAGACTGAAGGGGGAAATACTCTAAAAATTGTTCTATGTAATGAATTCATTGAATTAGGGTTATTTATTTACAATAGCACTGAAGTTGACGCCCAAGTGGGAGATAGGTTCAGAAATATTATTGTACTTAATAGTTTCATGTAAATATTTTTAAATTCATGTAATCTAATTTTGTTTACATTAAACCTATTTTGTTCTAATTCTAGCCTTCACTTCAGTTTTTCCCCCTAGCCTATATAATTGTAAATTGACTGTAATTAAGAATATTTTAGACAATGTCTGTTAATTGATTTTTAAAAAAGAATTCTTTAGAAACAGCTGGTTTTACTTAAAATAGTTTTACAGTTTTTAAAATGGCATTTTGGTGCCCGCATTTTCTATTTCTCCCCTCTAGTTACGATCTACAGAAACGAATTGCTGAAATGGAAATGCAAAAGGAAAAAATTCATGAAGATACCAAAGAAATTAATGAGAAGAGCAATATACTGTCAAATGAAATGAAAGCTAAAAATAAAGCTGTAAAAGATGTAGAGAAGTAATAATTTTTTGGAAAATACTGAAAGTATTTGGATTCAGTTAATTTTAGTATATATTTGTGTGTGTCTATATGCAAACCTACTGTCAGCACGTTACAAGTGTACTATATTTACCAGCATATAAAATGGTCTCCTTTTTCCTGGGGGTGGGAGGGGATGCAAAAATTTTTATTGCCCTGTTTCCAATTCTTCATTATTACAGGTTTGAATGCCAAACTCTGAAGTTATAAAATAATGGCGACTGCTACCCCCTAGTGGCAGAACACAATAACACAAACCACATCAAAACTAAGCTTTTGACATGACAGGTTTTCAGTCCACAAATAACCCAAATTTTAACTCTGAATTTTATTCTGGATAGATTTTTATTTTCATTTTGTTGTGACCCTGCTGTGTACCAATATTGCCTGTGTGATTTTCATTTTAGTTCTTTAAAATTATTTTTATTTGCCTTAAAGGGTAAAGTGCTTAAGTCCCTAATTATTTTGGTTACAGAAAAATACAGTATTTCCTACCCAGCTTAGAAAGGCAAAATAACACTCATAATCACAAAATCTAATGGTTTACTCTAATGTGAGGGGAAATCAGTTTGGAATAGGGAGAGAACTAGGATCTTCCCTATAAGAACTTGGAAATAAAACGGCTGTGTTCTAAACAGGGTATATACCATGGCTCTAAAATATCTGAATATCCAAAATAATGACTTAATTTTCTTGTTTTGCTAGGCAACTGAATAAAATTACAAAATTTATTGAGGAGAACAAAGAAAAATTTACACAGCTAGATTTGAAAGATGTTCAAGTTAGGGAGAAATTAAAACATGCTACAAGTAAAGCCAAAAAACTTGAGAAACAACTTCAAAAAGATAAAGAAAAGGTAAGTGTTAGAGGGGCAAAAAAAACTTACAATTTCAAATCTGATTTTCCTTAGTTTGAATAGATGTTTGTACCTTGTTGCCTAAGAGAATGAGTTCAGATTCTGAATGTTAAGTATTTAATAGAATTTATCTCTGAACCTGATTTTCCCCCAAGGGAAACCTCACATCCATTGTACTATGAATTTTAGAGCTTAATGTTACTGTAATTTACATTGTTGAGAAAACACCAAATCAGTAATTTTATTTTAATAATAAACAATACAATTTTTGTTCTACTGTAATGTTATCTGACTCCTATAGAAATCTAAGAAGATCAGGAGTTACCTCTTTAAGAGGGAGGAAGGGCGGGGGAGAGGCTTATTTGACTAACTATTCTGACATTTGAAAAAGATTTGTGCTGTTTGATAACATAGTAAATATAGCTAGCATAGGCACTGCTTTACCATTTAAACGTTTTCCAAACATATTTGTTCACAAAATTCTTTCTGCTCAGTACTTGTAACAAATCTTAGTGAGTCAATATTTAAGGAGACACCGTTTTGGGAAATGTTGAATTTCTGTGGTACTAGATAAACAAAATATACAAAGTTTCATCATATGGATTTGGGAATAACCTCCAAATGAGACAGACTAAGCCAAGTATAGATAGCTGTTAATAGAGTCATTAAATTTTCAGTTACAGAGGGTGAGTAGGTAATGAATGATTTACCAAAGCAGTGGAATAAAATGTCTACGTGGTGACACTAGAAAGATAAAATTATGAAAGATCTTAGATTTTGAAGGAGGCTTGGGGTATAAAGACCAATTTGTAATAAGTAATATACCTTGAAGTATTGATAGTTTAGTTAATTCCACATATTGAGCTGTAACCATTAAGTCAGCATAATTGCAGCCTAAAATTGGAAGGGAAAGAGAAGAGATCTAATTGATACATCTTATCTACTCAGCAATGCCAGGGAGAAGTAGCTTTGCCTTGAGACTGAGGGAATATGGAAATTGTAATGAATGGGCAAGAAAGTACTTGTTAAAGCTAGCTACATCAAATCTTATTATAAACACTTAGAAATGCTTTTAAATGAGTCAAATAATAGTATTGGGAGCCTAAAAGTACATGTTCCTATAACTTTAATTTGTTTTATAATCTTAGGTTGAAGAGTTTAAAAGCATACCTACCAAGAGTGAGAATATAATAACTGAGACAACAACTAAAAAAAATACCCTTGAAAAGGAAAAGGAGAAAGAAGAAAAAAAATTGAAGGAAGTTATGGATAGCCTTAAACAGGAAACACAAGGGCTTCAGAAAGAAAAAGAAGTAAGATTCTATATTGGTTGGTGTTTATTTTTGGTAGCTATAAAGTTTTTTACTTGAAGGTTGATTTTGTAGTGATACTAAAACTGTTAGAAGATGGGAAACGGATATGGCTTAATCAATTGGGCTCCTGTTTACCATATGGGAGGCGCCGAGTTCAATTCCTGGGGCCTCCTGGTGAAGGAAAGCCGGGCCCACGCGGTGCGGTGAGCTGATGCAGCATGACGACGCAACAAAGGGAGACAAGCAGACACACAAAAACGCACAGCAAATGGACACAGCAAGCACAAGCAGCAAGGGGGCGATAAATATAAATTAAAATAAAATCTTTAAAATAAATAAAACTGTTAGAAGAAAAAGTTTGGACTTTTAATATCAAACATTCCTAGAATGGTTAACCTATATTCTCTCCTCAGCTGACTTTACCCATTTCTTTTTTTTTTTTTTTTTTTTTTTTAACTAAATATGAATTTATAACGTATGTTAGCAGAAAATGTGACATGTTAGCCTGATGATTGCCAGATACTTTAATCATTATATATGCCGGTTTTCTTTAAGCCTCTGGGATCATCAAGTTTTATCATTTACTCCTAAAATTTTTCCCTTGCTTACTAATGTGCTATATCTTCAAAATCTGGGGCCACGGGTTGATATCTCCCTTTTTGCTTTTATACGTTTTGTGTAATAATTAAAAGTTTTGGCTCTTCTGTCAGTTCTTTGTTCAAATCCTAGGTCACTTTTTTTTTTTTTCTTTTTTTTTCTTTAATTTTTACCGGGAGGTCCCAGGGATCGAACCCAGGTCCCTCCATATGGGAGATGGATGCCCAACCATTTGAGCCACATCCGCCCCCTCTAGGTCACTTATTATCTCTGCCTTTGTGCGGATTGTCTCCAAGTCAACTTCCTCAAAATGGAGAAGAAAATTTTATCCACCTCGTGAATCTTTGTGAAATTAAAAGATATACATACTTAGGTAAAGTGTCTATGATAAATAAAACATTGAGGTTAGCTATTGTTTTAGTACTTCATTAATAAAAGAAAGTGAGATCACATTGACATAGCTTATTTACTCAACAAAAGTATAAGTATGAAGTTTAGCTATCTTTGTATTTACCACAGCCTTTATAACAATGCTGAGTATGTTAAAATAGACATATTGGGAGATAATGCTAAGTAGGATACCCATTTGATTAAAGTGGCAGTGGATTATACAATAGTGTCCATGCTGGAATACTTTGAGTAATGGATTTTCCCATTTGCTTATCTAATGTTTTTTATTGAGTTCATCTCTGTGCTTTGTACCCTGTGTAAATGACAAAACCAGGACTCAAAACGAAGTATCTTCATCTACTTTTGACTGACTGACTTTGAGCAAATTACTTAAAACTCTGACCGCGTTTTCCTGAAGTGTATAACATGGGCATAGCGATAGTACTTACCTCATGACCAGCTGTTAGGTTAAGGAGTTAATACATACATAGTGCCTGACACATAGGAGCTAATAAATATGTGTGTGTGTGTGTGTGTGCATGTTTTTTTCCATCAAATTTTTTTAACATTATTTAATGGCCTTGGATGTGACCCCATGTTACTGGGCATGTTACCTTGTAGGTTAAATTAAAAGTTTGGACTTGAAAGGGCCTTTCCTGTGCCATTTTTCTAATAAATAGGTCATGTCTACACAGTCCATTATAGTATTCCATCATTTCTGTTCACTCATCAAAATAATAGCTAGTTTTGGGTATTTTTTATTGTCTTACCGTACATCTAAAACTTGTAAATGATTTTCAACAGGAAATTTTTCTGCTTAGTCCTTATAGATTAACTTTACCATTTCAGGTAAGGTGATGTGGAAAGAGCATGAAATCTAGAGTTTAGATTGAAGTTTTTATTCTCTTACAACCATTCCTTTATTGCTCTTTGTTTGAATCACTAAAATGAGCACACTAATACCTACTTCATGAAGCTCTTGTGAAATCAATTGTGAAAAGACTTTAAACTACAAAGTGTCATAAAATTATTCTATATTTAATCTTATAGCTCTTTTAACTTTAAAGATATATAAGTATGCCATTGTCATACTTAAATCTATGAGGTGTACAGTAATCATTGACAACTAGGTAAAAAACTTAGTATATTCCACTTAAAAGAATTATTTCTATATATTGTATGTGTAGAATCTCTTAAATTGAATCAAAATTTGTGGTTTTTTGAAAATACCTCTATTTTAGATTTAGTGGAGTCTTATATTTTAACAGAATCGAGAGAAAGAACTCATGGGTTTTAGCAAATCAGTAAATGAAGCACGTTCAAAGATGGATGTAGCCCAATCAGAACTTGATATCTATCTCAGTCGTCACAATACTGCAGTGTCTCAATTAAGTAAGGCCAAGGAAGCACTGATTGCAGCTTCTGAGACTCTCAAAGAAAGAAAAGCTGCAATTGAAGATATAGAGAAAAAACTCCCTCAAACTGAACAAGAATTAAAGGAGGTAAATATCTTCATTCTGTATTTCATCTAAAGATTGTTTCTCAACTCTAGTTTTCCATATATATATATATATGCATAGATTTTTTTTTTTTCTCACTCAGTGTAGTCTTTGCAAAAAATGAAGCAGAACATCAAAAAGCAGATAATGCTGCTGCCATCACTACACTCCTATGAAAATAATTTAAACAAAAGAAAGTTTGGGTTTCCCAAAATCTTAAATGTAGAACACTTATGCAAGGGTAAATGAAAAACATAAATATGTATCAGTATGTAAGAAGCTATCTTAGTGTGATTTTTCTGTTTTTTAATTTATACATATCATTTCTCTTCTGTTGGAACTACAAAATGTTATAAACTAATCAAGATATCTTGCTTAGCTCATCAGTGCCCTTTCCTTGACTGAATAAGATGTCTAACAAATTTCATATACTTTTAAATAATCTCTAAAGCCTCATTAAAGAAGATAAAATGGCAAAACAAAGTGCTATTTGGGGAAAAGGATGTGACTCAAAAGGTTCGGCGTCCGTCTACCATATGGAGAGACTGGGGTTCGATCCCCGGTACCTCCCGGTTAAAAAAAAAAAAAAAAAAAATCATAGTATGGGGTATTTCATCTTCCTTGGTGGTTCAGTTATTTTTGGACGAATTCTATTTAAAACTTGAAACTTTATACCCACTTGATAGGTAGTAGAGATGATAATTTAAAACCTACAGCTAGGGAAAGTACCAATTAGGAAAAATGGCCGCTGCTACTGCCTTGGAGATTGAGAAAATGAGAGATTAGGGGATATGTAGTGCTCTCCATGTTTACAGCCTGACATTTTTGTAAGAAGTATAGCAGTAGGACTGTACAGTCACCTTGCTCCCTTCATATCCTTTTTTATTTTTTAAATCCTTTCTAATATATTGCCAAAACTCTGCTTTCCCCCTCTTTCATTTGTTTAACTAGAAAGTAAAGCACAGCATAACCATAATTCTGCCTAGTCACTCATACCTAGGTGTCATATCTAGGTCTATTTGGATTGGGGCAGAATTTAAGAATTAGGACATGCTTTTGCATAACTCTGTGGTGCCCAATTGGGATTTCCATAGCCCTAGCTCTCGTTTTTCTATAAAATGAATTAATTTTGTCCTTTTTAAGATAGGAGACCCATCTACATTTTCCAAAACCAAACCAGCATTTGTAATATGGCAGCTGAGTTCTGGTTCAAGAGTTTACTGTTGGGGAAGCAGCTGTGGCTCAATCAGTAGGGCTCCCGTTTACCATATGGGAGGCCCTGGGTTTGGTTCCCAGGACCTCCTGGTGAAGGCAAGCCCACCCGCACAGTGTGGTTAGCTGACCCAGCAAGCACAAGCAGCAAGGGGGGGGATAAATGAATAAATAAATAAAATCTTTAAAAAAATTAAAAAAAAAAAAGAGTTTACTGTTGGTTTTTTTTCCTTCTTTATTATTATTGAGGCATTATACATGATTCTGTGCTATGATTGCACATATTTAAAAACTAATGCTTCTGGGATTAACTTTTCACTTTTAGAAAGAAAGAGAACTTCAAAAACTTACACAAGAAGAAATAAACTTCAAAAATGTGGTTCGTGAGCTTTTCCAAAAAGTTGAAGAAGCAAAGAGTTCCTTAGCAATGAATCGAAGTAGGGGGAAGGTCCTTGATGCAATAATTCAAGAAAAAAAATCTGGCAGGATTCCAGGAATATATGGAAGATTGGTAAAGTAAATCTATTTGGAAACAACTTTACATTTTTTTCAAAGGCATTGTAAATTATTTTCTTCACCTTATATAGTTATATATTGAGTGTCAATATACATAATTTTTTATGTTTGTTATAATTACATTCATTTTATACATGCCAGGAGAAAAAAAATAATCTAGTAGGAATAAATAAATGTATTTAACAAGACGCTTTTATCCTTAAAAAAAAAAAAAAAAAAATGAAGTTGTGGCCAAGATTTGGGGAAATCAGCTAGGGATAATGTAGAAACTCAAGGCTAGCAATAGTGGAGATCATTACCATTTTGAAGCCTGAGGAAAGATGGGCTCTGTGGCCATGACTAGAGGGTGACCAGGAGGAAACTGTCTCCATTCATCTCCTGCCCTCCAGTCTCCAACTGGTGCCTCATTGGCTGAAAATAGCCAAGGAAATCAGTTGATCCAGGCTACTTCTGGAGAACTAGCAGAGGAGAGAGTGGATCCAGAAAGACAAATGAAAAATATCCAGTACGGTTGCTTACAAGTCTGCAAGTGACTTCCAACAGATTTTCTTGAACTTAAACGATTTGATTGGCTTCATTTTTCTTTAGAGCAAATTAATATAATCAGTGAATGCTCTAGATGGTTAATTTATTAATAGGTTGATAGTGGGTAAATATGTTTCATGAAGACCTACATAATCTTACATAGCTTTCAATAAGTCAAAGTTTTTTGGTCCTAGGTTTTTACTTATAGTCCTTTTAGGTTTCAGATCTTCACATTCTGTGTTTTCATTTTCATAAAATAGAGTTCTTTCATTTTGTTTTCATTAAAATTCAAACTGTTATATATCTAAACTTTTTTTGAAAGATAGATTTAAAAACTACTAATGATAGTTACCTCTGCAAAAAAGGAAGGCTGAGGTAAAAGAGACAGTTAAATTTTTCTGTGTACTTTTTTTTTTTTTTTTTAAGCATGTATGTATAGTTTTCAAATTAAAAGTAACTTGGAAAACCTATATAAATAGTACTGGAATGATCCTGTGCTTTTAGCCTAATTCATTAGTAAGTACACTTTAATTCTTTTTTCCCCTCCTCCCAATTATTAGGGGGACTTAGGAGCCATTGATGAAAAATACGATGTTGCTGTTTCATCCTGTTGTCATGCATTAGACTACATTGTTGTTAATTCTATTGACACAGCCCAAGAATGCGTAAACTTCCTTAAAAGACAAAATATTGGAGTTGCAACTTTTATAGGTTTAGATAAGGTGGGTATTCATAACAAGCTCCCTATAATTTAATTTTTAAATTAAATTCTGTTTATCCTAGCTATTTCTTCACAGTTACTCAGTAAACCTAATACATTTTGAGAATTCTTTTAAGCTCTGGGGATACCCAGTTCTTATATATATGCAGTGTCTCCACTAAAGGAATATGCATCCCGGGGTTAGTGACTGATAAGGATTGAACCTGGGACCTTGTATGTGGGAAGCCAGTGCTCAACCATTGAGCCACATTTATTGAGATATAATTCACATACTATAAAATTCACTAACTTAAAATATATAACTTAGTGGTCTTTAGAATAACAAAGTTGTGCAACCATTATCACTATCTAATTCAAGAATATTTTCATCAGCCCAAAAATACTATACCCACTAGCAGTTACACTCTGTTTGCCCCTACCCCCAGCCCATTGCAACCACTGATCCACTTTATTTCTATAGATCTGCCTATTCTAGACCTTTCATATAAATGGACTTAAACAGTATGTGGTCTTTTAGGTATGGCTTCTTTTACTTACCATGTTTCCAAGTTTCATCCATGTTTTAACATGTATCAGTACTTCATTATTTTCTTGGCTATATAATAGTCCATTGTGTGGATAATACCACATTTTGTCTATCCACTCATCAGTTGATGGACGTGCAAGTTGTTTCCCCTATTTGGATCCTTTAGCAAAAATGCTATGAACATTAATGTATAAGTTTTTGTGAGCATATGTTTTCAGATCCCTCAAGTATATACCTAGGAGTGGAATTACTGGGTCATATGGTAATTCTTTAACTTTTTAAAGAACTGACAAATTGTTTTCCACAGTGGCTGTGCCACTTTACATTACCACCATTATTTTGATTATGGCCATCTTAGCAGGTGTGAAGCAGTATCTCGTTGTTAGGAAAATACCTGTGAGTCCCTACTTTGATTTCTTTTGGGTATACACCTGGGAGTGGGATTGCCAGGTCATATGGTAGTTATGTACTCAGCTTTCAGAGGAACCACCAAACTGTCTTCTGTAGCGGCTGTGTCATTTTACATTGCCACCAGCAATGAATGAGTATCTTTATTTCTCCACATTCTCTCCAACACTTGTTTTCTGTTTTTTTAATAGCAGCCGTTCTAATGGGTGTGAAATGATACCTTATTGTGGTTTGACTTAGATTTACCTAATCATTAATGTGTCTTTATGTGCTTATTGACTATCTTCTTTGATGAACTATCCAAATTCTTTGCCTATTTTTCTGATTGGATTGTCTTTTTACTCTTGAGTTGTAATAATCTTTATAAATTCTGGATATAAGTCTCTCTTCAGCTATGTGATTTGCAAATATTTTCTCCCATTCCATAGGTTGTCTTCATCTTCTGGATAGTGTCTTTTGAAACACTGAGATTTTTTATTTTGATGAAGTCCAATTTTATCTTTTGATGCTTGTGCCTTGAGTGTCATTTCCAAAACCATTGTCTCATCCAAGATTATAGTTTTAGCATTTAAATTTAAATTTTTTTATCCATTTTTAGTTAATTTTTGTGTATGGCATAGGGTAGAAGACCACCTTCTTTCATGTGGCTATCTAGTTGTACCAGCACCAGTCATTGAAAAGACTCTTCCTTCTCCTCACAGATTGTCTTGGCAACCCTTGTAGAAAATTAGTTGGCCATAAATGTAAAAGGTTTATTTCTGCGCTCTCAATTCTGTTCCATTGACCATTGTACCAGTATCACACTGTCTTGAATACTGTAGCTATTTTGTACTAAGTTTTTTGAAATCAGGAAGTGTGAATACTCTAATCTTGTTTTCTCCCCTTTAAAGATTGTTTTGGCTATTCAGCATCCCCTGAGTTTCCATATGAATTTTAAGATCAGCTTATCATTTCCTACAAAGTGAGCATTTGAGGTTTTGATATCAATTTCATTGACTCTGTAGGTCAGTTTTTGGGGAATGTTGCCAACTTAACAATATTAAGCCTTCCAATCTATGACATGGGTGTCTTCCATTTATTTTATTTTATTTATTTATTTATTT